>VDFB02252616.1:233932811-233950280 GCA_007258455.2 Sequoia sempervirens | reverse complement strand
TAATGGATTACCATCACCATACACACTCATGCTTCAACAATAAACTATACCTCAATGTAGAATTCAATTTTAATATTGAACCATAATATTGACATCAATGATAACATTGTATATGATCATGCTCATGTTGCCAACAACCATATCAATGACAAGCAAACCAACAATTTTCTCAAACTTCTAACAATCTCCCCCTTTGTCATTGATGACATCATGAAAAAAAATATTTTTCCCCTTTGACATTAAGGGAAAAGGGAACATTGTACAAGCATACATACTTAATCTCTCCAACAACCATCTTCCTCTCTCTTTGATACATACATGATTTTACATTGTTAATCAATTCTAATTTTCCCCTCCTAACTGATATATACATATATGCATGAGAGTAACAAACTACTTTAAAAAATCAAGCCAACTCCCCTTAACAATGCTATCCATCAAGACTAATAAAAAATTTGCACTACTATACTTATCCACTACCTTCCACATATATACAATGAAATTCTAAGTTGCATAGATAGAAAAGAAATATACACAATTAGCTGGAAAAAGTGTATGAAACCTACAATTTAGCAAGGTGTGCTTCCCAATCCTTTTTTCCATCTTCCCAATCTTTCTTGGCAAAACCATGGATGCTACTCTATGTCTCAAATTCTATGAGAATTTCCTCACATTCGTCTATAATACTGGGTATCAGATTCAAACTTATTTCCTTCTCCACATTAGTCAGAGCACCAAATATGGATGTGAACTTGGCATTCACTTGGTCTCTGAGCTACCCAAATTGCATTATAATATTCTTTTTTTTCTCCTACTATTGGAAGAACTATCTGTGCAGATTCTCTATAGCTAATCTTGTAGTCCCATCCACATCATTTCGAGGTCATATGCACCATATGCCTTGTCTATCTAAGCCTCAGTGGAGTCCATCTCATCCTTAATATTCTTAATGGAACTAGGCCACTTGAAGTAAAATTGAAACAAAACTTCGGCTTCCTCAACATAGTTTTGAAACTCCTTAAGGTTTTTTTGTAGATTACCATGTGTAGTAGCACACATATTTTAGATATCTACCAACCTTTTCACATTCATATTCTTGTTCACTTCCTTCTCCAACTTCTCTAAACTAGTAGATTATTCTTTGAAATAATCTAGGAGAAATTACAATTCTTGCACACCAAATAATGAATTGTCAACACGAGCACCTGGAAAGCTTTCCTACAACACCTTCACAGCCTCATCTATCAATTTTGCACTATTCTGGTGAGTTTGCAAGATATCCTTTTTGGAAAAGGAATGAAATGCATCACCAAGATGTAGTTTATGTAAGGGGGATATTTTGTGTCCATATCGACTTGGTGTTGTTGCATTGGAATCTAAAGCAATTGTGTTGATACAACCGGTTGAAATTGGAGTTGCATACCTAATAGGATCTTCAAGGAGTCTTTGGAGGCTTTTAAGGACTCACCAATTGTCTTCTCACTCCCTCTATCCTTTTTCTCCTTGGCCTTTTCTTTTGCAACCTTCATATTTTTCATCATTTTGTTCTTTGTCAGTATTATGAACTTATCCACATTCTTCTTTTCTTCTTCAACTATTTTTGCATTATCTTCCAAAGGAGGCAACTCTTTAGTATTCTATTCCTCAGTGTTCTCTAGGCTGTCTTGTACAACTTCTTCTTCTTGTTCTGGTATTTTATTTGTGTCTATAGGAGGTGTGTTATACTCTATTTGTGCATCCTCCATCTACATTTCACTATCTTTTTCTTCTCAAACAATATTCTCTTCGACCAGAGGGGTATTATCAATGTTCACATTTTTTTTGTATATTTTCTTCCTCAACTACATGCTCATGTTGAACATCATTTAGTACATTCACTTTAGGGAAATAGATATCACCATACAATTTTTCTACATTGTCTAGATAGATTCTTCATTTTATTTACAAATTGGAAACTACTCATTCCTCATCTTCTCAATATCATCCTTATCCCTACTCATCATGGTAGTGACCCTTTTCTTAGTCTTAAATTATTTGTTGTACAATTAAGCTAATCTAGCCCTTTCCTTATTTGTTAGAGGAGCATTGATCTTATCTAAATAAAATGCTATTAAATTTGCATCTTCATCAAAAGCTTCCTACCTTCTTGCATATAGTGCACCTTTCAAGTCTTCAAGTGGTTGATCGTCTATATCTTTCAAGCTAACACCAAAAGAAATAATATACCTAACAATAGATTCTTAAATTGTTGATTTTTTTGCTTCATTTACAATAGGGTACAATGTAGTAGTCTCCTCAAGAATTCCATATTCTTCTATACTTCTCACCAAAGCTTCAAGGTTCATTGGGCTGTGTTTCCAAACTAGAGGGGTCTTTTTCTTCTTCTTCTTTTCCTCTGGAGTCTTCTCTCCTTTACCAAAATTTTCTTTCTTCTCCCTTACATGAATTCTATATCCTTCTTTCTCTTTCTTCACCCTAGCTTCACTATTTGTATCTACAATATCAATATTAGCCTTCTCTACACTTGTCTCTGCTTGAGAGACACCTATTTTTCTCTTTATGATTAGTTGTTTTTCTTCTTCCTCTTCTTCCTCTTCATGAAAATTTACAAAATTTTCTCTTTTTTCCTTCTCGTTCACTCTTCTCTTCTACTAAGCACTTTGCTGCTTCACCAAAACACTCTTTTCTTTCACACACATACTCTACTATTTTTTGGGAGCATTGGTTGATTCTTTACTTTTAGCACCAATAGTAGGTTTAGTCCCAAAGGACTTAGGGGTGACTAGAGAGGGGATAGCTATTCTACCTAATATTCTTATACTAGGGGCACCTCCCAAAGGACTAGATGTGCTTGTAGCTTTCTACAAAACGTCCTTAGGTATGACCATCACCTATGTAACCTATGTTGTCATCTTCTCTACAATCTTCTCAATCTCTTTTCTCTCTTCTTCATGTGTACTTCATAAGACTTTTCTTCATTAGTGGTGCAGGAGCACCCAAGGCTTTCAAAGAGTTGTTCAAGAACTAGGAGAGTGTAGGGGTCAGGAGGGCCTTCCAAAAAAATGAAAACATCAATTATGATGTATTGAAGCCTATAATGGCATTTGAGATGAATAAGTGTAATGAGGGTGTTAAAAGTTCTAATGTTCCTGATAAGGGATCTAGTTTAAAAAATGCAATGTAAAGGGAAAACTATGTTCCAGGGATTTGATTAATGATCTTATGCTTTAAATAGGTCAAATAAACTTGGATGGTAAATATCCAATAGTTTTTAGAGGGTGGGTGTTAATAAATTTCAAATTTGCAATTTCAAATTTTCAAATTTTGGTTTAGGTGAGAAAGGGAGTTTTTAGCATTTTAGAGTTAATTAGGCATTCTAATCAATCAAAAATAGTTTGGGCAGTTGGAGAGTGGATTTATAAACCCATGATATTCATTTGTATTAGGTTGGACATTGCTGGAGAAGATTTGTACGGACTGTTTCTGAAAATAAAGAAAAACACAGATTTCTTGCATTATTTTGGTGTCTTTTTGATGAATCATTGATTCCCACTGAAGATATACATTGTTGGATGCCTTGGTAATCTGTATTTGCATGTTTTAACATTCCTTACATGTTCTGGTAAGCATAATAGA
Source organism: Sequoia sempervirens (assembly GCA_007258455.2). Taxonomy (NCBI): domain Eukaryota; kingdom Viridiplantae; phylum Streptophyta; class Pinopsida; order Cupressales; family Cupressaceae; genus Sequoia; species Sequoia sempervirens. The sequence goes on along the minus strand of VDFB02252616.1, from coordinate 233,946,644 downwards.
ACAATTCTACCACGTTTTAATTTACTGTCCATAGGAAAAGTGCAGATTTTACATAGTTTTGAGGGTTTTAAATGAATAAATGATCCATTTCACTGGGTGTTATGACTGAAAACTTATGAAATGGATCAAAAATAACATGTACCATGAGAAAATAACAAAGGAATGTGCAGGGAAGAGGAAAATTGACATGTGCATAGTGAATTAGCAAAAGAAAGTGCATGAAAGTGGACCCTAGGGTATAGCAGCAAATAATCTGCCTTAACAAGAGGTACATTTTTGAGTTTCAGTAGTTGAGCTATGATGAATGAATGGTGAAAAGTCAAAAATTAAGTCTTGGAAGTGTTTGGAAACCCTAGAATAAAAAATCCCTAGTTTTAAGCCAAATTAGGGAGGGTTTTGTAGTTGGGTATGTTAAGAGTATCCTAGAAGATTAAAAGTGTGAAAATATTTGGTTTGGGAGTGTTTTATAAGATTGTTGAGAGTTTCAAAGTCAGGAGACAAATTTGAAGAGGGGTTGCTTTGTAAAATAGGGCTAATTAGGCCTAATTTTGAGGAAACAACAGGGTTTGATGAAAGTTTGTCTGAAACAAGTGATGTCTAGGAGTTGACATGGTGTTTGTCATCACAATCCATACCTGAAACAATCATTAGATTGGAGGCTCATTTGCAAAGTTTGTGGAAAAATTCAAGATCCCATCGCCAAAGGCCTAATAGGGCTAGATGGCTATTTGAGTAGCAAAAGAGAGTTTTGCACAAAATGGAGGGTTAGGGCTTGAAACCCATTTGAGTCAGGTTTGGTTAAGTTCCTTGAGATCATTTAAGTGGTTTGGAACCACAAGGGAAACAATTAAGTCTTGAGTGCAAATTTTAGGCTTTATCTTCAAGTGTGTGCTTAGTGGAAAGGTTGTGAATGAACCATTGAAAGTTAGATAACTTGGTGTTTTCTTTCAAGATCCTTGACCCTCTACATCATAGTGGTATCAGAGCAGTGAGTAGGTCCTTTAGGGATTGAAGAAATAGCAATGGCACCAAAGAATCAATTAGCAAGAGAGTTGGAAGAGTTGAAAGAGATCTTGGAGAGGGAGAGAAGAGAAAGAAGGGAACAAGAAGCAGCAAGAGCAAGAGAAGAAAGACAATGGAGAAGAGAGAGAGAGACACTATGCAGGCAAGGATCAATAACCTTGAGAGGAGTAGGAGGAGAGAAGAACAAGAAGACCAAGAAAACAATGAAGAAGATGAAGAGCATGTGAGGGTAAATCAGGAACAGCAAGCAGATGATATAGAGGACCCTAAGGAAAGGAGGTTACTGAGATTGTTGAAGGCAGTACAAGGTCATGGGGGAAAGAGTCACATAGATTTTCTTATCTATCAAGGGAAGATGGATAGTGAAGAGGTGTTGGGATGGCTTGATGCCTTGGAAAACTACTTTGAGTTTGAGGAGATGGATGAAGAGAGGAAGGTCAAGTTTGCTAAAACCAAGTTGAGAGGCACAACATTGAAATGGTGGACAAGTTTCTAGAATGATAGGATGGCTAGAGGATTGGAAAAAGTCTCTACATGGGCAAGGATGAAGAGTTTGGTCAAAGAGCAGTTCCTACCATCTGATTTCACAATTCATGTGAAGAGGATGAGGTAGAATTTAAAGCAAAAAGACTTGGATGTTATGTCCTATACTGAGCAATTTCACAAGCTTAGTATCAGAGGAGGTTATGAAGAAAAGGATGAGAAAATAGCCAGGTACATCAATGGCTTGAGGTACAATCTGTAAGATGAGATTGGTTTGCAATTGCCAAGAACATTGGGAGAATGTTTTCAATTGGCCATTAGAGCAGAAGAAAAGGTGAAAAGGAAGCAATAAAGATCAAACAATAGTGGAAGAGGAGGTAGTTCAAATAGGGGCAGAGGTAATAGAGAGCAAGGACAAGGCAGTAATGATAAAAGCAGCAATGATAAGGGTAAAGAGATATTTTCTGATCAAAGAGGTGGATACACTCCAAGAGGAGGCAGATTTGGACAAGGTAGAGGACCATTCCTAGGTAGATGTTTCAATTGCAATGAACTAGGGCATCCTTCCTTCAAGTTTCCTAAATGGGAAAAAGTTGATAAAGGCAGAGAAAGTAGAGCTAACTTGGTACAAGAAGAAGAAGATAAGAAGGAGGAACCAAAAACATTCATGGTAGACCCTGTGACTGATGGTGAGTTTCTCATGATCAAGCAAGGAGAAAGACTTCATCAAGAACCAAAGGTAACCATTTTCAAAACAAATTGTCTTAGTCATGGTAAGATATGCAGATTACTCATAGATTCAGGGTCACATAGCAATTTAGTTTTAGTTGATATGGTAACCAAGCTAGGGATTGAAACTTTTGATCATCCTACTCCCTACAAGGCTACTTGGGTAACTCAAGGACATGTAGAGATTGGTAAGAGAGATTTTGTTGATTTATCCATTGGTTCATATCATGATAGGGTGCTTTGTGATGTTATTCCAATGACTTGTGGTCATATTATCATGGGAAGGCCATGGCAGTATGTTAGAAGAAATTTGCATGATGGGTTTCTTAACACCTATTTGGTTCACAAGGGAAATGTTAAATATCAGTTGGTTCCTTTACCTTTGGAGCAGTCTAATGATAATTTTGTGATTTTTTTTGAGAAGAGTTTGTAGGTGAATATGCAGGGTGAAATAGGGGAAGGCATTGGTAAGCTAAAAAGAGACAAGTTGCATCAGGGTTATAAGGTAGACAGTCCTTCAAATCAGACCTTGTGGGATTTGGATAGTATTAGGGTTGGTGGCATTTAATTCCCTATAAATGATGGTGTTAATGGTGAAGTTCCTTCACAAAGGAGGCAGTGGAATGAGGGCAGGAGTAGGGCACAAGAACCCACTATTATCAAGCAGCAAAGAAGACAATGTAGACCCTGTTTTGGCTCTCACATGATAAATGTCAAGAATGCAAATTGGCAGAAGAGAAAGATAGTAACTTTGGGAGACTACCTACCTTCCCACTGGATGATGAAAGCACATGTGAACAAGAGGTTTCTTGGTGGCAACACATGGGACACTTCTTGGGGCAAGAGTTCTTTCTTTCCTGGGGAGAATGGTGCAGGAGCACCCAAGGCTTTCAAAGAGTTGTTCAAGAACCAGGAGAGTGCAGGGGTTAGAAGGGCCTTCCAAACAAATCAAAATATCAATTATGATGTATTGAAGCCTATAATGGCATTTGAGATGAATAAGTGTAATGAGGGTGTTAAAAGTTCTAATGTTCCTGATAAGGGATCTAGTTTAAAAAATGCAATGTAAAGGGAAAACTATGTTCCAGGGATTTTATTAATGATCTTATGCTTTAAATAGGTCAAATAAACTTGGATAGTAAATATCCAATAGTTTTTAGAGGGTGGGTGTTAATAAATTTCAAATTTTCAATTTCAAAATTTCAAATTTTGGTGTAGGCGGGAAAGGGAGTTTTTAGCATTTTAGAGTTAATTAGGCGTTCTAATCAATCAAAAATAGTTTGGGAAGTTGGAGAGTGGATTTATAAACCCATGATATTCATTTGTATGGGGTTGGACATTGCTGGAGAAGATTTGTGCAGACTATTTCTGAAAATAAAGAAAAACACAGATTTGTTGCATTATTTTGTTGTCTTTTTGATGAATCATTGATTCCCACTGAAGATATACATTGTTGGACACCTTGGTAATCTTTATTTTCATGTTTTAACATTCCTTACATGTTCTGGTAAGCATAATAGAACAATTCTACCACATTTCAATTGACTGTCCATAGGAAAAGTGCAGATTTTACATAGTTTTGAGGGTTTTAAATGAATAAATGATCCATTTCATTGGGTGTTATGACTGAAAACTTATGAAATGGATCAAAAATAACATGTACCATGAGAAACTAACAAATGAATGTGCAGGGAAGAGGAAAATTGACATGTGCACAATGAATTAGCAAAAGAAAATGCATGAAAGTGGACCCTAGGGTATAGCAGCAAATAATCTGCCTTAACTAGAGGTACATTTTTGAGTTGCAGTAGTTGAGCTATGATGAATGAATGGTGAAAAGTCAAAAATTAAGTCTTGGAAGTGTTTGGAAACCCTAGAATCAAAAATTCCTAGTTTTAAGCCAAATTAGGGAGGGTTTTGTAGTTGGGTATGTTAAGAGGATCCTAGAAGATTAAAAGTGTGAAAATATTTGGTTTAGGAGTGTTTTCAAAGACTGTTGAGAGTTTCAAATTTAGGAGACAAATTTGAAGAGGGGTTGCTTTGTAAAACAGGGCTAATTAGGCCTAATTTTGAGGAAACAATAGGGTTTGATGAAAGTTTGTCTGAAACAAGTGATGTCTAGGAGTTGAAATGGTTTTTTTCATCACAATCCATACCTAAAAAAATCATTATATTGGAGGCTCATTTGCAAAGTTTGTGGAAAAATTCAAGATCCCATTGCCAAAGGCCTAATAGGGCTAGATGGCTAGTTGAGTAGCAAAAGAGAGTTTTGCACAAAACGGAGGGTTAGGGCTTGAAACCCATTTGAGTCAGGTTTGTTCAAGTCCCTTGAGATAATTTAAGTGGTTTGGAACCATAAGGGAAACAACTAAGTCTTGAGTGAAAATTTTAGGCTTTATCTTCAAGTTGGTGCTTAATGGAAAGGTTGTGAATGAACCATTGAAAGTTGATAACTTGGTGTTTTCTTTCAAGATCCCTAACCCTCTGCATCAATAAGTGCCATATCTTCCTTCCATTGGGTCTCTAGGAATGCTAAGCATGTGATTTTCTAGACCAACAATTACCTCTTCTACAACCTCATATCCGATTTTTGGAATCTATACTATTCTAGGCTCAAAAGTCTCCATTATGCAACAATCCTTACTTACCATGAAGATAATGCCATTTTTGTATTTCTCTACCACACTCTTTAGAATCCTTTTTTGTATTGCATATTTTCTTAGAATTTTTTGAAGAATCCCCATAATAATTTCTTTTGAGTGTCTCCATCACCTAATCTCATCAAGTGTTCCTTTATTTCAATAGCCACTGGTATTTACTTCAATCATACAACATTCCTAGTTTCGAGGACCTTATTTAGAAAGTAAATCAACATAAAATGATTAAAGTCCCAAATTGGAAGGGGTACTAGGAGTCCTTGGTCTTTTGTAGGTTTTCTAACAATTGTAGGCTCAATAATTCACATAGATCATAATCAATTCCTTTCTTCACCATCTCATATGCTGTATTGATTACAATTTTTGATATAGAGTTGTCTCTATTTGTGAAGAATATCTTGTCTTATCATCATTGATGAATATTTTACTATAGGGTCTTCAATGTCTTTGATACTTAGGGCTTTCTTGTCAAATTTTGCACTTGTTAGCTTCATCACAACTTCATTTTTCATTGACTTGAGAGTCAAAACTGGTCCTTTAGAACATAAGCCTATTACAACCCTAATCTCCTCCTTATTAATTAGATGTAGTACATCCAACCAGATAAACCTATCATGAATCCTACTCAATCTATATCTAATCCACTCATCAACATAGTAAAAAATGGGGAAATTATTCCAGATGTCAAGCTTCTTCTCTATCAAGCTCTCAAAATTGGGTTTCAATTCAAATTCATCTTCCATAAGTTCATTAAACCATACATATCCTAGTTTAGAGTGGTTATACTCTTTTAATTTTGAATGAATGTAAATCCTAACATCTTCTATTTACAAAATACCATATGAAATCTTTGAAAATGCACCATCCCAATCCGTCATTATTAGCTTATCATGGTGCCTCTTAAGTTTAGGTTGAGGAAGATCTAAAACCTTGACAACGTGTGGAGTATACACACTACTGAATTTGACCCCATTTTCTAATGAATGTTCATTGTTTGTTCGACAAACATTTGTCAGACAATCAATGAATTGAGGAAAAAAAAATCGTTGCTATTTTTTCCTCAAAATTTTGACAACAAATTAAACGTTGAAATAATGGTGTAGATTCGTCGGTCATTGGCATCATAAAATGACTCAGATGTTCACTAGAATATCTATGAAAACTTTGTGTATCCGCCAATGAATTAGAACCAAAATGTAATTGCAATGGCTCTTTCGAAGCGTCAAAACAACACTATAAGTTCATGGCCATTTTGATGAAATGGGCAAGGAGTTACGATGAATCCTTTGTCATAACTATAGCAACCTTGTTGGACCTTTTTGGTGATTCATTGGTGACCTTCGTCGAAATTGTGACAAAAAAATGCAATTTTTTTTAAAAAATATTCATTTAAATGTACCATCGTAGAGACTCTTGGTGATGACCACCAAAGCCAACCCATTGGTGAGAGATCAATCATTGACATAGGATAGAAAACTCACTCTAATAGTCCATGTCTTGCCGATGACTTCCATTGGCATGACATATCCAATGCCACACTGATCTGACCTCTTTAGGAGTTTTGAACACTGTTGGTTATCAACAAGACATTCTGAGGGTCTCACCGATTAAACTAGTGTCTAAGAGCAAGTAAACAAATGGAACCTATTAATTTTCTTATTTTGGGGTTATTTAAATCATAGAATAGATACCATCTTGTGTATAATGTACTTATATTCATATTTGAATTCGAGACCAATTGTCATTGCACATTCCATTTTACTTGCACATAGTATTCTATAAGCGATATATGGATAATTCCAAATGATTTATGGTGTTGTACAACTCTACCTATCATCACAATTCTGCTGTTCCCCATAGAGAATCTTGTAAAGACAATTTTACAATACCAAGTCAAATAATATGAAAAAGACTTACTTCCATACAAATTAAATGATTATTCTCACAATGGTAATTGTCTAATTACAACAAAAATTCCATGAAAGGTTATCCATGCTTCATAAGAGATGACTGATCATACATACAAAATGCAAGATACATAGAAAAAGCATTACACTTGAGAACAACCAAGTGCTAACAAGGGAAGGAGTTAAGAAACGTCTGGATTGAAGAGAAAATGTGTAGGGAAAATACTGAGCAGTGTCAAGAGAATAGAGCTTGTAGAACATATTCTTCACCTAATCAAGCTCTTAAACAACTTAAACAAAATTAAAATACTAACACATACATGAGCCATGTAATGAACTTCTAATCTCTGCTATCTTTTTCATTAATACAGAGGTAGGTAAAGGAGAAATAATTATAATTGTAACACTATTCATAGTCCAGTGAATTATGTTCATAATTTGTGTTCAATGGACCTCAGTTTTATCATTATACTGCCCATCTAATACCATATTTTAATCCAGGGTTCAACTATCTTAGATCTAAAGAAGCAACTTCAATTAACTATTTAAAGTACTATAAAATAAGGTAAGACTTTTACTTGAGAAAGATTGGGTACACTTGTAGGATTAAAGTTCTCACAATCATCAGGATTTATTGGCACACAAACACATCCTACAACATATGAAGTAATGGATGACTACAAGTGAGTGAAATGGTCCTTAATATGTGACTGGTTTTCAAATTGATTAGTAGAAAATAATCTTACAAACAGATCTACATGAAAAATTATGAGGACAATCTACTGTAATCATCAAAATAGATGAAAATTGCAAAGGAAAGAGTTGAGCTACATATCTAGAGCCTAAAAAAAACAAATACAAAAACATAAAAAAAAGAACAAACTAGTTTTTGGATGAATACAAAATGGTGCCTTCAACAAGTGATTAATATGCTTTCACACTTGACACAGGACATTAAGAATATGTTAGTCTTCCTCTGTGAGATTAACTACTTATAGAATAAACCCAAAAACCAATATTATATACCTCGATGTCTAGCCGAGGGTAGGTATAAGAGAAAAAAAATTCCTCAATGCAATGCTGAAAAATATCAATGTGTGTGTAGGTTTGTATTACTCAAATATCATTTCACTGCCTAAGGAAAAATACCAAAGTGATGTTTTAAATTTCAATCTTCACATATGCTCCCTTATTGCTACACATGCATATACAAGCATTATTCAAGCTCTAAACTATTCAAATATTAAGGATTTAATTAGCTATAAGATGGAAAGTTGTTGTTTAGATATAATCCATCATCTTTTACATATCTTTATTCACTCCTAGCGCTTTAGATAAATTTCTGTAAATGAGATAGAAATGTGAATCTTTTATGACAAAGAAAATTCTTAAAAGGAGCGGGGAGAGAGAAAAGGGTAGGGGGCAAGAGAATACTTGAATGCATAGAAAAGTATAAAATTTTGATCATTATAACAATGAAACAAATCTTAGGTTTGAAGCATTAATATCATTTACAACATTTATGATCAAGAATGAATGTAAGTAGAGAAAATTTTGCATACTTGCAGATGGTACAAAATTTCATGGTTAAGTGGAAGCCTCCCATAAACAAGATCCAAATATCTGTGTATCTATCTCAATCAAGACTCTAAACCCTTCAGAGCTGTCATTTTTTCCACTAACATGCTATGCACAAAAGTCAAATTTTAGAGTTATGTCACCACTAAAAACATAAGAATCAGAGCTTTGAAACCAAATCCACACACAACACAATGTGGTATTCATACAAATCCATACAAACAAACTAAACTCAGAACATTGGAATGGAAGCAACTTCAAATTATGACGCAGAGCATGGATTCAGGATATAAAGAATCATTTTTGTGCCACCATAGTGAAAAGTTAGCACTTTCTTTCATCTTTGCATATTTGTTTGATGCTTCAAATGATGTATTTCTTATATTGAAAAGTGCAATACCTTATTGAGCTTCTCTTTCTTTCGAGAATAGTTTAATATTCTCTACTTAACAGGACCAACCACGTGACGGTGGAAGCTCATTTGGCCCCTCCCCCCCTCACATCCCTCTCAATTCCCCATACACAATCATATAACATTAATCATTCGTTCATCCATTAATAACATATAACATTCATTCATTCTACATTAATAACATATAAAATTCATTCATCTATTAATAACATATAACATTCATTCATGAACATATAAAATTCATTAATTAACATATTCACATTCATTCATTAACATATTATATTCATTCTTTCAGTTTTTACATATTATAAAAAATATGGTTGTCATGATATGATTACAATCACTTTTTTTCTTTTTTCTTTTTTGAAGCTAAAAAAATCTGAAGTGGATTATTTTTTTCTAAATCATCTACCCCCCCTTTAGTTGTTATGCCCTTTGATCGTGATCTTAATGCATGCCTAGTCATCTGCTCACGATGTGGATGCCACTGCAAGGGGGGGTCTGCTGCAATAACAAAGAAATGCTAAACTGATATGTTTTATGATTATTGTTACAAGTATTTCATTAATTAAAATAACATTAGAGTGGTTCTCTTTACCTAATGGGTCCACATCATGTTCCTGAACTTTTGTTATAGACTCATGCTCAACATGCTGAACACCCTCTAAATCCTAATCTGTAGTTGAAACACGAAAGGTTACATTAATTAATACACCAATTGAAATTAAATACGTTTAAAAGAACATGAGAGTGATCCTCTTTACCTCATGGGGCCACATCATGTTCCTAATCTTCTCTAGCCTAATCATGCCCAACACGTTGATCACACTCTACATGCTCTAAAGTTGAAACATGAAAGGTTAAATTAATTAATACACCAATTACAATTAAATATGTTTAAAAAAACTTTAGAGTGGTCCTCTTTACTTAATGGGGCCACATCTTTTTCCTGATCTTCTCTAGCCTGATCATGCTTAACATGTTGATCATGCTCTACATGCTCTAAAGTACCAGGATGCAAACCATGACCTTCATCTACAGGTTGTGCTCCACCCTCACTAGGCGACATTCCAATGTCATGTGTAGTATTATCATTGCTTGAATGTTTTAAAAAAATAGGCATGTAATTACTTTATGGTGGAAATTAATATTGAATAGATTGCACAAGTATTTAATTTTAAATAAAATTTATTGATATTATTTACCTGCGTGTCGAATGTAGTGGAAGATTGTGTTTTCCTAGTCAAGAGTCTTAGGTGTTCAACCACAACTCCATAGCCTTGCTAGAAGGCAATCTTTAGGTCATATTCTATGAGAACTCTATTGAATTCAAAGCCCTACATTTCTGCATAAGATCATGAATTTTGATTCTATGGTGTGATAAAACCAAAATTGTTTTCAATTTATTATTTGGATACAATAATTCATTTATTGATACTAACAATTCGTACGGTTAATTTCATATAACCACCAGAGCCAAGTTTGTGTTGCCCATCTTTTTCTAGTCTTTCCTTTGTTGCCTTTGATGTGTCAGACAACCTATGAAAAGTTTGAAATATGTTAGATTATGTAAAAAGAAAGAGTAATCAATATATAATTACATTGTTGATAGTATCACATACCTTCCTTGGTCCGGTGGTGTCTTTCCTTTTTTATTTTTAGCCTTCTCCTTTCCATTTGACACCAGGTCCTTCCATTCCCTCTTCAAAATCATGGGGGGATGCTCGTACTTTTTGTTCTTCTCTAAATTTGACCTATATTGGTCCCTGACATACTTTAGATAGGTACCAACTTTCTTAAGGACCTTGGTTCAGTTGAATGTTTTATCACCGAAGAGCACAACTAAATGATTAATGAGCTCATCTTTTAAATCTTGATTTTGGGCATTCCATTGTGTACGTATAGTGGGCCCGAAGAGCTCCAATGTAATATCACTTAAATGTTTATAGAAAACATCATTTCCTACAAAATGATCATAGGATCAATAGTCTAAAAAGAGCGGTCAATAAGTAAATTTCACTTGGATTATATATAATAATAATTAAAACATTTTAAAGTACTTGGGACCTTCTTTATCTTTATGGGAACGAAATCCTCGATCACCACAAATGTGACCAAAAATGTTCCCATACTAGTAATACTAGAATATCCAGGAAATGCTACTAAAATATCACCAGTACTAGTGGCCACTACATCCCTAGGTACATGTACTAATGCATGTTTTGGCATGTGTTCACTGTGAGAGGGTGCACTAACAGATGCATGCATGGTATGTGTTTCTGACATTTCAGATGATAATATAGGCATGGATGATGGGGTAAGATGATGTGATGCATCCGCAATAAGATTAGGATGGACACTTGTACCAACCCCTACTCCTTGGAAAACACTTGTAGTACCCTGATCATGGCCAGGAGCATCATGAGGACGCAAAAAATCTTATAAAAACAACACATGTTTTAATTCATGACATAAAAGATTACAAAATATAAAACCATGAATGAGCTTATGTTATAATTAAAGACCTCATGACAACTTACTTGCAAGTTTTGTGATCTCTCAATCAATATTTTAACCCTCTTTCTTATCTCATCTGTTTGAGGAACTATGAATAACGACTTAAGGATTTCTTCATTGCATTTTTTTTGGGTCTGCCTTATCATATCGAGAGGGTTTGTTGAATAAGTGATGTCATCATCACATAATATTGACTACACCTGCCTATGGATGCTCTCGTCTACTGCTAGTGCCTTTCCCCGATCAGTCGACTGCAACAAGAATATTAAGAACATTATCAAAATTAACCCAATAAACTTATTTAAAAAAATAATAATAAAAAATTTTGCTCGTATCTAATTTGTACAATTACAACGAGGTAAACCTATCGTGTAGAAGCACCTCAAGATATATCATGATCTGTGCTTTGGGCCGGAGCCTTCTTCATACGATCAATGTCCCACTATGACAAAAATTAAATATTAAAAAATATTACCAAAATGAAACCAATTACAAACAAAAACATAAGAATAAAATGGTATATTGGAGTCATTAATTAAAGGTTGGGTAAAATGGTACATAGTACATACCACCCCTATAGTAATTGTGTTTGTAACTAAGCAATTCAAATTGTAATTGATTAGGAACTCTTCCCCTGTAGTTATTGATTTTATCACACATACAAATACACGGTTTCCCTTGTGCGCATCAAATATGCAATTGGGTTGCTTATTTGTTGACCAAGGTCATGTACTATTTATAAACTCTGCATTGTTCCCTGATGCTTTTGGCCTTCCGTCAATGTACATAGCCACTCCTTTATTTTGATCCTTATCTTTTTGCTGTATATAATTTGCTAACAGTGCATACCTATGCATACTTCGTGTATATCGAACTAGTTGCATCCAATATTTGTAACTGTAACAGGGTCTAACATACTCCATCAATTCAGTAACTTTTTTCTAACAGACCTTTATGCCATTAATGCAAAATAGGCCCAAACCATGTAATGACAATGGTGTTATGTGATATATCCTCTCATTGACACAAAAATCAGTGTTTATTGGAAGAAGTTCCTTGGGTACCCATTGTTTCCGTAGATTTTTTAGCTCAAGGGTACCTCGACATCACCTATGCTCTCATCATCATAAGAACATGACCCCCCTTCAACAAGAAAAAATTTCACGCGTTTATAGAATTTTCTTCTAATCTTTTGACCTCTAGTTGATCTCCCTCTTTTAGACATACTACATTCTCACTTTCCTCTTCTCTTCCTGAATTTCCCTCGCTCGAGGAAGACAAGTCTGAAAAATACCTATTTGGTGGTACCTGCACTCATAATGATGTTGGATGAAGTTCTTTCATGGTGATGTGATCCTAAGGTGACATTATGATTAATCTATCATTTCATCACTAGAATTTCACAGGTTATAAGGTAATCAAGTCTTGATAGATTGCAAGTTATTGTTACTACCATCTAAATGTGTTGATCACAAATCAAATATACTTAATGTTTTAACTCCCAAACTTTGTAACAAGTGTTAAATGTGACTATGGTCCACCAATTACACAAACAAGGCCTCAAATGTATTATCTAATTATAATCAAAGGAATTTTTCTCTTCGTTCAAGTAAATAAACTTGAAGGGAAACACTACCAAGTGGTTTATTGGACACCTACATGACTAAAAATAGCAGAAAATTTACATTTAATTTCCATATGTCTAAGTGGTTAATGGGGAGAGAGTGTGTACTAGGCTTGGTTAAGTCATCATAAGTTTATGCTTTGGCAATAATTTTTTTTTAAGTCATCTTAAATCTTCCTATGTCTAATTTCCAAGAGACTTTTGGTATGTTTTAAGATAGGATGATTGACAAAAGAGCCTAAGAGCATTTCTCCATGGTATCTAGGTACACATAGCAGCGATCTTCTCTTATGCGGTTGGACATGATTTAAATAACTTAGCTAGGAATTATTCATTTTACCTAAGGTTTTCTCATAATGCCATCATTGGAAAAGTATGATCAAATTATTCTATTATGAAGAATTGGTCTATGTTCCTCTAGTAATCACTATAAATGTTTGTAAGGATAAAATGACTAATTGCATCAGGTAGGAGATAATCAACTTTGAGTTCTTAAAAGGTTATATTCCTCCATTCATAATTTTTAAGGGTTGTGTGTGGAGGAGGTTATCACTACCAAGAGGGGAGGAGACCTTTCCTTGTGATGAAACTTCAAAAATTTTCTCTTTGTGTTCCATTTTTATGTTGCCTTATGTCTCTAGTCATTTATGGTGTTTGGGAAAAGCTTAAGGTTGGGGTTTTACCTTTGTCTTCATGTGAAACCCTAGTGTTTATCTTACGCCTCGGGTGGGATCTTTTGGGCTGTTACTTTTTGGAATATCACAAGGTGGTCCAATTGGCTAGTGACACATGTGTTTTCTGGCCTGATGCTTGTTTGCTCCTTTTTCTTTAAGAAGGATTTCAAGGCCAAAAGTATGAGTTAGCAAGTTAGATATTTTTGGTCGAGTCTAGATGAAGTTGCAA
>VDFB02252616.1:233836897-233932711 GCA_007258455.2 Sequoia sempervirens | reverse complement strand
CAAAATTAACAACAAAAGATAATCTCATTTAATAGCCCAACATAATAGGATAATACTGAATAGAATTGGATGTTCATCAGTAATATCAACTATTTGGAGCATGAGATAACTACAACACATTCCAAAATGTAAAATATTCATTGATTTGCAATTTGTAGCAAGCGCTAGGTAAAGACAAACAAAATACTGAACCATACAAATTAGTACAAGTTACATCGGTTCCATAAATCCATTGAGGGAGTGAAATTCATAAACATCTAAGGGTTTATGATAAATTTAACACATAACATATAAGATCCTTGAGAACATTTCTTTACAATTTCATCAAAATGTATTCTAACACAATACTACTTATCAAATCCTTATACAAAACATATCCACTTACAATCCCATTCAAGCATTTTAATTAATTCCTTGAATTAAAGCCAAAAAAAAAATCATACACACCACAAGAGTGAGATGAACGAGACAACCCTTGATTATCTTATTCAAAATTCAGATATGCATGTACAATGGAGAGACATGACTTTGAATTAATCATTCAAATTCAAATGAGAATACTATCATAAAACATCAAATCCCCATGAATTCAAAACCTACTATAGAATGACTTAAAACCTAAATTGCATTTTCCTTAAAACCATTGAACTTTACAATTTTCTCATTAACTCTACCTAGACTCAATCAAAAAATATCTAACTTGCTAATCCATACTTCTAGCCTTGAAATACTTCTTATAGAAAATGAAGGATCAAACAAGCATTGGGCCACAAAGTACCTCTCATTTCACATGCTTTTCTTCACAAAACTCTTGAGGACAATAACTATACCTTCTTTATTTCTCATCCTACCCCCTCTTCATGCATCCTAAAATTACAAAAATATCCATGGGGCCTCTTACACAAGCTACAGTAATCAAAAAAAGTGTAAGATCCCCTTTATATCATGTTTGGACTACAAAACCATAAAAAATAGGGTAACCAGGCTGTATGTAAAGAATTGAAGCTTTCTAACTCAAATCAACGCCTTAAGCCCTTAAATGCGATTCAAATAAAAGATAACACATTTCTTCATGACCTAGAATTTATTTTACATCAAAATATGGTTGCATGTGACCGTACAGTGCCGCATAACAGGAAAAATACAAAAAATTTGAAGAAAAACACACATTTTTGAATGTCAAGAGCTTATATTTTAAATCCTCAACCATCAACAACCATTACAATGATCACTTTATGCCTTTTAAAGGCCTTTCCATTTCAACAACTGAAAAACCACCTCTACAACTAACTTTTTAATCTTTTATGATCACATGAAACATAAAACACAATAATTTCAAGGTTGTTATCATCACTATTGAAATGTTTTAATTTTTTGACCTTTCAAAAATTAAAAAGTACATCATTAAATTATTTATGTAGTAGTATAAAAATTAAAAATATCATGAATTAATTATGTAGCCACATAATTCAAATATGATTCTATCAAGAAATTAATATTAAATAGATAATATAATCACATAATTCATACATTTCAAAGTTATTGATCTTCTTCTTCATCCAACTCTTTGTCTGTATCATCTGATCCAGATTTGACATTGTAAGGATTGGTCATATCATCATCATTGTCATCAATATCAGTTTCAATAATGTCATCATCCACATGTATATCATCTCCATGAACATTAACTCCTACATTATCATGATCTAGTTCCTCCTCTTCAACATCTTCATTAGGGATATCATCAACTAACTATTGATCCTGATCATCATCTACATCATCTTCTAGTTTTTTTATATATTCTTCTTCCACCACATTATACTTTACCAGCCTTCCTCTTAGATCATGTCTAACAACAAATGACCAACCCGGTTTACTTGAAACCTATGAGTAAAATACCTGCTCACATTGGCTTGGAAGAACATAGGGCTCATTTCTAGCTTGCTTGATCAACCTTGTATTAACCATGGTAAATCCATTATCATGTTCAATAACAATTTTCTCAGGATCATTTTCATTCAATCGTAGCATGTACCATAGGATGACAAACAAAATTAATCTAAAGGACTTAAATTCACACTGAAGTATATGATGCAAAATCCCATAGTATCAATTTTCTGAGACTTCTGGATGTATGTTGGTTCTAGATGAAACATTAGTGACCTGAAAGGCTATAGTTATACCAGAATCACAAGTTTTCTTCGTGTCATCCAACATTTTGATTTGAAATTTATGACCAATGCACCACATAGCCTTGTGGTGTTTCACCTGCAATATGTCAAATATGTAAAAATTATTGCAATATCGTCAATTGATAAACATATTTATTCTTAGCCAAATGTATGCAAAGAAAACAATCTCAACATATATATAGATCAATATAATTGAAAAATAAAAAAAAAATATAGGTGATTAGTATATTTATATGTACCTGTTTATCTCTTAAACCATATGCTAAATCAATTTCCCTTTGTGTAACATTGGAATCTGTATTACGATGAACTTTTTTAACTAATGAAGCCACACCTTCCCATGTTAATGCACAACCAAATTGTTGACATTGTTCAATCCATACCGTCATGCAATCAAGATTGTTTGTGATGTACAAATGTAGTGCAAGCCACTCTCGACCAATTGTTTCAAAAAAAAGTTGAAATTCACAAATGACGTATAATTAGTTAAATACCACAGTATACGACTTAAATTTATAATTGATGTATATTGAAGATTAAAAATTAAATAAATACAATATATATAAAAACCATATGTAAAATGTATTCCAATTAATCTCCATGACCATCTTATAATTACCTCTCACTTTCCTCAATCTACCTTTCCCCATCAGGTCCTCCCCTTCGAATTTTTTAATGGAGTTGGGATCCCAAATGCGATCTACATGGATATTTGTTGCAAACTTAGGAAGATATTCACTAATGTACACCATGGTCTAGTATACTGTATATCCCTCCACCATAGAACCCTTAGGATGTTCTCTTTGTCTAACCAAAGCCTTCAAAAATTTCAAGTGCTCCTCAACCATCCACATTGACCCTGTGTGTATAGGTCCACACAATTCAATCTCCTCAATTTGATGTATGAGGTAGTGTTCTTGTGCATTGAAAAATGTCGAAGGTAGACACTTTTGCATTTCACACATTAGATGAAGAATTTTTCTCTTTCAATAATTTATATCTTCTTTATGGATTTCTTTAGATGATAGCCATCTACAAGTGATTCAAGGCACAAATATATTAATGAGATTTAACAAAAATATATAGTATATTACATAACAACTAAAACAAATGGAAATTATAAGATGTATACAATGAATTGAATAAATATTGCTACTTACCTCATTTATTTTCCAAAATCATATATAACTTGCTTGACATTGTTTTCAAAGTTGTCTTGGAGAGATAGAGGTAGAACGTACTGCAACAATTATAAAATGATATTTTTATTATTTTTCCAAAAGTAGTAAACATAATACACACTGAAAAGTACATGCATTATATAAGTGTATATAATATACCAGAATAATTACCTTAATGAAGGTATGCCAATCATGTGTTTTCATCCCTGACCCAAATTCACCTTTCTTTGTTATTATATTGTTTATGTTCACAACAAATCCTATGGGAAATCAAATTTTTCATATGACTTCTTGTATAGCATTGCTTTGCTTCTCTGTTAATAACCAAGGAATGACACTTATATTAATTTGGTCTCCATTGCTATTTAATTGAATGACATTTTTCATTGCATGATTGGCTTCCTAAATGTCACTACAAATTTTGACAATTTTTTCTTTGTCATGCCTTCCATCCAATATTTTTCATAAAATTTTTGTTATATTCTTTTTGATATGCATTGTATCAAACAAATGCATAATTTGTAGCTGCTCATAGTAGGGCAACCTACTAAATTTTCTGGGACAACTTTTCAGTACCTATGGAAGCTGGCCATTAATGTCTTGATGACCTTCATGAAGAATATAAGTTAAACAAATTAACAACGACAATCATTGTCAATTACAACATGAGTAAACACAACAAAATATAAAAATATAAATTTAAAATATATCATATATGATGGATAAACAATTTGTTCCGATGTATAACCTTGATGATTAATTCTATTACATTCCAACTTCCATAGACAAGTGTCATTGTTTGTGGTTTTGATGTATTCTCTTCTTTCCCATTGAAAATATATTTTTCAGTAGTTCGATACTTATGATTTCTATGGAGGAAGTGTCTATACTCATCAAGCACCTACTTTCCTAAACTTTTTGAATGATGAGATTTCATCTTTGGACCACAAATTGGACATGCAAATTTTCCCTTTGTTTAAAGACGTACAAGATGATATATAATTGGATTAAATATGTCAATTTTTATAATTATATATAATTAATAGATTATTTTAAAAACATGCATGATATCTACTTCATAAAATTAAATATTGTTAAATTGCAGTCAAACATTATAACATACCAAAAAAATGTGTTTGCCCTGGGGCATCATGAATTGTCCATACAAGCATTGCATGGAATTGAAATTGTCTTTGTCTTATTGGTCTAGAGATGTCATACATAGTGAAGCCATTCCATAACTTTAGTAACTCGTTGAGAAGAGGCTCGATATATACATTCATATCTTTAACTTGGTAGTTACCTAGTTGAATGAACATAAACATTACATAATTATTATAACCATTTTACTGCAATATATATAAATTAATGTACATGACTATTGAAGGAAAAAAATATAAGTCATTATGCAAAAAATAAGACAAATGAGATGCTACTAAGTTAAAGAAAATTGATGTAAAAAAATACCTGAAACAATCATCGACAACATTATGTGCTCCCTATATATTGACATCCATGGAGAAATGTTATTGTTGATAACAAAAATAGGCCACACTGAGTAAATAGATCTTAGCTCTCCAAACGGATTGACACCGTCTGCTCTCAATGAAAGCTTGAGATTACGAGGTTCTTCTTTAAAGTGTGGCCATTTTTGCTCCATGTCCCTAAATGAAAAACCATCCACAGGCATTCAAAGAATGTCATCTCCACTTCTATTCTATGCATGGTAATCCATAAATTGCACTAAGCTTTTGCACCTAAATAATCATTGCATACATGGAATAATGAGAATATAACGAAGAACCTTGCGAGACACCTTTTTTGTTAGTTGATCTATTTGATAACTATTGATATGATATTTTGGGCGTTCTGTTGCAAATTCCTGTTGTTTATGATATATACTATGATCATTAGGACATGCATCTATTGCTTGATACTCCATTCTGATATCTTTCATAATGCCAGATAAATCTCAGTATGAGCGAGGTAAAATATTTGATGGTGGTAACAAAAATTCACCAATCAATCTATAATAAAAAATAATTTGTTAATATAAAAAATATTAATGGTACATATTTCATCCTTTATTTACTAGTGATGAATTAACAACAGTTAAAATAGATGAAAAAATATGACATATATGACATACCTTAACATCTGTGAGATTTCTATGTTTGATAAACCATTCATAACCTTCAAGTTCAACAACAAAAATACAACAGAGGTAAGAGTTGTTTGGGAGCTTTCATAAAGGGGCTCGTATGCCTTCTCAAGTATAGATAAATCATGAAAATCATTAGTCATCTTGATCAGCATGATCAAATCTTCCACTAAATGTGTCATGAATCAATGCATTTGTACCATCATCTTCAACTGTGTTTTTTGGCGCATGATCATCTTCTTCCATAAGATCATTAACTTCATCTTCGATATTCACAACTCCATGTTCGTCCACTTGCAAAACCACATTCTCTGGGCCATGATAATCTATATCATCTGCCCTAGGGTGCCCCACCTTTATAATAATGATAGACACAAATAAACCATGATCATGATCAAGTGATTATATATATATAAAATGTTAAAACGATATAAACATTTACAAATTCAATCAATATAAACACATATAATGAACAACTTACCAATGCAAAATAATCATGCCTCTTTTCAACATGACCATGCTGCCTACAATGTTTCTGAGCTGTTGTGATTAAAAGTTGTCTTGTCTTTAATCCCATGTAATTATTGCAAGGACAATAACATTTTTCATCACCCTTTCTTTTCAATCTAGTCCATAATCTATCGAGTGTCTCTTCATTTTGTTCTGGACTAATATTATCTGACATGATTTTTCTTTACCAAGCTTGACTATTTAGATCTTCAAAAAATATTAAACTCACACTCCAATAATTTTTTTTCATAGAAAGATAAGAAAATCTAATAATTTTGATATTTTACACCAAAAAAATTTGGCATGCAACCACC
This sequence comes from Sequoia sempervirens, assembly GCA_007258455.2. Taxonomy (NCBI): domain Eukaryota; kingdom Viridiplantae; phylum Streptophyta; class Pinopsida; order Cupressales; family Cupressaceae; genus Sequoia; species Sequoia sempervirens. Next base: position 233,926,353 of record VDFB02252616.1, on the reverse strand, counting down.
CCTACAAAAGAGAAGATAGTCTGAAGTTAATGACCCCAAAAAACACTTTAAAATGCTAATTCCAAAACTTATTAAATTTTGATTTTACTATGATTTCCAACCGTCAGACTCCTAAAATTAGAATATTGAACTTGATCGCAAACTTCCTACAACAATGGAGGTAGCGAGCTAGTCAGAGCAAGTGACCCATTCCTAAGGAGCAACAAGTTGGAATCATCATTGCTAATGTCAATACAAATTTATCCTTTTAGTTAAATATGCAATGTGTCACTTCTTATGATGAGCTTATCCCTAGGGACCTCAACATTGAGAGAGCCCTAATCGCACAAGGAAGCACACACTAGTAGAATTTGGAAAATAAATGACTAGGTGACAAAAAATTTTAGTCACAACAACTAAAAATGACTAAATTCTGCTCATTTTTTGCAACTCAGCTATAAATGAGTAAACAAATTACTAGTTTGGTCATTGATTAAAAATTATTTAGTCACATAAATAAAAATGACTAAATAGTTAGTCATTTATTTAGTCACAATCCATTTGAATAAATCATTCAAGGAATCAAGAATATAGCCCACCAAAATACTCTAAAACTTTAATAAACATTCCCTAAATTTTTTGTCAAAATCTTATTTTCAAGCATAGCCCAACATAATGGAGTTTTCATTTTAATAAACATACTCTAAAACCTTCGTCAAAACATTATTTTCAAGCATAGACCACCAAAATGGAGAAGTGTTTTAGTAAAGAATGATAGAGAATGGTGAGGAGATGTGCGTGAAAGGATGCATAGGATTCATTACTGCTTATCTCATTCCTACTCTGCTCAACAAATCTTACATTGTTCCCGCTACTATTTTTAATCTAGGTATTTACTTGACATATATTTGCATAGTATCAAATTCCTTTAGAGGCTTTTGAAGTATCAATGTATCCTATATAGGGTTTAGAATGATTTCTTTTAATTAAAAAAATAAATAAATGATGTATTTCCCTATAATTAGATAATGTGGAGATCTCCTAAATTTTCCCCAGCACACTATCCTCTTTGGCACTGTATTCATTACTCCAGCTACTAGGGTTTCGCATGTGACATCTTTAATATCTTCATGACTGTGGCTTTTAAATAGATCTCAGTCTTTGCTTTAATTGTTTTCATGGTAATCCTTGAGTTCCATAATCCACCTTCAATCTCTTCTCAGAACATTGTCTTAAGTTAGACTACATGGTATGCATATAAAGTAAGTCCATACCTACCATTGTTCTAAACCACCACTCACATCCTTGCTTAAAATGTTGCCTCCATAAGCACAATGGCATGTTTTAAAATCATGGTTGCCAATGATTGACCATTAAGGTCACCACTTTCATCAAGATACAATGAGATTTTTTTCTTCAAACTCAAGGAATTATGCAAGATAGCATTGTGAATTGTTTGTTGTGTATGATTTGATTTTCTTGCACATTTACTACTTTGCTAACTTCCTTTAAGATTGGGTATTGCACCCTTAGCTGCAATCTCAAATAGCTCACTCACTATCACTTGAAGATTCCTTTCATGAGCATCCTTCTATAAAATCAAACTATGCCCTATAGAATGCCTACTTACTATAGGGGACTCATTGTTTCATGGTATTGTAGATATTAAGATCCTTCAACCTTATTGACACTACTTCATAGTCCACAAGGTATTATTCACTATTCTCCCATCTTTGATGAGTCTCAAAACACTGCTCAAACATGCAATCCACTACTTCCATTATACATGAATGGCTAAAAAGAAACATTGAACCTATGATTACCACTGTTACTTCATTTCGATAGTCATTCACTAATTGCATTTGCCTTGTCTAACACTACCAAAAGCATTTGATAAACCCTTAAGGTCAGCAAGGGGGTAAGGAAACTCACTGTTAAAATCTCCACTTTACTATGCAAGGTTTAAGCTTTATTATCTTGTCACTGCTCAACCTCTTTTTGACTGTCACATCTCAAGTGACTGTCATTCTTCTTACCATAGATTTCATTTACAAATGTCACTAAGCTACACAATGTGCTTGTTATTGGCTACAATCTTTAGATTACAATATTTTGTTATTAGCTACAATGTCTCAATCTTTCTAGTATTGCAACCTCACTAATCCGCTAGAGTTATTGTTTATTTTTCTACGAAGGCCTAGGGTTTGTACCCTAATCATGCTCTTACCAATTGTTCTATTGGTATTAAAAAACAACTTTAAATCTTGAGTTAGAAAATTAGGTTTCATGAAAAAGAAGTGGTATGATCTTGGATTGTATCCTAGAGTGTGTGGGAAGCTTGTGTTTGATCATTAAGGTATGTAAACCTGATCAGGGAAATGTATCCTATATAGCATGGGTCTCGCTTTAATACTTTCCATAATTGTTATTAACAGATCACATTATTATAGTTTGTGGTAACCCAAGATTGCATTCAAGTATGTAACAAATTTGGTTTTTAGTTTAAGCCATACACTTTTAAGTAACATTCATAAAGTTTAGAAAATCTTGATCACTCTCTAGAATAGCCCATTAAACATGGGTTATGCTTCAATGCACTACATAATTGATATAACACAACCACTCTGCATATCAACTAGAGTTATAGGCTCTTTATTATAGCAAGAGGTAATCACTCTTGGATCATGCTATAATTACATCGTAACCTATTAAAATTGAGACAACTTGAATGCACCCAATGATGATTGACACCTACATTATACAACCTGAATTAACTACATTATATGATTGCCTCCCTTTCTATCACAACATAGACACATTAAACTTGGGTCACACATGAATGCATCCTGTATTTTTTATAGCACAACTATGCCACATGACCAATAGATTTATGGATCACATAATTACAGTCACAAGAATTTGTTCCTTGGTTGTGATCTTATGGTGATTCCACACAACAAAATTTGGACATGAAATTCTCAAAACCCTAAACCTCTAAAAATGAAATCTGATGAGATGTTGCTTTAAAATATGATTTTCAAACCTAGAACTACAAATCTAACTTCACAACTGAATTCTACAAAAAGACAATGACTACCCTCAACCTGGCGAAATCTTCCTGAATTTTGTTTTTTCCAAGAAAATCGTCCTTATTTCTTCACAAACTATCTCAAGTAGATAAAAAAACTGTTGCAATAAATCAATGAACTCACTTTTCTTTATGTTAGCCACAATTTTATTTTTTTCTTATTTTTCATGTTTGTCAAAATTTCGATGAAATTGATAGTTGAAATTTCAACAAAACCCAGGTTCATTGAAATTTTGACGAACGCTAGGGATAAAATTTTAAAAAATTGAAAATTACATATCAAATTTTACAAGCACCCAACAATACATCAAATTATACATATTTCATGAAAAAATTTCATCGGATTTTGCTGTCAAATGAGTTAGTGACATCTTACAATACTCTTAAAACACTTCCTAAACTTAGGGAAAAGTAGAAATCTATAAATACCTTTTGAAGATCTCTATTGGTTATGGCTTCACACATGAATTTTGAATCACTTCACTTCACTCCTCTACTTTTCTCTCCTCAACTATTTGTTTGAAAATCACTTAAAAATATGTGAAATCACTTATAAACCCTTTTGAATGACCTAAAATGCATTAATTACATTGATTTCTAATTAGACAAAAAGTTGATAAACCCTAACTGTAATGACATAGTCACCTCCTAACTCTCTATAAATCTTCATAAAAAATATTTTCCATGAGTGTTTTCATTAATATGTCAAGAATTTTGACCTATACCTTATTCCAACGTTCTAAAGGTATCAACACCATACCTTTGCTAGGGGCTTAATGATTGTATGTTAAAACTCCCCTAAGTCAAAGCTCCTTATTTAGTTTCCAAAGAAAAAATTTGCACTAGAGGTTGGTATAGACTTGGTCTTAACCTCATTTTATTCTTTCCTTTTCCATATCTTGTTCATCTCTTTCTTCATCTCTATAGGATCATGCTTCTTTACTGGATCAATCTTCAAATTCTTACTCCTATAAAATTTGGCTATATATCTAGGTTTATTGCAGTTGTGACATATGACAACATTTTGAAAAGGATTACTTCCACCAATTCTAGATGTGCATTGATTAGAATTATGCCCAAAACCATTACATGTATAAGAGTAGCCATAGAAAGATTGAAACATCATACTATTATTATAACCATTCATTATCTAATTTATATATTCACCCACCTTATGAGAAAATCTATTGCATGTATAACACTGGTTGAGAAAATATTGAACATTCTGTTTCATTTTTCTTCTACATTCTTTAGCTCTATGTCCAAATTTATTGCAAGAATAGAGGTAAGAATTGAAAGATGAGTAAATTTGTGCATTTGGTTGTTTAACAGGTGGTCTTTTGAAGTCTTTCCTCTAATTCTAGACCTGCAAAGAGAAGGTAGATGCTATCACAATGCTCCTACACAAGATAAGTGTGTTCAAATAATCGATAGAACATCTGGTGAAACAAGGTGAAGAATCAATAAGAGAGACAATTGGGAAAAGTAAGGAGGTATACCATTGCCTTGACAAGTCCAAAAGACTTGAGAGTAAATTTTGAGACCACCAAGAGAAGAATGGCATAGAAGGGTAGAGATTAAGAATACTTCTTCAAATGGATGTCTAGGAGTTGATAAGTCAAAAGGTGATTATGGAACAGGAAGTTCTAACACTCGAGAAATGGAGAGTACAACTAAGTTAGGAGAGTGACACTTTATTACAATGCATAAATGGATTAGAAAAGGTCATTGAAGTATGTGAGAAGATAGTGGATAAAGATGAGAGCTTCATTGAAATATTAGCTCAACAAAATTTTGATCCTCATAATCTAGGACAAGATGACATGGAAGTGAAATATTTCAGGGGATGGATTGAAAAGGTATGTAAGGACCCTATTCAGTATTTGAGTCGAGAGGTCATTGATGAAATCATAAAATGTAGGAACACCATGAAAAAATAGGATATGGAATTAATGTAGAGGAATCAAACCATTACTAAGACAACAGAAGAATGTTTAACGAATAAGTATAGTTGGAAGGTAATTCAAAGTGTTCCAAAAGAACATATACACCAAGTTTTTATTTCTTTCTAGGAATATCAAAAAAGAAGGGTGAAGATGAGTCTTTAGATTGAGAGCCTAGTGAAGAAGAGAATATAGTCAAGTAGCATAAGAACATGAGTTTTATGCATGGGTAGAGTTTTGAATTGAATTTGTATGCTTATTCACAAGCCTGGAAGGAAGTTAACCCTAGGGATTTTGAAGATAAGTGCTAATAGTTTTTCATTTTGTGCGAAATTACCCACGACTTAGAGCTTGAGGTTTGGAAGCTTTCTACTAAGGAAAAAGTCAAAGGATTTTTGATTTAGCTTGGAAAGTTATTGTGTCAGCTGTCATCTACCACGTGCTACTATTTGACTTTTTCATTTGATTCTATTTTATATGTTTCATTTGAACTCTTTGGGGCCTTGTTCTTATAAAAGGTTGATAGTTGTTTTATTTTCATTTTAAGTGAAAAATTTGTGGATTCGAGAGAACTAAAACTTTTTCAAGTTTTATTCTTTTTCCTATTTTTATTCCATTTGAGATTAAAAATTGTATGGTTCATTTGAGATTAACTAATATCAAGGCCAATTCAAATCTATTTCCTGATATGAAATCATACATAGCTAATTTTTTGTTCCTATTAGAAAAGACTATGTCTTGTGCTAGATTTGGGTGTATATTGACACAGTCTAGTGGAAAATAATCCACATTTCTTTAAAATCTTGCATCATTCTATGCCTAACTGTGAAGAAATCTTCTGAAGTATAGAGTGGTTTTCTTTGATTTAGTTTATTTCTTGAGGCATGTGTAGATAATAAATAGGAGAAATCTTTACATTTTAGTATTTTTATGCTTTATATTTTTAGAAAATGTTCCAAAATTGATAAATGCATGGATTTTTATTATAAACATTTCATTTCCATGAAGTTGTGGAGTACTTAATGCTAAATCTACTCGAGTATATGCAAGTAATTTGAATTTCATGAAATTGTATTGCACAATATTTTATTTCATGAAGATGTTAAATGACATGTGAATGATTGAACTAAGATTATGTTTCAATCTTTCATATGCTAGCTAATTTGTGAAAACCATAGGCCCCTCATGTTTAACAAAAAAATACACAATGAACCTTGAGTGAACCTAGTGCTTCAAGACCTGACATTTCTAAGCATTGGAATCGATCTGAGATTACCTTAGATTTAGGTTTTCCTAGTGGATATTTCAAGAGAGGTAGGTTCCTATGGTCATCTATGAGAATTTATCTACCTATTGGTGTGCATGTACAACATCCACATCAAAGCTATCAAGGTTTAACTACCAAACATGGGGTTTGAGTAAGGAAAACCCCATTAAGAAAAACAAGTTTTCTTCACTTTTTATTCATAGATTTATAGGTGAAGAAGGAATGAAAGGATATCAAAGAGTAATTTTACAACTTTGCATAAGTTTCCATCATTGTTGTCAAGCCACAAAAACTCAATTGTAGATTTTATTTTTGAATTTTTGATAGTGGGAAAATGTGAAACTGAAGCCAAGATCTAGCACCAGAGGATTTTCAATGCTTTTTCTGGACACCCTACCTAGGATACATTCAACCTATGGAAAACCTATACTTCAAAAATTCTTAGAACCAAATTTTAATACCAAGTACATGTGTCTAGATCCTTCTCATATTTTCCTGCAAACTATCAATTTGATTCTTGTAGCTTTAGGATCTTGTATTTTATCATCTAGGTCATATTTTTCATTAGGTTTAGTTGCATCAAATAATTTACATTTAGTTCCAAATCCTATTGTCCTAAGGAACCTAGAGATTCAGGTATGATTGTCTCACCTTAGGGTTGATAGTCAATCTCTACAGCTTGCAATCTCTTAGTTTCAATGAAATTGTGGGAAGCGTGATATCTTTAGTTCCTTATTTCTTTTTATGAAGGACCTATGATACCCTATTTTGGGACTCCCCCTTTTTCACCCTTTTCCATTTTGGTGAACTTGACATTGTACAACATCTTTTCTAATTTGGAGATCATTGAAACACTAGATCTAGGTTTTTCATTACATTTATGGTTACAATTTGCATATTTTCATCATTTAAATTCTTAAAAATCTAAAAAAATTGCACACTTTTTGCATATTAGATCACAGAGAAGTTTTTTTTAGTCATTTAGATCAAAATTACATCAAAAATTGCAATAAAAAAAGTTGTCATTTTGTTCATACATTGTTACTAATTGCATTTTCATTTCATCTATTTCTAGAAATTTTGTTACTATAGAGTCTATTTGCAACTAGGAACAATGAGCTTAAACATCAAATTAAACACTCATAAATTAATTTCTCAAACCCCTCTCCAAGGAAACATCCACCCTCTAGGGTGAACATGTCCTTGTACATGCAATTTTCTTAATTTCTACACATTTATCATGTCTATCTACTTTCCTTTCCTATACCTATATATATCTATTTTAGTTTTAGAAATTTCATTTTTCTATGATTTTTTGCATCTAGTTCAATTAGTGAGAAAAAGTGCAATGTTTAAAATCAAAATTGTTATTTTAAAATAATCATTTTTCAGGTCCTTACATTTAAAATCAGTAAATTATCATTTCTAGATCTAAAAATTACAAATATATTCTTCAATAGTTGCATTGTACTTCCCATTTCTAAATATTTACTATCTCTATTAAATTATTTTTTTTCCATTTGGGTCAATTTTGGTTTTGTGAAACTTGTATGAGTATTACAACCTGGTGTCTTATTGTTAATATTTTAGTGAGATGTAGTTCAAGACTCATGGCATCTTGTGTTGGTGCACTCGCTATGGATCTTGGGTTTTCCATCTCTTTCACTCATAGTAATGACACTAGTCAACCCATGTTGGATTCCATCCTTGATATCATATGTCCTATGACCACTACTTCTAATGATTTTTAAAATATTGTTACTAATATCCATCAAGAGAAAGTTAAACAAATGGATAAATCCTTAGAAAAAATTTAATATTTTGTGAGTATAAAATATATTATTGGTACTACCATTCCTATCATATTTAACATGAGAAAATTATTGATAATGAAAATGTAATAGAGATTGTGCATAACTTTTCTCATATTATTGATAACCATAATCCTATAGTGGCTAGTTCTACTGAAACTTTGGGTTACACCCAAAGTCAAGGAGGAAATAAAATTCCTCCCCCTGTGGGTTCAACGATAATCCTATAGTGGCTATTTCTACTCAAACTTTGGGTTCAACCATAACCTTTATTCCTACATACACCAATTCAATTGTCACTACAACAATGCAACCAACCAGTAATATCACTTCAACTTTGGGTATTTCCACTTGAAATCCTCTTAGCTTTGTGAATTAAAATATCATATCTGCTAACTCTCCACCTCCCACAAACTTACAATTCACTTGTCCTCCTAACACATATACACCTCCACTATATTCCCCTCCACCTCAAAGTACAAGCATTGATTCTATAATAAACCAACTTTTGCAAAATGGCACAAGCCTCCAACAACAAATAGCAACATTGAACCAAAATTAAAATGGACAACATTCAAAATATGTCAAAAGAAACCAATTATGATTGGAGATATTGAGAACAAAAATTCCACAAGGTATAGAGATTCCTATATTTGAGAAATATGGTGGTAAAGGAAATCCTAGCAACCATGTTTCCGCATACACAATCTTATGTAGTGACTTCATTTTTAAAGATAAACTCTTGGCTGGACTTTTTCCTAGGTCTTTAAAAGATACAACCTTGGAAGGGTTTTGTTCCTTATTGAATAACTCAGTCAACTCATTCAATGAGATTTTTGATTGCTTTCTAAACTATTTCCAAGTACAAATTGGTCCTAAGATGGCTCTACCTGATCTCATGCAATGCATACAAGTGGATGAAAAGGTCACTAATTTTATAGCTTGTTACCACTTGCTTTAGTCACAAATCAATATAAATATTCTTGATTTTGATCTTCAAAGGATGATAACTTACAAAAAAATATGCAAGAAAATTTTGGGATGATGAAATTTCCCTTTTTCACACTTATACACAACTCTCCATGATTATTATAACTCACTTAATCAATGTCTAGAAAAAATTGATTCAACTCGTCCTAAAAATTCCAAAACTATGCATCATAACAATTTTCAATCATTCAAGAAACCAGACAAGATATTTATACAAATAAGTCAAACTCAACCAACCTATCATGTTGAACCTCAAGTGGCTACCATAAAATAACAAATCCATACCCATTTAAAAGAAAGAATAGGAAATTCCCCTTGCTACTTGATACCCTCCATTCAATCATGTTACAACTCTTAAGGAAAAAAAAATCACTTTACCTCCCATTAGACTGCTTGATACCACTAAACCTTTCCCTATGAACTATAATCCAAATTATTTTTTTCCAATATCATAGATAAAACATACATGATAATGAACGATGTATACATCTTAAAGTTTTAGTGCAATACCTCATTGATTCTAATCACATCTAGTTTGGTGGTGTTAATGATCAAGGTAATAAATTTGTTGCCCCACCCAATACAAATTTATAAATATTTACCAGTCCAATTCCAAACCACCCCATCTCATTTCTTAAAGCTAATGATACTAAGAATGATTTGATGAATGTTGAGAACATACAAGACATAGCTAATGGTGACAAGAGGGATAATGAGGATAATCTACATACCATGATTAGATTCATTGACATTAAACCTCATAATGTCCAAACCAACTTGTCTATAGACACTGCTTTCTCACATAGTGATATACTTAAATATGCATCTAATGGTCCTCTTTACATAGCCAGAAGAATCAATGACAAGCATAAAAAAGGGATATTAATTGATCATGTGTGTGTAGAGAATGCGATCATTGAGGAATTCTTATTTGTGCATGAAATTAACCAAGATTATTATTAGCAATGGAAAGCACAGATTAAAACACATGATGGTTTTTCTCGCCCTATGATAGGTTCAATCATTCTCCCATTAAAAGTTGGGAATAAAAAAGTAAATGTCCCATTCCCCGTCACCTCGACACCGGATAATTTCCATGTGAAGTTAGGATATCCATGGCTATTCTCCATGGATGTCCCGTCAGTAGTTCATAAATGTTCAAAATTTCCTTTTGGAAATGAAATTTTTATTGTGCATCATAGTGGTTTTAATCCTTTGTCTTCCCATGGAAAATATTCATTGGAATTCTTTTGTCTCAAACCTATGTAACCTATAAATCCTCATGAATAATTCATTTTCAAATCATATGAAAACTTCAAGGAAAAGTGCATAGAAGAATTATCTCTTAGAAATATTCCTAAGTACATGATTGTTTCTCCTCCCCAACCTATCATTTATGAACCAAAATCCCTTCCAAGTAACCAAGACAAGTCCAACATAATTCACCCACGTATTTCCTACAAGAGACCATGTGATAACAATACAACTCCTTTGGTGCCTCTTTAGATCAAACAATTTTATAGACATAAAGAGACAACAGTTTTCCAACCCTCAATGGTTCCTTTCATTGCTCCCTTATGGGAAGAAAATAAACCAATGGTTGATAAGCCTACTACTACACAATCACAACTTGAAAACCATGTAAGAAGAAATTGAAATGCTAAAGAGCATAGGCATAGATGTCATGCTATTGCTTTTCAGTTAGAAGAAAATAACATACCAACAAACTAAGGGAAAAAACTAACTCAAACAAAGCATGATGATTCTCCACCTTTACAAAAAAAAAATATGAGTACACAATGGACATTGTCATTAGACCTCATACTATGATTAATTTGGATGATGATGATGAGATTGTTAAAATTGATGAGGAATTATATAATGAGCTGAATTTTTTATTTTCCTCTTTCATGAACTTAGATGGGTGCAACTATGATGATTATCCTCAAAAGAGTGCATCACCACATGTTGAACCTGGTGATTGTACTAGTACAACACTTGTTGTTGTTCTATTGGCTAGGTATCCACCTTCCACATATGATGAATAGGATTAAGATGTAGATGACTTGATTCAGGTTAGCTCTCTTGTTTAATACTAGATTTCTTGTATTTCTATGTTCATTGTGATTGCATGCGCATAATGTGATCCCTCATATTATGCTTCTTGGCATGTATTTATGTTTGTGAGCTTTCTTTGGGTGATGCTTCTTACTCTATTCGTTCAAGGATACAAAGGAAGCAAATCCATTGTGACATTCTTCTATTTGTATTTACATTCTTCTATCTATCATAAACATTATCTTTCCATTGCCTTGTGTTTTTCTTTTGGGGATGATGCAAAGTTTCAAGAAATTTAGGTCTCCTCCATGTTGACCCAAAAAGATTTTGTCTTCTATCTCTCTATGTGTCATTTATGCTTTTTTCATTATTCCACAAGGTATTTTAGGAATGATGAGGGTTAAAAGCTATATTATATCATTGTAGGAAAAACATGCACTGACCCCAAATAAGTGGATCTCTTGTGTGTTATCTTTGGATTGTATGTGGGGGAAACCTCATTTTTCATGACATAGCTTTATTTGGAAACATATGTTTGGAGTATGGATTTATAAATAATCTCTTTTGGCCCTTTAATCAATTGGTATATATCATTTCCAATTTAAAGTAATTGCTCATAGTATGGTGTTTAGAAATTCCTTTAAAGTGGGGGTGTACATTGGCATTATTTCATTTTTAGCATTGAATGTTTTGATTGAAGCCAATGGTTGAACATGATGGATTCTAGGATTGAGAGATGTACTTCTCATGCTCTAATGACTTGTTTTATAGTGTTCCCATATTTAATATTCATTAGCATACTGATCATGTTGTGGAAACTTATCAAAGTTATGAAGGAGTATAAATTTTGGTATGGTTGGCATGTGGAAGGCTTGTAGACCTAGCACTACTTTTCCATCTGCCACCTTTTTATGTGTACACACCTTGTAGACCTAGTGTGTGTTTCTCATCTACCCTTGCGGGATCACCTAGTGTATACTATACTGCACTATCCCTTGTAAGCATATTTTCATGGCCACCAAGCATAACAAAAATTTATTTCTACTGGAGCCATGCGAGTATATTTGATGGATGTGGCATAATACAACTTGTTGGTTAATCCTTTTTGCATTAGCCCTAACATTGCATGCTTGTGTATCCTATCTTGCTACACATATCTTACACATCTTGTGTGTCCATTTTTCCTTATGTTGGTTTGTCATGGTATCTTTGATCCTAGGGGATTGATCAACCTCTTGATCCTTGTCATCCTATCTTTTTAAAATTTGTACACTTGGACCTCTCTTGATGCATATTTGTCTACTTTAGTGTGAGTTTGAACATAAGATCATACTCTCACTAAAGTGGGGGCTAAATGTAGTGTAGGAAATTGTATACCTTTACAATTTCACACTATTTTGGGGTCCCTTAATTAATTGGACTTAATTAATTTCCTAATTTACCAAATTAGGAATTCCAAAGCCCTATTTTGCTCATTTTACAAAAGGGGAACTTGTATTTAATTAATGCAATTAATATTTTAATCACCCCTAAATGAATGTGTCTTGGAATATGGGGATGGGATCCATTCCCCAAGGGCGAATGGGTCCTCGTTAAGTCCTATATCCCAAATTTTAATATATTTTTGGTGGTATTTTAATGATTCAAATTTTATATGCAACTATTGGCTTTTAGAATCTAATTTTGTTGGAACATGTTTAAATGATGTTGATTTGTTGTTGTCATTAATGGTTGTCATTGATGTCAACATATCTTGGTTGTTTGACTAAAGTTCTGTTTTGGTGCCTTGGTGATCTAGATTGGCTTGGTTCTAGATGTCATGCTATATAGATCTATTTTGGATTGTATCTATCCTGGTTCCATTCCTCTTGTAAGAAAATAAGATACATTTTTTTGGGTCCAAATAGATTTGGTAGTTAGTTAACATGCTCTAACACATGATTTGCATTGTAATGTGTATATCTTATTCTTTGGTTATGGATATCATGTAGCATGTTGATTAGAGTGAAGAGGCTATTGAGCAGTCTAGATAACTAAGAGAGGGTGGTGAATCAGTTATCCAACAATAATTTTATTTTCTTTAATTAACTTGAAGCAGACTTATACCAATTAGAAATTAATCAAATAGATATTAGCATGAATGCACACAACAACACCAACCACAATGAACAACAAAATTTATGTGGAAACCCAAGAAGGGAAAAAACATGGAGAATGCTAATTATCAATTATAAAGCATCGGTTAAGGTGATTTTTACAAAAAAGGATCACTTCCAATTCGCTCACTATAGGGTGGCTCATTGTCAGTGGGTTCACTACCCAAATACAAAAAAATATATTACAAAATAGTTTCACTGACAAAAGTGAATTGATGAAGTTGCATCTACATAGGCATGAGTTAAGTTCTGGTTAAGAACACAATTTCTGTCTATAGCATATCTGGTTAAGAATCTTCTACACATCTTCCTTATGTAACCTTCGTACAACCTTTTACCAAAATATATTACTCCTTCCTTCACACTCTTTTATCTATTCACACACTTGCACTCTCTATCTACTCACACACATCATTCTTCTTCCACACTTCTATAAATTTAATCAAAAAGATGTTCTATATATATGTATACTTGTAGAATAGAAATAATTCAACCACACAATATATTCATAGTCTTCTAAGTTGACCAAACACCATTTGAATGTAGATCACAACAAGCCATGAAGAAAAAAACTTAAGATATTTAATAAGACCTTGCATGCTAACATCAAACCCAAAAGATAGGTCACACTTAAAGATCTTCTTACCATGTTACCAAGGGATTAAAGATGGGTCAAACATAAGATAACATAATTTCCAAGAGATGGAAAACTTTGAATTACGTGAAATATATTCTAGAGCTAATGAGAATGCCACAACCAAGACCAAATCTTGATGATCATCAATTTTAGTGTCAACCGAAGAACCACAATTTGACATAAAAAAACTTGCAACATGCTATATGAAGTTTTAGATAACAAGGTTACCTGAAGTAATATTTGAGCATAAAAACCAACATCAAAATATTAGAATTCATTATACTGCATAAACTGACTTCCATGAATGTCCCAAAATAAATACTACCATATTTAGAGCAAAGATAATATCCATACTTTATAACATCATAGCACTCAATAGGATAGATCAAGTTTGTGCATCATCTGAAGCACATCATTCTAGATCCAAGGTTTTGAAATTGATGACAACAATGCTAAATCATCTTCAAAAACTTCTCAACAATCTCCCCCTTTTTCATTGATGGCAAAACAACAAAAACTCAAAAACAAAAAACTCCACAAATCTAACCCCAAAACTGCAAACTCAAAAAAATCCAAGTACTCCCCCTTTGTCTAGCAATTCTCTTTTTGTTTTTGCTTTTCTCTTAATTTTTCTCCCCATTTTGTCCATCAAAGGTAAAGGGCCAAAATTTGAACATTCAGGAACTCAAGTAAAAATATCACTTTTCACATGAAAATTTTTCTTGTACCTTTCTCTCACAATTGGAAGAATCCTTTTCCAAGATAGCACCATAGAATCTAATCTGGCACTCATACTATCTGTGTACCTTGGAGTTTTACCCTATCTTAATGTGCAAAGTATCTTAAAATGAAAATGATAAAACAATAAGAACACTTCAATGATTAGCCTAAAGAGTGATAAAACAAGGAAAATAGATGAAATAAAATGCAAATCAATTATACCTTCCTTGTTGTTGAAGACTCCTTGGTTGGCCCTTGATTTAGATGAATTTGTGTGTTCCTTGGATGGCTTTTTGGTGTAGTTAGATGCAAAATTGAATATGCAAGATGATCAAAGTGGATGGATAAATGATAGTGAATGTTTGAGAATGAAAATTGATAGCATAAGGTTGCTCAAATGAAAAAGTGTTGAAAATGCCCTTGAGGAGGGGGTATTTATAGAAGAATTTGAATTTTCTAGAGAATTCAACGGTTTAGATTCATCCAACAAGGTCAAGATGAAGGGCTATGGTGGGTTGAGAACTCACAAGCCCTCACATCTTGACATGTGGATGGTGAAGTGGCTAAGAGGAGATGAGGTGTAAGTGAGGTGGCCAAAAGGTACATGAGGTGGAGGAAGGACAAGTACCTTCCACATACCTTGGGGAGTGAGAAGATTTCCTCAAAAAGAAATTTCTTGTCTCCAAGTGAGAGTGAAAGGGACATTTGAGGAATTTTGGAATTCCTCAAAAATCTCCATGGGAAAAGGAGAGGTGGTTGAGAAATAAATGTGAATTAAAAATTCACATTCTTAGGAGAGTCTAAAGGATAAAAGGTGAGCTCCAAAAAGGTGGGACTTGGTCACATGTGGATGATGTGACAAGTCCAAGGTTCTAGAAGTCTTGGAAGATAGAATGTGAATTAAAAATTCACATAGGGAAGAGGAGAATCTAGGATAAATAAATGTGAATTAAAAATTCACATGGGAAAGAGGGTCAATGCTAAAAAGAGATAAATGCAAAGGTTGAGTAAAAAGGTGGTGCTAAATATGGCTAATGACCTTGGTTAAGGTTGTGCAAATATTTGATTAAAATAATTAATGGATGATTAGAGGCAGTGGCAAATATAGGAGGATGTGACATTAATCTTTGATTAAGAGGATGCACATCATAATCATGAATTAATTAAATTAATTCAGATTAGAGCAAGATCATGGAGGATGTGACAAGGAGAGAGATAATGAAGAATTTTAAATTGATTTTAAATCAAAAGGGTCAAAAATGACTAAATTAAATAAATTGGTGTATTTATTTAATTTAGAGAGGAAGAAGGTGAAAGATAAAGCATTTAGTTATTAAATTAAATACTTTACAAATATGAGACAAAAGGTGTAATATTAATTTAATAAATTAATATTTAATATGATAGATGAAAAGGGAGTAAATTTAATCATATAGGAGTGATTAAATTTAGATGTCTACACTATCCAACATAGTCAATAAGACAAATGAGGATGACCAGTCCTAAGATAGGCACTGTTGTTCACAATCTTTTGCATCAGAAAGTATCCCAGAGAGATGATCTAACTAGACATCAACAATTTCCTTGAACAACTAGAAAGTTCTAACAAAGTCTTCCCTATGTCTCTGAAAAACCAATAACTTTGCTTGCAACTCATCAACTCTTATTCTCTATTTTCCATCTTTTTCTTTCAAGAAATCATAACTCTTTCCAATATTATTCATCTCAAATTCAATAGCTTCAATTCTACTTCTAAAATTATCAACAACAACAGGCCATTGGAGATAATACCTATAGATGTCATACATCTCCTTAATGCATTATTTTGTTTCACCAGTGTGTTTGGATAACTTCTATTTAGCTTTGAAACATCTTCTCTCAATCATTGCTTCAAACTTATGTCCTTCAGGTCCTTCCAACAAGATTCTTTCTTCAACAACTTCTACTAGATTATCTGGTAACAAGTTAGAAACATTTGAAATAGTAATACCCTTTTTGAGTAGATAATCAACTAGAGCATCATCAATTGTAAGCCTTTTGATTGAAGAGATGGCACACCACATTTCACCAACCTTCTTCATATCACCTTCATCTAACACATTGAAAATCATTTGGATTGACAGAATTAGATCCAGGTAGAGACTCTTCTTCATTCTCCTTTTCTTTTGAGATAGTGATGACATATTTTATGTTAACTTTCATCTTTTTGGGTTTCGAAGGGGAACCACCAATAAAAACTTCCAACTCCTTCTTACTGGAGGAGGAACCCTCCTCAAACTAACTGGACACTATCACACTGGAGTGTAAATTCATTTGCAAGGATGAGAAATAGACTTTTCGTACACTTGCTTTATCTTCCATACATTCCAAATATCTGTAAACTTGCTTTCTAATAGGAATTCCAGACTTCCATTTAACATTCTCTTTTTCTGATAGTGTACTCAAAAAGTAAAATACCAAACATATGAGAAAAGATCCAAATTGGAAGGGATAACTCTCAATAAAAGACATTTTTACATTCTAAATTAGGTTTTCCATTATTAGGCTACACAAATCAAACTGCTTTTTTTCCTTCACCATCATGTACATACGAGATATACAACAATAGCTGAAGTAAAACCTTCACGATTTCTAAAATATATTTTATAACTGATGTCGTAAGAAACATATCTTATTGTAGGTTCGACAATGGTATTTATCAGTAGAGCCTGGGGTTCTTTGTTGATACCAGTAAGTTGCTCCACATCTTTATATTTCACCATTTTCTTCCCAGGGAGGTCACCAACACTACACAAACTAGTAATAGCTTCAAAGACTTCATTTGTGATTTGATAGGGTTTTTCCAAAACAATGCTGCCATCCTTGAATTGACTCAAGAGGAAAATGATAGATTCTTTGTCTATAAACTAGGGAAATTCTCCCCATAAATCCATACCTAGAATATTTATGTTTTGTAGTTCATCCATCTTCAACCCTAGTTCCATTTCCTTCATCTTCTGCTTATCAAACTTATCCAACTTAACTCCCTTTAGCCTTAGCAGAATACTACCACTCGATCCTCTATTAAAAAATTCCATCGTCATGCTTATCTTCTTCAAACTCTTTATCTCTTAACAAAACTTCTTCTTCTCTCTTGCAAACTTTGAGAAATGATTTTGAAAACTGCCATCTTTTATTCTTAATTACTCATAATGATTTTTCCACCAAAAACACACATTGATGATGCCAACAATTGTACTTCACTTTTCAATTAGCCAGATTAAGCTTCATCATTTATCATCAACTAGTTTGAACTTAATCATGTTAAAAATTACTTCAATATTACTTTAGAGAGGAGGAATCGATAGGATATGCAATGCAAAACTCCCCCTGAGTTAAGGCAGATTAGCTCAGATACTGGTAGGGAATGTACCAGGATTTGGTACCACGAAAGTGTCTTCCACACTTGTTTCCTTCTTCCTCCAAACTGTGACCATCTTCTTCTTAGATTCTACAACCTTCTTTTTATTCTCAGGCTTTTTCAGAGCAACATATCTGCATGTGTTAGCGTAATGTCTAGGTTGACTCCACTTGTAACATCTTTGTCTTGACTTAGCTGAGTGAACCATAGGTCTGCACTGATTAGAATTGTGACCATAACCATAGCATAAATAGTAATAACCATGAAAGAGATTGTTCATTCCATTCCTTCTTGTTGAATTAGATAATTTACTTTTGCAATGACTTTCTTTATGACCAAACTTGTGACATTTAAAGCAAAGAGTATTTGGCGTCATCTTGCTTCTACATTCTATAGCCTTATGTTCAAAATTTTTGCATAGAAAATAGTGACCATTGAATCATAAGTACCTTTGAGCATTTGGTTACCTGACTGGAGGTATTTTTGTAGGTGCATTAGAGTTCTGGACCTTGCTTGTTATAACTAATCTTGCTTCATCTTCAACTTGTTTGTCTTCACCCTTAGTGTTCTAATTCGATTTTTCACTATTGAATCCAAGTCTTTCTTTATCCTTGTGACATTTCTATAGGGACAAAATTTGATCTAGAATCATGCCACTGTCACATACTCTTGCTTCAGTTTTCAACCTTCTTAATTCTTGATCTAAATTCTCATTTTCTTCTGATTTCTATTTGTTGGTATCCTTGAGATTTTCTTTAATCTTCTTCCATTCTTCCATTTTTTGTTTGATAGTGTCTTTGATATTTTCTTTATTCTTCTTGCATTCATCTATTGCTGCTTTAAATTCACAATTTATTTTGACTCTTTTAGTTCTTGGCTAACCTCTTTGTGTCTTTCTTTGAACTTTTGAATTTTCTCTCTTATGTTTACAATACAAGCATTTGCCTCCTTGATATTTTCTTTCAATTCTTCATTTCAGATTCTATTCTTTCCATATCATCTAACATTATCTTTAGTTCTTCCTCAAATTGATAAGCTCCTTCCATCAATTCAAAATACCAAGATCTCCCTTAAGTGGTTAAGCTCTATTTCCAAGGGACTATGCTTTGATATCAATTGTTGAAGAGTCTGGATAACTGAGAGGGGGGTGAATCAATTATCCAACAATACTTTTCTTTTCTTTAATTAATCTAGAGCAGACTTATACCAATAAAAAATTAATCAAATAGATATGAACATGAATGCACACAACAACACCAAGCACAATGAACACCAAAATTTAAGTGGAAACCCAAAAAGGGAAAAACCATGGAATATGCTAATTCTCAATTATAAGGAATTGGTTAAGGTGATTTTTACAAAAAGGCTCACTGTCAGTGGGCTCACTTCCCAAATACAAAATAACAAATTATAAAATACTCTCACTGAAAAAAGCAAACTAATGAAGTTGCATCTACATATGCATGAGTTTAGTTCTAGTTAAGAATATAATTTCTATCTACAACAGATCCAATTAAGAATCTTCTGGACATCTTCCTTCCATAACCTTCACACAACCTTCTGCCAAAAAGGATTACTCCTTCCTTCACACTCTTTTATTTGTTCACACACTTGCACTCTCTTATATGCTCACACACATCATGCTTCTTCCACTCTTCTATATCTTTAGTCAAAAATATGTTGTATATAATATATGTATTCCTATAGAATAGAAATAAGTCGACCACACAATATCTTCATAGTCTTCTAAGTCGGCCAAAAAAATTTTGAATTTTTATGTTTATAGTCTTCTAGACATTGTGTAGTGTGTGAAAGTTTATGACCAGAGGCAACAGACAGAGAGATTCTATCAGGTGTTGTTGGTGGCAGTTCCTTGAGTGGTGGATTCCCTTTCATCATTCTTCTATTGCAAGTGAACCATTTTTTGTAGGTAGTGAGCCTTTCTCTTTTGGAAATGATCCGTTTTTGTATCTTTGGCTATAATAATTGGGTAGTGAGCCCAAGCAGTAGTGAGCCACCCTGCAATGAGCCCTTGTAAAAATCACCTTAATCGGTGTCACCTTAACCAATGTTTTATAATGAGAATTAGCATTCTCCGTGGTTTTTCCCTTCTTAGGTTTCCATATAAATTCTAGTGTTGAATGTTCTTGGTGTTGTGTGCATTCATGTTCATATCTATTTGATTAATTTTTGATTGGTATAAGTCTACTCTAGATTAATTAAAGAAAATAAAATTGCTTTTAGATGACTAATTCACCCCCACTCTTAGTTATCCAAACTTTTCAACAATTGGTATCAAAGCTTTAATTCCTTGAAGAAGAGCTTAATTCCTTGGGGTAGATCCGATGGCACACAAATTGAAAATCCCTATGTTTGATGGATCTGACTATAGTTTCTAGAAAGTTCCAATGAGAGGTTACCTGATCTCTCTTGGCTATAATACTTGGAAAGATGTTGAGACAAAATACGTTAAGCTTGCAAGTGGTCCTTCTTCTACAGATGAGATTTAAACTTATGAAGAGAATGAAAAATCAAGGTATGCAATCTATAGTTCTTTATCTAAGACTGATCTAAGAAATGTCATTTCATTGGGTACTACTTATGAAGTTTGGGAAAAGTTGAAAGAAATCTATGAAGGAAATGATAGAGTCAAATTATCAAAGAAGTTGACAGCTAAGCACAGATATGAGAACTTGAGGATGGAAGAAGGTGAGGAAATAACAAGCTACTTTCAGAGGGTTGAAAGTGTAGTAAATGAAGTCAAAAATCAAGGAGGTACTCTGACAAATGAAGATGTAATGGAGAAGATTCTGACGACCCTACCAGAGAGCTACAATGACAAGATCTTAGCCTTTGAGGAAGCTTATGATCCAAATAAATTCACTAGAAAGTAGCTATTTGGCACCTTGACTGCATTTGAAATGAGGAAATTTGCAAAGGAAAAGGAGAAATCTGAAACTTCCTTTAAAGACACAAAGTCAGAAGATGATCTTGATAATGAAAATTCAAAAGATTTGGAAGAAAATTTCACAAGGAAATTGAAAAAAGGTACCAGAAAGTACAAAGGTATGTTACCTCTTAAATGCTTTATATGTGGAAAGATTGGTCATTTAGCAACTAAGTGTCCAGAGAAAGGAACAAGGAAAAATTTTAAAAGATCAATAAGAAGGCCTACTATGTCAATGGGAATGCCAAAGTTTTAGATGATGAATGAGATCATGAGGACTGCTTGTTTTTGGTGGAAAAGGAAGAACCTAAATTTAATATCTTTAATATTTTTCCAAAATCTAATGATAGCATTGAAGCCACATTGTTTGTTAAAATAAATAGAGATGAATGGTTGAATGATAGTGGATGTTCGAATCATATGACCAGTGATAAAAGTAAGTTTGTAAAGCTTGAGAAATATGATGGAGGTTCTGTTAGATTTGGAGATGATAAAACAACACAGATTGTTGGAAATGGTTCTATTACCTTTGATGGAAAACATAACACTAAAAATGTTTACTATGTGAGGGGATTATATCATAATCTCTTGAGTGTTGGACAGGTGTGAGAAAATAACTATAATGTGGTGTTTTAGGATGACCTCATTGCAGCTAGGAAAAGCACAAGTGGGAATATGTATTCGATGGAAGGAGCTACAAAAAATATGCTTAATATCTCAGTACAATGAAAGTTGGCTTTGGCACTAGAGGATGTGTCACATCAACTTCAATAATTTGGTAAGGATAATTTCATCAAGAGTAATTAGAAATTTTCCAAGACTAGCCAAACAGAACAATACTATTTGTAAAGGATGTCAAGAAGGAAAGCAAACTAGAGAAACATTCCAAAGAAAAGAAGAATCATCTACTAGATTGTTGGACCTTGTACACATTGACCTATGTGGTCCAACCAAAATAAGAAGCTTACAAGGTGAGAGGTACTTCATGCTTTTAATAGATGATTATTCCAGATTACTTAGGTTGCATTTTTGAGAGAAAAATCAGAGGTGTTGGAAAAGTTCAAGATTTTTAGGGAAAGAGTTGAGAATGAATTTGATAGGAAAACCAAGTATTTAAGATCTGATAGAGGAGAGTTTACTTTTGATGAATTCAACAAATACTATGAAAAGCATGGTATTAAAATACAACTATATGCCCCTAGAACACCTCAACAAAATGGTATAGTGGAAAGAATGAACTAGAAAGTTCAAGAAATAGCTAGGATGATGATCATGGAAGAAATTTTACCATAGGTCTATTGGAGAGAAGTGATACACACAACAGTATATAATCTCAACAAATTATTGTTCTAGAGGAAGTATAGAAAGACATCATATGAGCTATGGAATGGAAGAGCTCCCACAACAAAATACTTCAAAATTTTTGGAAGCAAATGCTACATCAGGAAAGATGAGGAAAATCTTGGAAAGTTTGATAGTAGAGCTGATGAAGGCATATTCTTGGGTTACTCTATAAGAAGTAAAGCGTATTGGTGATACAATAAGAGACTAAACAAGATGGTTGAAAGTGAAAATGTGAAAGTAGATGAATATGTTCAAATAATTCCTGATAGACATATTGTATATGAATTAGATAACTTAGATGACAAAGAAGAGAAGGATAAGAAAGAAGAAGAAGAAATAGAGACAAAAGAGGCTCCGGTAACTATAACTAGGACTCCAAGGTATGGACAAAAAAACCACTTAGAAAAATAGATTATTGGAGATAAGAATAAGGAAATTATCACAAGAAGAAAAGCAACTCAAGAGAAAGTATTATTGTGCCTACTCTCAGAAATTGAGCCAAAGACTGTGGAAGAAGCATGCAATGATCAGAATTGGGTAAAGGCAATGAAGGAAGAACTTGATCAAATAGAGAAAAATTAGACTTGGAAAATTGTGCCCAGAATAGCAAACAAAAATGTGATTGGAACTAAGTGAGTGTTCCAAAACAAGTTGGATCAAAATGGAAAGGTAATGAGAAACAAGAAAAGATTGGTTTGCAAAGGTTATACTTAGATCGAAGGTATGGAATTTGACAAGACCTATGCCCCTGTTGCCTGGATGGAGGCAATCCAAATTTTTTGGCTTTTACAACTTTTAAGGATTTCAAGGTCTATCAATTGTATGTAAAATCTGCATTCTTGAATGGAGAATTGAAGGAAGAAGATTACATTGAGCAACTAGAAGGATTCAAGTCCAGAAGTAACTTGGATGTTGTTTGCAGGTTGAAGAAAGCTTTATATGGTTTGAAGTAGACACCTAGAGCCTAGTATGATAGATTAGACAAGTACTTGATTGGACAAGGATTTCAAAAGGGATTTGCTGACAATAATTTGTAGTACATAACTCACTCAGAAAAAATGTTAAATGTTGTGGGTTATGTTGATGACATAATTTTTGGAGGAAATGATGATATGTGTACAAAATTTGCAGATGATGTGTAGAAGGAATTTGAGATTTTTGTGTGGTCTCACAACATGCCCCAAGACTGAAAAGACTTGGGGACCCAAGTGGAAATTATAACTCTTATGGAATGAGCTAGCTAATTGGAAGATCATCAAAAGTGAAGAAAGGAAGATAAATATTTGATAATAAGAAAGTACTTCGTATTGTAAGTGTTTCGTGCACCAGATACTAGGTACTAGAAACACAGAAAAGGTGAAAGGTAATGTGAGGTTCAAGTGAAAGAATCTTGTCTAGTATAAAGTGTTTGATATGAAGATTTTTGGTAAGAGGGAGTCCAATATAGTGGAGTTCCTATATAACTGAGGTCTGAGAAAGTAAGTGGGTAAAGCTAAATACCGGGTACTAGGTACCGGTTTGCAATGTGAAATGTAATGTTAAAATTTTAAATTTGTCTAATCATCCTAATGATCTAGTATATGTATAAGGATTTATGATATGCTTTTAAAAATGTGTATTAATTATGGGATTTTTGTACTAACATTTGAATAATGGTTTTATTTACATGAGATGTTATAATGTTAAAAAAAAAGGTATTTAATATATGGAATTTGTGATTGCAAGAGATATTGATTTTGATGCAAAGCTCAGGTATGGATGGTCAAGAAAACTTGAATCATGGAAGGAATAATTTTTAGTCCGGTTTGATCAGTCTAGGAGGTGAGAATACAAATGACTTTGAGTCCACTAGAATTTTTGGGATCTCAGTATTTCACATACGATGGGAACAAATGCCAATCTCTGGGAGATCCAATTCCCAAGAGTGACAGAACTGGAGCCAAGAGATGTGTGGGGGTGAAAATTCTACTATTTTGTTTTGAATGTATGGGAACCCCCTACATATTATCATGATTCAAAGTATCATCCTAGCAAAGATTCAGGATCAACACTCGAAGAGATTCAATGAGTAATTGGAGTTGACTTCCATTGGCTTCAATTGAAATTCTCCTATTGGTCACAATATTCCACTTGGCTCCATGAGATTGGTCCCTTAGATTTCCTCCAATGTAGTTGTCTTATCGTATTTGAGCATTGTGTTCTATAAAAGGCTAGAGGATAATTCATTTTTATTTTAAGTTCAAAATTTGTGGATGTTGGAGGAGAATTATTTTTTTACATTTTTGTTCTTTTTTCTTGTTTTCTAAACCATTCTGGTGTAAAGCTTTGTATGGAAATAGACATTAATTGATATCAAAGCTTTATGGATAGCTACCTATCTCTGTATCTTTTGTAGCTAGTTTTGTAAGTTTGGCTAAACAAGATTGTATGCTACACTATTTAAGGGTGCATACAGAACCTATTCAGTGTCCATAAACGAATCCCCCTCTTTGAAAGCTTGCACTATTTTATACGTAGCTGTGAAGCAATTTGGTGAAATATAAAGTGCTTTTCTATGTTTTAATTAATTATTTGGGGTATCCATGGAGAATAACCAATAGAAACTTTTATTTTTCAATATTTTTTATATTTTATTTTAGAATAGATGCTTAATATTTAAAAAGGTTCCAAAAAATTAAATGAATGGAAGGAATTTTGTTGAAAATCTTTTATTTTCCATGAAGTTGCTAAGTGCTTAATGCTAAATCTACTTAAGTGATAACAAAGAATTTGTGATGTTCATGCAATATTATGTTGAATCTTTTGATTTCATGATGTTATTTGATGAATGAAGTGAAATTTTATGTGAAATGTTTATAATTCTTAGCAAAGCTAGAAATAACCGTAGTCCCTTTGAGATTAACAACAATATCACATCATTACCTGAGAGCAACCCTAGTGCAACCATGACCTAGTTATCGAAGACTTGGGATTGAATGAAAGCCCATCTTTGTCCTATGAATGCATAATTTTCGTTTTAGTTGCCTTTGTTCCATATCTTTCAAGAAGGATATGCTCTTCATGGTCTTGTTTGTGGAGATTTTATTTGACTTTTTTTCCACAAGTGAAATCGTCATCAATAGGAACTGGCACTAGAAGGAGGGAATTTCTTTGATATTTTAGGTTTCATCCTTTAGAATTGGAGAATTATGCTTTGAAATGTTATTTCTAGTTTTGACAAGAAGTTTGTAAATGAGAAATTGATTGCAAGCTAGTTTTATTATGGAAATTAGAAAACTTTCTAAAATATTTAATCAGAAACTGCATCCTTTGAGTTTGTTTACTTTTGGGAGAGTCACCGAGTGTAGAATTCATGATACAACTGATCACGGTGAACTTGAGTGTGAATTTTTTTAACTAGGGTAAGTTTGGCCATAAGTGGAGCAGTTCTGTTATTAGAAGAAGTTTTAACTACTAAAAGAAAGGGATTTTTAAAGAGAAATGTTTTTCCCTAGTGGAGTTGGAAATATTAAAAAATTAATTGTTAAACCAAAATAGTTAAAAAGTTGTGATTATTTTAAACAAAATTTTAACGCTTTACAGGGGAATAGGTGAGAATGTCGAGATTCATAGATATTTCATCACAAACAAGGAAATGACATTGATGAATCATCATTTACTATATACATGGAAAATGTAGATAATGAGATGGAGCAGGAAAATCAAGTGGGAAATACATGTATTGTGCTTCAAGTTGGGAATTCACCAACTATAAAAAGACATTTTCCTAATTTTATACAAAATACAGAATATCAAATTTTTACTTTTTCTCTACCTGATAGCAATATAAATAGTGATATAATCTTGGTCTAATAAAATGCAAAGTGAATATAGGGCCAAAGATATGAAAATTTTCAGAAGAGAAGGAAATAGAGAAATAAACGCCATTGTTCATGAAAATGGATCAATGTTGGGAGAAGGTACAATATTGTTTCATTAGATGAAATGTGTGCAATTGGTCTCTAATGAGATCATTTCATACATTTAAGCCAAAACTTGGGTAAGTACACTTTTGAATTTATGATGTTTAAACGCATAAAATTTAAGATATTCCATTGTTATAGTAGAATATTGAAAATTTTGAATAGAGAATTTAAACAAAGATCTGCTATAATTTGCACTAAAATTGTAGAGGAAATAGCCATAGAAATTGAAAGAAATTGCTTTATTAGAGTTAATCTTTTTGTGATGATAGAGTTAGGATAGTTAGGGTTAGTTTAGTTTTTTTAGTTTTGTAGTTTTTTTAAGGGGTTTTTTCTTTGTGCTTGTTTTGTTTTCTTGTTTTGTTTTGTTCTTTTCTTTTTCCTAGCCTCTACACTAGTAGATTCTACTTAAATTTATCTTATGCATGAGAGTGAAATTCAAACATTTTGCAAAATTGAACTGAAAAAGGAGAAACAATAAATCCATGCATACTAAAAACACACTTTTAAAAGATACCAAAAAGGGATATATGTGTGTGTGTGTGTGTTTGTGTGTATATATCATGTATATTCATCAGATATCAAAATCCCCATTCAAAAAATCAAAAAGAGTTTCAAAAGAGAGAGTGAGCAAAGTTGCAAATGATAGTAGCCATTTAGTTGATGTGGAACGCCTCTTCTATCAGGGCTAAATACCCTATGTAGGTGAGTTCCCAATGAGTTTCAAAGTCTTGGATATGGAGATCAGTAAGAAAGGGCAGAAGTGGAACCACTTCCCCATTTTCCAAGAACCGATGAATATCATCCATGGAGGAAATCCCAATGGTTGGATGTGGAACAACTAAGATAGTATCTAGATTCTCCAAGAATTTAGGCTTCACTATTAAGTTGGTAGGAACACGAATGTCTGCAATAGGTAGCCCAATATCTAGAAGTGACGCTACAAAGTGAGTAGCTATGTTAGAGTAAAAATGAAAGTAGCAGCTAGATGCAACATATCTTTCCCCAAGGACTAAGCATAAGTTCGGCACAATGAAATTGGAGGTCCTAATGATGAAGACCTTGTCAAGCCTTTATGGTGTGATGCTCCCTAAGAAAACATTCTGTCTAGATGAACAACCTAACAAAATTGGAGTATCTATGGCTAAGAAGCAAATGCATAGACACAAAACATAGCAAATTTACAGAAAATAAAAAAAAAGAGGAAAATAAAAGAGAAGTGTGGAGAGAGACAAAGGTTCACAACATCCAACCTAGTTCATGAAATAGAATACTCTTTCTTTGAGACAATTTCAATTACTCATTCTTGAGAAATAAGGCTCCAAAGAGGCCAATATAACAAAGTATGTACCCTCAAATCAACTCCAAAACCACAAATAACTAGAGGCAGCATTGAATCAACTCATAAAACCAAAAAAATTCACACTTTTCCATCCTTGAACCTCTCAAATTCACCAAAAACATGCAGTTTTAACAACTAGGGCAGCCTAGGGCATCACCAAAAATATGTCAAACCTTATTAAAATTCTTCAAAACCTTGGATATAGTAAGAACACCTCAAAATTAATCTTTCCACAAATTTTTAGAAGTTTCCACTATACAAATTAGAAGAAATCACATTTTTTTGTATGCAACCCCAAAAACCCTATGTTCATAACAATTTTTAGGAAATGACTTGTTTGACCCCTTAAATGGCATTATAAAAATTACTGGTAAAAATAAAGTTTGTTCACCACATCAATATCTTTCCATATATCCAAGTTTTAAGTCCATACCATTCTGTACTTGTCTGTACCAACATGTTTTCTGACTGTAATTTTTGAAAAAGATTTTCTGAACTGCCTGCCTACACAAAAATCATCATAACTTTCTTATTACTCAATGAAAATGAATGAGTCTTGAACCAATGGAAAGCTTATTCAATAACCTACAACATAGAACTACTTTCACAAAGTTTCCAAGCTGTAATAAGCCGTACAAGGCCTGGAAACAGGGAGAAAACTGTTAAAACTTCAAAATAGGGTATTGAAATTGACAAAATTGATTCCAATTTACATTGCCTTCCTTTGGTTCGCCTCTCCAAGCCTTAAATAGATGATTACAACATAAATAATTACTTCCCCTTCATTTCCAACTAATTAACTACCCTTTACAACCAATTGACCCTTCATATTCTTGCTTTTGTTCACATTTTGCACTTTTGCAATTTTACATGTTTTGCAACTTTTGCAACAAAATGACTCAACCAACCCCTTAGTGACTTTAAATATATTAAAATACAACCACCCAAGACCTTTTAAAATGCTTTTACATACATTTTACATTCAAAGATTAAATTTTTGAAATAAAGCCTTTTGAAGGAATTTGTGAGCAAGGTGCTCCTACACCAAGAATTCGAGAAGAAATGCACAAATTTATAGAGAGCCATACGCAAAGTTGCGATACATAGTTTCCTTCAGTAATTGTTCTTTGTGAAATCATATGGAAGGTGGCAGCTGAACAATAATCTTCAGAATTAAAGGTTAAATAAAATTAATTCTTCACACATATTTGGTGAAATTGCTTCAAATTTGAGCAGTACGGAGATTGTAAATCAAGCAAGTTGAAAATTTTGAAATTAATAGTGGTCATTTCAAATTGTTTAATAGAGTCGTATTAATTATGGACATGTTATGTGTGGGGGATATATAGGAAAATGAAGCCGACAAGGCAGTACAAGTTATCACCCAAGTAAGTTGAAGGGATAATACGTGTCAAGTAAGGCATGTGAATTTAATGCAAAATAATGTGATCGTGTTTCAAGGTAATCATGACATTTTGATCCATTAATGAAGTGCAGTGATGTCAAGTTGAGATAGTTAGCATAAATTTTAGTAGTTTCCATAAAATTTAATTGGAAAGGTGGTAACTAATGTTTCTAAATTTAGATTTAAATTTGGCGATTAATTTGTCTATTGCCAAATTTTAAATTATGCATATTTTTTAACATATAGCGAGCTACAATTAGCTAGGATTTGACATAAATTAGTGAAATTTAGATGGAAACATAGACCTATAGGGAATCATTAAATAAATTTTTGGGAAGTAGTGAATTGAGGAAGGGATTTACATTGAATGAAAAATTAAAAAAGTAACCTTCACTACCACTGTAATTCCCAACCTAATAGCGGTGCTTCAATGCTTACAAGTTGATAAAAGAGCTATTATTGTAATATCAAAAGTGAAAAATGAGCTATCATTGCTATATTTAAAAAAAAATGACATCAAATCATTAGGCTATCCAAATAACTCTATCGAGGCTATGGATGCCTGATTGGAAGTAGAGTTATGTTTGAGGGAATTACAAAGATAACCTTGTCGGGGCTATGGATACTTGACTGGCAACAAGGGTCTATCCCTAGTTGGCTTTGGAGGATTAATATATTATGTAGTTCAATGTTAATGAACTAATTCTTTTTAATAAATTCTAAAAACTGGAATTAATCAGAGCACACACGGATGTTTCTGGTGGAGTTTTACCTTTTTATACTAGAATCTAGGTAAAGGTAGAATTTATTATTTTAAAATATGTATAAGTTTTAATTTACAACTATTGATTTAATTTCAAGTTTGATTTGAATTTGGTTTTATTGGCTGCAAGTTGTTGTTTAGTCTCACAACATGCCCCAAGATTGAAAAAAATTGGGGACCCAACTAGAAAATATAACTCTTATGGAAGGAGCTAGATAATTGGAAGATCATCGAAAGTGAAGAAAGGAAGAGAAATATTTGATAATAAGAAAGTACTTTGTATTGTAAGTGTTTTGTGTATTGGATATTGGGTACCAAAAACATAGAAAAGGAGAAAGGTAATGTGAAGTTCAAACAAAAGACTTTGGTCTAGTATAAAGCAGTCTGATATGAAGGTTTCCAGTATAGTGGAGTTCTAGTATAATCGAGGTTTGGGAAAGTAAGTGGGTAAAGCTTCATACTAGGTACTGGGTAACGGGTTGCAATGTGAAATGTAATGTTAAAATTTTAAATTTGTCTAATGATCCTGGTGATCCAGTATATGTACAAGGATTTATGATATGCTTTTAAAAAGGTGTGTTAATTATGGGATTTTTGTACTAACATTTGAATAATGGTTTTATTTACATGAGATTATTAATGTTTTTATTTTTAAAAGAGATTTAATCTATGAAATTTGTGATTGCAAGAGATATTGATTGTGATGCAAAGCTTAGGTATGGACGGTTGGAAAAACTTGAATCATGGAAGGAATAATTTTTAGTCTGGTTTGATCACTTTGGGAGGTGATAATGTAGATGGATTTGAGTCCATCAAAATGTTGGGGATCTCGGTATTTCAAAATACCAATCTTCGGGAGAGTCCATTCCTGAGAGTGACAAAACTAGAGCTAAGAGATGTGTGGGGGAAAAAATTCTACCTTTTTGTTATGAATTTAAGGGAACCCCCTACATATTATCATGATTCGAAGTATCATCTTAGCGAAGATTCAGGATCAACACCTGAAGAGCTTCAATGAGTAATTGGAGTTGGCTTCCATTGAATTCAATTGTAGTTCTCCTATTGGTCACAATATTCCATGTGCCTTAATGAGATTGGTCCCTTAGATTTCCTCTGATGTAGTTGTCTTATCCTATTTGAGCCTTGTGTTCTATAAAAGGCTAGAGGATGCTTCATTTTTATTTTAAGTTTAGAATTTGTGGTTGTCAGAGGAGCATAATTGTTTTTAGTTTTTGTTCTTTTTTCCTATTTTTTGAACCATTCTAGCATAAAACTTTGTATGCATGTAGATATCAATTGATATCAGAGCTTTATGGATAGCTACCTATCTCAATATCTTTTGTAGCTGGTTTTGTAAGATTGATCAAACAAGACTATATGTTGCACAATTTAAGGGTGCATACAGAACCTACTCAGTGTCCATAAACAAAATCCTCTCTTTAAAAGATTGCACCGTTTTATACATAGTTGTGAAGCAATCTAGTGAAATATAAAGCGATTTGTTCTATTTTAATTAATTCTTTGGGGCATCCATTTAGAATAACTAGGAGAAACTTTTACTTTTTAGTATTTTTTATATTTTTTTTAGAATAGATGTTTAATATTTGAAAATGTTCCAAAAAATTAAATGAATGGAAGGAATTTTTTTGAAAATATTTTATTTTCCATGAAGTTGTTGAATGCTTAATGCTAAATCTACTTAAGTGATAGCAAAGAATTTGTGATGTTCATGAAATATTATGTTGAATCCTTTTATTTCATGATGTTATTTGATGAATGAAATGAAATTTTATGTGAAATGTTTATAATTCTTAGCAAAGCTAAAAATAACTGTAGTCCCTTTGAGATTAACAACAATATCACATCATTACTCGAGAGTGACCCTAATGCAACCATGACTTGGTTATCATAGACTTGGGATTGAACGAAAGCCAATCTTTGTCTTGTGAATGCATAATTTCCCTTTAGGTTGTCTTTGTCCCATATCTTTCAAGAAGGATAGGCTCTTTGTGGTCTTTTCTATGGAGATTTTTTTTGACCTATTTTTTGTGAGTGAAATCATCATCAACAAAGATGTCTATGATAGGTGAGTTGAATTTCTTCCTTGGACTACAAGTAAATGAAAACAACAAAGGAATCTACATATCTCATTCCAAGTATACCAAAGAGTTGTTGAAGAAGTTTTGGTTGGAGAACTCCAAATTGGTTTGTACACCTATTGTTATTAGATGCAAGTTGACAAAAGAAGATGATTCACCAAAAGTTGATGCAAGTATTTATAGGTCAATGATTGGAGGATTGTTATATTTGACTATGGCCAGACTAAACATTATGTATGTTATTTGTTTAGCAACTAGATTTCAACAAGAACCAAAGGAATCACATGTTGTTGTAGAAAAAAGGACCTTTAGATACTTGAAGGGTACAAAAGACATGGGATTATGGCATCCAAAGGACTCAGATTTCACTTTGACTGCCTATATTGATGGTGATTGGGCAGGATGTGTTGATAACAGGTAGAGTACAAGTGGTGGAACTTATTTCCTTGGCTCTCAGTTGCTTGTTTTGTAAAGTAAGAAACAAGATTTTGTATCTTTATCTATTGCTGAAGCTAAATACATTGCAACATCCTTATGTTGCACTCAAATACTATGGATGAAAAATTTCTAAAGGACTTTGGCATATCATTTGATGAACTCATCTCAATTATGTGTGATAATACCAATGCAATAAACTTTTCCTAGAATCTAATATAGCACTCTAGAACAAAGAATATATCCACAAGATATCATTTCTTGAGAGAGAAAGTGTTGGACAATAAAATAAAACTTTAATATGTATGTAAAAATGAGCAAATTGCAGATATTTTCACAAAACTATTCAGAAAAGATACTTTTTAGTATCTGTGATAGAAGTTAGGGGTTCTTCCCCCTCCTATTCTAAAATGACATGCACTGGGGTGTGAATTGGTCTAGGGTATTATATGCTCATTTTTATCTAGAACAATGTTTGGTAGCTTCCTCATAGGGGGAGTAGAGTAAGTTTTCCAGGGGGAGTTTTTCCCTTTGTCTTTGATGTTAAAGGGGGAGAAGAAAATAATATAAGATGGTCCTTGATGCTAATATTGAGTTGGTTGGTTTGTTATTGATGAATTTTTCCATCAATGAAAAAGGGGGAGATTGTTGGAATGTGTTGAGATGATGTTGATTGCTTGTTGTCATTAATGGTTGTCATTGATGTCGATATATCTTGGTTGTTTGACCAAATTTTATTTTGATTCCTTGGTGATCTAGATTGGCTGGGTTTTGGATGTCATGTTGTAAAGATTTATTTTGGATTGCATTTTTCCTTGTACCATTCCTCTTGTAACACAATAAGATACAATCTTTTTGGGTCCAAACTGATCTGGCAGTTGGTTAACATGCTCCGACACATGGTTTGCATTGTAACATGTATATCTTATTCTTTGGTTCTGGATATCATGTAGCATGTTCATTTGAGTTAAGAGGCTATGTTTGGTCCATGTTTCATTCCTATCCATCATGAGAATGTTTTTGTTGTAACCTATTTCAAATTGTGCTTGGCCAACTTAGGAACTATGAAATTGTGTTTGGTCGACTTGAGAGATTATGAAGGATTGGAATGGTATAAGTATGAGGTGTTTTTTTGTTTGATGAAAGTAAGTGTGATGAATGTGAATATGAATATCTAGACATTGTGAAGTGTGTGAAAGTGTATGACTAGACATAAGAGAAAAATAGATTCTATCTAGTGTTGTTGGTAACAGTTCTTTCAGCAGTGGATTCCCATTCATCATCTTGCTATTGGTAGTGAGCCATTTTCTATAGGTAGTGAGAATTTTCTCTTTTGGAAGTGAGCCCTTTTTTTTATCTTTGGCTATAATAGTCAAGAAGTGATCCCAATTAGTAGTGAGCCACCCTACAGTGAGCCCTTGTGAAAATCACCTTAACTGTTGCTTTATAATTGAGAATTAGCATTCTCCATGGTTTTTCACTTCTTGGGTTTCCACATAAATTCTAGTGTTCAATGTGCTTGGTGTTGTTGTGTGCATTCATGTTCATATCTATTTGATTAATTTATGATTGGTAAAAGTCTACCCCAGATTAATTAAAGAAAATGAATTTTCTTTTAGATAATTGATTCATCCCCCTCTCAATTATTTGGACTGTTCAACAATATTTTAGGAAATTAGATAAACGCCTATAAATAAATAGTATTTTTATCAATTAAAATGTAACATGCATGATCTATCAAATTCATGAGAAAATAATATTGTCAAGAGTATTCAAGAGTAGGTTTTATCAGCCATTTGTTGCAGCATTCATATTCATATCTTCATGTTCAAGTTTATGTGTGTTCGTGTCATCTTGTGAATGCTAATATGTATTGTTGATCCTAAAGAATTCAAGTATCCAAAAAATCAAGCAAAGAAAGATTTGATTCCATGGAGTGATGTGTTTGAATTTAGTCCCTAAGGAACACCATTAAAGGTTTGGTGAGTTGTAGCAAGCAAGTGTTCATTCATTATTCCTTCCATTTATCAATTATCATTATCTTTCTATAAGGTTTAATTACCAAACATGGGGTTTAACTATGTCAAACCGCCATTAAAAAAGAAACATTGTTTCTTCTCATTGTATGTGTATATTTATAGGTGAAGAAGGACTAAAAGGATCTCAAAGAGAAATTTAACAACTTTTCCTAAGTTTTCATCATTGTTGTCAATCCACAAAAACTCAATTGTAGATTTTAATTCTATCTTTCCAACAGTGGGACTTGTGTCAAAATAAAGCCAAGACGTAGCATCAAAGGACTACCATATCTTTTTTTGGATACCCTACCTGGGACCCATTCACCCTAGGGTGAACCTATTTTTGAGTAGTGCTCAGAACCAAATTTTAATATTGGGTACATGTGTTTAGACATTTCTTAGATCTTCCTACAAACTATCAATTTGATTCATGTAGCTTTTGGAACTTGCATTTTATCATATATTTAATATTGTTCATTAGGTTTAGTTGTATCAAATCATTTACATTTAGCTCCAAATTATTCTATCATAAGGAACCTAAAGATTCAATTCTAATTGGCTCACCTTTGGGTTGATAGTCAATATCCACACCTTGGAATCTCTTAGTTTCAATGAAATGATGAGAAGAGAGATATCTGTAGTTCCTTAGTTCTTTGTATGAAGGACCTAGGACACCCTATTTTGGGACCCCCCCTTTTCACCTCTTTTTAGAATAAAATAATCTTTGATCATCTTTCATTCATAAATTATATAAAGTATACATTAGGAGACAATTGGCTTGAAACTGTTCCATTGCATTAAAAAATAAATTCCAAAACTCGGATATAGCAACCTAAAAAATACATATAATTCTAGACTCAGACACAACCTAGATAGAAAGTTTAGACTATATTTACTTTATTCTTTGGATTATAAAATTCTATAAGATCTCATGCAAATGGCCTTAATTTCCCTTTTATAAGAACACTGGAGCAAAACAAGCTTCAGGCCAAGTTACACATGTCATATTTTCATTTGAAAAATAATTCTATTACAAAATATAAGCACAACTACTAATGGAGAGAATATTAGAAAAGGACAAATATAGTTATATTCGCTTGTAATCTTTGTCCCTCCAAAATATGCTTGATGTAGATAGTTGTACTTACTTTTCCACTCCTTGATTCTTCTGTAGTGATAAAGGCTTGGGAAAGATGACCTAGCA
Source organism: Sequoia sempervirens (assembly GCA_007258455.2). Taxonomy (NCBI): domain Eukaryota; kingdom Viridiplantae; phylum Streptophyta; class Pinopsida; order Cupressales; family Cupressaceae; genus Sequoia; species Sequoia sempervirens. The sequence continues at coordinate 233,890,785 of VDFB02252616.1, read as the reverse complement.
AATGAAGACAAAATTGGGCCCACTAGAAGAAAAAACTCCCGGTGGAGCCTCTAAATTTTGAATTCTTTTATGTTGGCTCCTTACCTTGTCATCGTCCATCACAACTTTTCCCTAGGGTTGGGTTTAGGGTTTTGGTTCAAACTCCTCTTCAAATTTTGTAAGTATTTCACCCTAGGCATTCTATTCCTTTTATGAGTTGCTATACCCAGTTACAAGTCACTTGAGTCATCACTTAAGCCATCATAAATGTATTATCATTGACCCCTTGGTCTAGGTTTTTCTGTCATCAATTGTTTTATCATCGTGTTAATATTTTCTAATTCGGGAAAAATATTTCTCATTAAAATGACTTAAGTGTTGTCTTTCATGCCATGGGTCTTGCTCTCGTCAACCTAGTCAGGTCCCTTTTTAAGAATGACTTATTGCATGTGTAGAATTGATGATGGTTGGATCTAAATATTTGATCCTAGGCATTCCCTACTAGCCCTGCATGAATAAAATAATATTTTCCAAAAATCAATGGGGTTAGTGGGCTAAAGACATGTGCACTGTTGCAAGCATGGGACCTGGTCTCCACTTATATACTCGATACTATACGATTTTAAATTGATGGTTGAGATGCATTGTTGAGATTTAGTCTAAATCATTCCCCACTAACCCCATAGGAATAAAATAATGTTTTATGAAAATTAGTGATGCTAGGGGGCAAGCACCATGTAGATTTTCCTATCGCTTGGAAAGAAGGTGGAGTCCATAGAATAAACAAGCCAACACTCTAGGTGGTAGAATATTATTGGCATGGATTGGTGAGAGAAAGTGATTGAAATTAAAACTTTTTTGACTCAATTTGAGTTGTCCAATATGTTATCTCACAAGGAAATCAACGACAAAAATTCAAAACTGAAGAAGTGTCTATGAGAGCCGTTCTATTTCACACTAGCAAGTAGTAAGGTGGAAATGACATCTAGACCTACCCAAATTGAATTTGAGGAAACATAAAAGATTTTTTTCACATAATTGAAGATTGCAAACAATTCTTAAAGCATCCAGGAGATTGAATTGAGCATTCCAAAGTTCAAGGTGGTTAGAATTAGGGTTTTCTTCAAGAAAAAAAGCTGTAAATAAAAACAAACACTCCTATATATGTTTTATTTAAATTTCCTCAATTAGGGTAGAGGTTCATTGTATCTTGCTATCAAATTATTCTCCATACTGTTGAATTGTTATTTGGTAGTTTGAGCTTCTTCTAGGGTTTAGGGTTTTTTTGAACTTATTAAAAATTTTATTGTCAAGTAGTACCCAATGCTTTTAAGAAAAGGAAAAAATTTTGAACCTCCCCAGTGTCGAAAACCTACATTATTTTGAACCTATCTTTTACCAATTTCTCCCAAGGCTCAAGTTTCTAGTTCTAGAACCACATCAAGACCTCTTTCCCAAGATATTATCAATCAATTGAGAGCTAATGCTTAAGAGTATGCTGAAAATGTTGCAAAGGAGAGGAGTTTGCATTTAGAACTTCCAAATGAGGTTGTATAAGCTAATGCAAGGAAGATGATGAGGAAATAATTCTAGAATAACACACTTGAATAAGTGGGAGCATTAGCGCATAAAAGTGGGGTATTATTGCTGCTGAAATGGGATATTGCATATGCAATTATTTTGGACACAATAAGAAGACATGAAAAACCATTGTTTCAAATAGAAGAAGAGGCCAAATTGGCATTGTAGGGGTTGGCCTTCAATGAAGAATGTGATTCCTTGGTCCTCTAGTCATTATATTTGGTGTGAAGGAAGCCAAAAGTCGTAGAGCCTGCCAACTTCAAAGGGCAATTGATTATAAAAAAAATATCTAACACTCCAGCACTTGAAAAAATAGAAATGACAGTTAATGTTGCCAAGTTTAGTAAGGCAATAGTGGAGAATGTCACTACAAAGAGAGACTTGTGTCATAATGAAATTATTGATGAATATAATAAAATCCAACAAAGGGTTATTGAGTTGGAAATTGAGTTGGAATTGTACAAGCAACAATTAGAAATATTAAGGACCCAAAGCCCATCAAGTTTAGGTTATGCAACACCTACTTCCCCAATTGCACATCCACAATCTCCTCCTCCACCAGAGTAGTCATTAGTAGTAATTCCATACAATTTGGGCCGGGTGCTTGTTGGCCTCCTACAATGATTTAACAACTAAGCCCTTACAACTATGATTCAGAGATTGGAAATCTAATTTGAATATCTATCTCAATCATCATGAAGGTGTATTTAAATTGTCAACTTAGGGATTTAGACTTGAAATGGGTTAGCACAATATGTGCACTAGGAATCCAAAGTAGCCATATTCATCATATAGCTAAGAAATAAATAATGTTGAAAGTAAATTGCTTGGAAACAAGTAATATGAATGCTGGGCATCAACCAACAACTATAATGATTTGAAATGCATAACAAAAATGAAAATATGAGAAAAAAATAGGAAACTACTCTATCTACCTTGGCTATAGGAACATTCACATAATGGAATTCTAGTGGCTATAGGAATAGGTAGTGCCATATTTTTAACTAATTTCTAAACATAAAGTAATAACTAAACTAAAGGATGGAATGCTTACCAAGTGGGCCCCCTTGGATGAGTATCGCTTAAAAAAAATGTGAACTCAGATGCACGAACTTATAACTTCATTTTATTCATTGGAAAGCATAAGTACAATCAAGTAACATAACTATATTATTGAAAAATCAAGAATGTGAGTACATCATCAAATTAATCAACCTTCTGATAAGGAGCGTTCGAGTCTTATTGATAAGAAAAATAACTACTAACTACCTATCAATGTGGTCAACTCCAGTAGATTAGGAGGGCATGTGTAGACTCTGGTCAAGCATGTTTTCCTTAATGTAGATCTATCACAAAAGTAAATCCTATATTTGTTCAACAAACAATTAAGACCATTTACAAGGTAGTGACAATTCTTCAATTTAAACTATGAATCTCCCTCCATTGAGAGTCTTCCTTCCATTGACCTTTGAACGATCACCTTGTTGATCTTGATTGTAAATGACCAGTTGGAAAAATCTCCCCAAATTTTGTAGCCTTCTAATTATATCTGCATAACAATATTAGTATGCAAAACAATTGCATATATGGATCTTAAAGTAATATTCATTAATCCACATGTAAAATTAACATAGATAGTTCATATAGCATCTCGATGTCATTAAAGATTACAAAAATAAGCTTATGCCCAATGTCTATGGTTTTGAGGAAATATCATGAAAAGGTCAACAACCATGTATCAAAGTCTATGACAACTATAACAAATGGATAATAAAATCTATCAAAATTAAGTCATAAATTGGAATCATCACTCCCCCCAACCTAAGGATTTTCTGGTCCTCTAGCAGAGGAAGGGTTGTTCTTTTGCTTAGTTAATGCCCTTAAATTTGAAACTTCCAGTTGTCCTACATCAGTTCTTGTAGTGCATGAATTAGGGTCCCAATAGAACCCTTGTTGTCTATCCAACCTGCTCCATCTTTGTCTCTCTACAACTATATCGTACTGGTAATACCTAAAATTTGGCACATGCCGTTATAGGATAGGTGGTTGAAAAGTTAGTGGAAGCCAAAATTGTGCCTTTGTCCTTCCAATTTTTATATATCTATCAACCCTCTTACATGTTGCAACATAGTTTAGCAGAGAGTGAGGCTCAACTTGTTTTAACTCATTAGTTAGACTATTCCACCTCTGTGCCAAATACCCCTTTATAGATTCCCCTATGGTTAATGCTACCTTTTCACATTCTTTGTAAACTACTTCTTTTTCAGGAAAGATCCTATTGCCATAGCTTGGTCTGTAAAGAATTATGTGCCAATCACTGAAAAATGTCTCATGGATTTCTAGATTCAACCCTGATGCACAGGGGAGTGTTGGATTCTATTTTACTATAAGCCCTAAACTATTGTCCCCAACTAAGTTAATTTGGCATCCAAGACATAAATTCCCTCAATTGGACATCCCCAATATACAACAATGGATTCCAATCATGCTCTTGGTTCACAACATAATTATGCAAATAGAATTCACACAGCAAATTCTTCATTTTAGGAGCAATCCGATAAGCTTGGAAAAATTCAAGAGGAATCTCAATGGAAGGATTTAAACATAAGATAATCCTTGATAGTTTAAAAGAAAGATTATTATCCTTCAAATATAGAGCATAGACCCTTGGAGGAGTCCTGCATTCTAATATCTAAGGTACTAAAGCTGCTTATTGTCCACCTTCTCCTTCAAAGCAATAATTTCTGCATTCTTATCTTCAATTTCTTCATCTCTCTTTTGAATTTCCTTCTTCAGCCTATGTTTCTCCTCTTTCCATTCCTCTTCCATCCTTTTCATTTCTCTCCATAAGTTCATGGCTACCATGTGCATTGAAAAATTAAAGGGCTTATGTATTCCTACCAGAATTTTTCTTGGTACTGATGCTCGCTCTTCATATGGCTCTAGCTATAGGAATTATGTTTGTTGAACCAATTTTGGCTACAGGGGTAATGACTATTCTCCCAGTTGTGGCTGTAGGGGCTCTAGTTGTAGGAAATCTTACTTCTGCTCTTGCTATAGGAGCTCCTGATTTTCCTCATACTCTTGAATCTCAACTTGTTCTGTGATGGTAGCAATATCTATCAACTTTATATTTGTTGCTTCCTCAAATCTATCATTTTCCTCAACATTCACCTACACTAATGGGACTGTTGTGTCCTCCAATGGTGTTTCTATAGTCCTAGGGATTTCCTACAGAGGCATACAAGTGGATGGTCTAGTTGGTCTTATTTTTCTAGGAGGGTTCTCATGTTTCTCTTCAGTTGTAGGAAGAAAATTTTCAAACTTTCATTTCTTAGAGCTTGGCACTTTCTTTCCTACCATTTTCTTTTTTGGATTTTCCCTTCCTTATTTCTATCTCTTTCTTTTGTGCCCTAGTTTGAATTAGGATGCCAAGAGGGATATCATCATTATATTATGAAGAGAAACTTTCTTTGTTTGAATGTTCAATCTCAAAATAACTAATCTCTATAGTTTGTTAAAATGTAGGAGGGTTTATACTAGGGCCTACACCAGAAGTTGAGGTTGTAGGAGTGGCTTCAACAAAACTCACTCTCCTTCTAGTCCTACGAGGTGGAGGAAAAACCTTAGGTTGCAAATGCTCTAGTCTAATTTGATCAATATTCAAGAATTATTCCCAAGTCATGTCAGACACACCATGTAGAGACTTCTCAGCTAATAATTTGATCAGACAATGGTGGGAAATAGAATTATCCCTACCTTTTTGGGTCTCAACTACCATGATTGAAAGAAGGGGGTATAACATGTTTGGAACATTCATTCTTCTCCCATGCCTCATATTATTAAGGAGTTTGAATTGCACATAATGTATATTCAACTGATGACCTTCACAAGTAAGGTACATTACAAGATAAATAGGTACTTTCTTCCATGGCTTAGGCAAAGAGGTTCTCTTCACACCTTGCTTGTCCACCCTCAATGGATGGTCATCGGGTTCTATAAATTCAGCCCTAGCTAACTTGGCATCTCTCATTCACCATTGGCAGGAAACCCTGTAACTTTTGCAATTTTTTCTTCAGTATCTATTACCTCCAACCCTTTTACTATGGCCTTTCCTTCAAACAATGTCTGGGAAGATTCCAATGCCATGTCTTCATTATAACCATTCAGCTTTAGGAAATAATCTAACCACCCACAATTTCTAAACTTGACTTGGCAAGGTGCATCCTATAGTAATACATCATGAACCATGGGTTCATTTCAAATTAACCCACCTCCCATTGTTTAGATTTCTACAAATAAACAATCACTCTGTAAGGTTTCCCTTCATGCAATCTTTGTTTGAAAGCTAAAATTCTCCTTCTTGCAATGCTACTAAATTCCCAATGCCAATGTCATCTAAATTTTACCTTTTTGGTGACTTAGGATTATGATAGGAGAAATAAAGGTAGTAAAGGAGTAATAAATGAAGGCTATGATCAATAAAAATGGTGATGGTTGATGTCATCTCACACATGCAATATGTTATTTCTCTTAGAATTCAAATTGGCTCAATTTAAAATTTGTTGATGTGAACCAACATGGACTAACATGTGGACATTGTATTCACACTTCTCCTCCTAGCCTAAATTTGAGCATGTTTCCTCACATGCATAGGAGTAATGATGACTTGACAAAGGAAACGAATAATTACATTCTATGGAGAACATCTATATTAATGTACAACAATTAAATGAATGTACTAAGAGATAATTAAGATATAACAAATTGATGCGCATGTACCTAAATTCTTGGAAGATCTATTGCAAGGATTATGAAGAAAGTACTAGTCACCTTTTAAGAAGTTAGTTGAAAAATTAATGAAAGTGGAGTGGAATGAGATGAAATGATGGTGGAATGAAGTGAAGTTATGGCGACATGATGGAAGAAAGAGAAATGTGGAGATGGATGGGAAGATGGGTGAATGAATGAAGAAGTGGACCCCCACAAAAGTGAAAGTCTTTATTATGACAAGTTATGTACCTTAGTTAGCAAGATGGAGGGACACTAGGTCTACTTCGTTCGGTTGTAGGAATTTTGGATGTTGCATGCTAAGTGAATTGCTATAGGAATTCCTCCTTGGAAGTTGGCTTGTGATGCAACCTGAGGCGATGACCATTGAAAAGCAACTTAAATTTGACAGGGTCAATGGTGGTGAGCTTAACAACACCATTGGGGAAAAATTCAACAACCTCATATGGTCCTAGCCACCATGTCTATAATTTTCCCACATTATCTTGATACCTTGAGTTGTAGAGCAGTGCCCAGTCACTTGGCTAGAATTTCTTGTGCTTGATGAATTTGTCATGCCACTTTATTCTCTAATTCTGCACTACCTCTATGTGTTGGAAGACTGCCTTCCTCATCTCATCCAAAGCATTCAACTGCATGATTCTATCTCTCTATGCCTCATAGATATCCATCCCCAAGTCTATTGCTATCCTAAGAGTCTTATGGTCAAATTCAATGGGCATCATAGTTGTATTTCCCTACAACAAATCAAAAGGAGGGAAGCCTATGGTTGTTTTCCAGGTTGTCCTATAGGCCCAAACAACTTCTGGTAGCCTATTTGCCCAATCCTTCCTATGGATAGCTATTGTTTTGGTTAGAATGGCTTCAATTTCCCTGTTAGTCACCTCAACTTGTCCATTGGCTTGAGGGTGATAGGGAGTAGACTTCTTGTGCCTTATGTTGTAATCATTGACCAGTGTTGTAACAAGGGTTGAAGTGAATTGAGCCCCTTGATCATTCACTATCTCTCTTGGAACCCCATACCATGTGAAAATCTTCTCATAAAGAAATTTTGTAACCTTATTATCTCTTGTATACTTCATGGCCTTAACCTTTACCCACTTGGTTACATAATCAATGCATACTAAGATATATGATTTACCATTGGATGGAGGATCAATGGGTCCTGCAAAATCCAATCCCCATTTGTCAAATGGAGTGATTACTACCTAGGGGTAAAGTGGAATCTAATTAGATTTGGTTGGCCAGCCTATCCTCTGGCATCTGTCACACTTGTATATTTCTCTGCATCCTTGTGGAGTGTAGGATAGTAATATCTTGTGTTCAAAATCTTCATTTCTTTCCTTTTGGTTGCAAAATGCTCTCCATAGGGTTCATTGTGACATGCATGCAAGATATCATATGTCTCATCTTCCTTCACACTTATCCTCATGACATGGTTTGGTCCAATGTAGAACAAGTATCAAACAATCCATGAAAAAGGAAAATATTTTTCAATGAGCACCCTTCTCTCTTTTGGAGAGAAATGAGAAGGAACTCTCCCTATGACCAGATAGTTAGCTATGTTAGTATACCAGGGTGTTTGCACACAAATGGAAAATAAGCATTCATCAGTGAAAGAATCATCAATGACTTGATTGTCCTCTGATGTAGTCAAACTTGAAAGAAAGTTTGCAACAACATTGTCCATCCTTGGTTTACCCACCATGGTTATGTCAAACTCCTACATCAACAATAACCATCTTGCTACCCTACCTAGTATTAGGGGTTTATTCATGAGGTACCTAATGGCCATGGTCAGTGTGCACAAAAATTTGATAGCCTATTATGTAGTGCCTGAATTTGTTAAGGGAATAAACCATTGCCAACATTTTTTTTCTATCTCTGTATAATTGAATTTAGCTCCTTGTAGATTTTTACTGATAAAATAAATATCATTTTCAATAGCTTCTTTTTGTCCTAAGACTACTCCTATAGCATAGTTAGATGGATCTATATGAATTTGAAAAGGAAGCTCCCAGTTAGGACCCTTAATTATAGGAGCATGAGTTAAAGTTGCTTTCAAGTTAGAAAATGCCTTGTCACAATCTTTTGTCCATTATAATTCAACATCTTTGGTTAGGAGAGTGTACAATGGTGCTTCCATTTTACTGAAGTCTTTGATGAACCACCTATAATAACCTACATGTCCTAAGAAACTCCTAACATCTTTTTTTTTTTTAGGTATAGGTAGATTGGTGATCACCTCAATCTTGACAGGATCTACTTGAATTCCTTTGTGAGAGATGTAGTGGCAAGGAATGCACCTTCCTGCATCATCATTAAGAACTTTTTACTATTTAAATAAAAAATATATTCTTCACATTGCTTTAAGAATCTCCTGATATTTTTTAGTGTTTCATTGAAATCAACACCATAGGTAGTAAAGTCATCCATATAAATTTCCATGAAATCATGAGAGATGTCTGAAAATATGCTAATGAACGCCCTCTAAAAAGTTGCAGGTGCATTGCATAAGTTGAATGGAAGTACTAGTGGGCATAGGTCCCCCATGGATAGGTAGATGTGGTCTTGTTTGGTCCTCAAGTGCAATTTGGATCTGGTTATACCCACTGAATCCATCTAGAAAAGACATGTACTACTTTCCTACAAGTGAATCTAGAACTTGGTCTATGAAAGGTAGGGGAAAATGGTCCTTTTTAGTGGTAACATTTAGTTCTCTATAATCAATGTAGACTCACCACTTCCCTCCATTTTTGGGAACAATCACCAATGGAGACACCCATTGGCTATCTAAAATGGGGTAGATGAATCTTGCATCAAACAATTTCTATAGTTCTCCCTTTACAATTTCTCTCAATGCAGGGTTAATTCTTCTTTGTGACTGCCTCACTAGTGTACAATCATCTCTAATGTAAATCCTATGAGTGCAAAGCTTAGGGTCCAATCTCTTCATATCATGATAGTCCCACACAAATGCATGTTGGTGGGTCCTTAGTAAGTTTTTCAATGACAACTATTGTTCTTCACTCAATTTGCTATTAATGTTTAGATATTTCCCTTCTGACACTTGCACTTGTGTAGCTATCTCTATCATAGATACTTCACCAATGCTTGGTACCTTGAGTTCATGTGGAAATAATGTATGAGAAATACGTGTTTTTGTAGGAAGTTCTGTTGTAGGAAGAGCGGACAGAAGTGTCTTCACTAGATAAGTAGAGTTAGCTACATGAGAGGAAGATGCTTCCTCTACTTCATAATGGTTCTGAATTATGTTAGATAATACTTAATATTCCTCTTGAAGCTGCATGAAAGAGCTTCTACCTAACATCATAAGCTATGCCACAAAATTAACTTCCTTGACCTTTTCACCAACATGTGGACATACAGGATTATCCATGTCATGGGATGGCTGAGCTCGAGGACATAAAACAAGATTTTTGGTTCTCTTTCCAACAGAAATGGTCATGTCTCCTATCTAGCATCCAAAATAGGTATCTGTTGTTGCTAACCATGGATTTCCTAGGATAATGGGGCACCCACCTAGTGTATCTTTAGGAGACAGAATCATGAAGTTTGTTGGGTACTCCCAAGAGTTTAGAGTTACCACAAGGTCCTCTACTATACCATCAGGTTTAGCAGTGGAACTATTAGCAAGCTACAAGACAGTAGGAGTAGGTCTCATGCTTGCAACATTTAGTTGCTACAAGATGTCCTTGGTCATTATATTTATTGTTGCTCCTAAATCAATCAAAGCATTCCTTATTTGGACCCCATTTATAACAACTCCTACCACAAGACTCCTCAGGTCATTATATTTGGGAATAGTCACTTTCCCAAGTATGATGTCATCTAGCTGTCCCACCACATGAACCATAGTGGGGTCTTTCTTCTTCCTGCTTGGCTTCATAATGAATGCTTCCTTAATTGCTTTTCCATATATGGGAACATTTTTTATGGCCTGAAATAGAGGTATCTGGACACATATATGCTTCAACTAATCAAAAATGTCAAAGGTTGGTTCCTCCTTCTCTTCCTTTTGTTTCATAGTTTCCAACCTCTGGGGAAATGATAGTTCTTGTTCAGTCTACTTGACTGGGGCTAGTTTAGGATTTTTAGGTACACTTGGATGAATGGGGGAATTCAAAGGATCCCCTTATTTCAAAGGAAGCTCAATGATAATGGGTGTGGAAAGAGATAGCAAAGTAGTTCCCGAATGCAAGTGGATTCCACTTACACTCACAACATATGCAAGGAATTGATTTGGATTAGCAGAGTATGTTGGAAGCTATTGTGGTTTGTTATTTGGGTTAGGTGTGGGATGAGCTAGTAGCTGAGTGGGTTTAGGTTTATTTGAACTTAAACTAGGAGGAGGAGTTATAGCAAGTTTTCAGGGCTAAGAAGGTGGTTGCATGTAACTTGTCTAGTTTGGCCAATGTTGTTCACACCTCCATTGAGATGTTTACTACTAGTTTCCTAGAGGTGGTTTCCAATTTCCTTGAAACTACTACCAATTCCCCTGAGGTTTCTTCCACTGGGGTGGAGAGTTTTGGTGATTGAGATAGAAATTTGGAGGGTTATTCCAAGGGTATGGTGGATATCCTCAATAATTGGATGGATATGGGAGCTGCCACTAGTTACTAGATGAATAAGAATTGAAATATGGCCCAACAAAAGAGATTTGATTTGGTGGCATACCTTGTCTTGGAGCCCATGGCCTCCTTTGTGCAATATAGTAGACTTGGTCATCTTTACCCTAGATTGGCTTGAACTCAGGTGGAATATGCTTACTATCAAGATTAGCTACCATCTTGCATCTGCAGTCCCTCTTTTGTTTGAAATGAGGGAAATACTTTGCCAACATTGCTTCTATCTCCTTGTGTTTCTTCTTGGCCTGAAGTGTATCCAAATGAGTAGCCAAATTGTTTATGATTTATTTCTTGAAGTCTTCCAATAAGTGAGTAATCTCCATCCTTGAAACTCCACTGGTAGATGACTTACCCATAAAGGATTGATAAGCTTTCCTTTCTTTGAAGTTGCCCTATAATAGTTCTAACATATCTTCTTGATATCCTCCCAAGGAACTTGGGTGATATCTCCTCCTCCCATCAGGTCCAAGGCATCAATGCAACAACCATTAATTCTTCTTAGGAAAAGAAACTTTTATGATTCTTCATTAAGTGTATGGTGTGGAGATTTCTATAGGAAAAACAAAAACCTTGAAATGTAATCCTCCAGGCTCTCATCTTCCTTCTGCTGCATCCTAAAAAATGTCATCTCCCCTCATGTCGCTTCCCCTACAATATTCTTTGTACTTCTCAAGGAACTTTGTCTTCATGTCTTCCCAAGTCTCCATAGTATTTTTTCCTAGGCTCATAACCATCTTAATGTAGCTTCTTTCAAGGTGGTAGGGAATAGCTTAAGCCGATGGGCATCGGTGGTATAGTCATAACTCCTATAGAGTATATCAAACTTGAAAAAGAAAGTATCAGGATCTTCTATGACAATTAGGAAAGATTGAAGTATGGATATTTTAGAGGTTGTCAACTTCATTTTGATGAGCAATGGGGAAAGGAAAAGCTAGTTGGTTTGGTCTATTTCTATTTGCATCACGCATACCTACCTGATGTAGTTCCAAATCAAAGGGATTCTCAATCTAATTTTGGTCTTAAGAGCTAGTTAGATTAGGGAATGCATCAGCAAAGGGGTGTGGCTCTTCTTCTTCTTCTTCTCTTGGAAGATTCTATTGCTCAACTGGCTGGAATGGAATAGGGTTATTAGGAAGTAATCTCCCATGAGCATCTCTCCTCTTTCCTCTATGCATACGATATCAACTCGCTATCAGCCAACTCACACAAAGAATTGGAAAAAGAAAGGTGGATCATTAATTTCTTAAATGAGGGGTATACTAAGGACAAAATTTTAGAAATACTACAGCAAGAAAAACTATCAATGAATCCAAAGAGCTCCCTAGTTTGACACCATCCTTGACAATGATGCCAAAAATGTTGGCCTCCTACAATGATTTAACAACTAAGCCCTTACAACTATGATTCAGAGATTGGACATCTAATCTAAATAGCTATCTCAATCATCATGAGGTGCATTTAACTTGTCAACCCAGGGTTGTAGACTTGAAATGGGTTAGCACAGTATGTGCACTAGGAATCCAAAGTAGCCATATTCATCTTATAGCTAAGAAAGAAATAATACTAAAAGAAAATTGTTTGGAAAGAAGTAATATGAATGTTGAGCATCAACAAATAACTATAATGATCTGAAATGCATAAAAGAAATGAAAATATGAGCTAACAAACAGGAAACTACTTTGTCTGCTTTGGCTGTAGGAATAGTCATAGAATGGAATTCTAGTGGATGTAGGAACAATTAGTACTATATTTTTAACTAATTGTTGAACAAAAATTAATAAATAAACTAAAGGATGGAATGATCACCAAGTGGGCCCCCTTAAATAATTATACCTTAAAAAAAATGTGAACTCGAATGCATGAACTTATAACTTCATTTTATTCATTGGAAAGCATAAGTACAATCAAGCAACATAACTATATTACTAAAAAACTAAAAATACAAGTATATCATTAGATTAATCAACCTTCTAAGAAGGAGCATTGAATTATTATTTATAATAAGAAGAAATACTAACTAACTATCTAGCAAGGTGGTCAACTCCAATAGATTAGGAGGACACCACTTTAGGGAAGGCATAAAAGTGGAGAGGAGGCTATGCATGCATGGAATCTAGTCAAGCATGTTTTCCTTAACACATATCTAGCACAACAATAACTCTTATATTCTCTCAACAAACAATTAAGACCATTTACAAGACAATTACAATTCTTGAATTTAAACTAGGAATTTCCCTCCATTGAGAGTCTTCCTTCCATTGACCTTTGAATGATCACCTTGTTGACATTGATGGCGAATGACCAGCTAGCAGAATCTTCCCCAAATTTGTAGGCTTCTAATTATATTTGCATAACAATATTAGTATGCACAACAATTGCATATTTGTAACTATCTTAAAGTAACATTCATTAATCCACATGTAAAATTAACATAGATAGTTCATACAACATGTCAATGTCATTAAAGATTACAAAATTAAGCTTATGCCCAATGTCTATGGTTTTGAGGAAATATCATAAAAAGGTCAACATACAAGTATCAAATTCTATGACAACTACAACAAATGGATAATAAAATCTATCAAAATTGAGTCATAAACTGGACTCAACAGTGCTAATTGTAGTTGAGGATCCAAGCACATCAAGTGCAACTCCATCAAATGAGCCCACAAAGGAGAAATTATTGTTGTAGGTTGAAGTATATAAGAAATTGTTTACACAGGTTCAGGATACCATGTATGAGAATAATTCAAAGATTGTGCATATAGTTTTGGAACATATAAATAAGAAGATTCAAGACAAGCTAAATATTATTCATTCAAATTATTCTTTAATGCTACAAGAAATAAAGTTGTCTCAGAGAGACAAGGAGTTGGCTACCCCTATCATGGAAAAATGGATCCCTAAGGTTGATAATTTAAAGCTCATAACATTTGAGTCTACACATCAAAAGGATAAGTATCCAAATATTGGCCCAACATACAGATTTTTTAAGTTAAAGAACAAATGTTTCAAAGGTATGTTGTTCCTTTGGAGGTAAAAATAAGAGAATTGAAGTCAAAATTTGATGAGGTAGAATTGGTATTGTTACTAGATATTCAACACACATATGATGAGGTAAAGCCTCTATAGGTATGGAAAGATCAAGTGGATACAACTATTGCTACTCAAGTATCCTTTACATGTGAAAATGTTGATATTGATGTATTGAAAAATACTATTGAGAACTTGTCTTTCACTATTAGTTTCCTAGAAGACTATGATAAAGAAGCTAATTCAATAATGGCTAAATATGCTCCTTACATAAAGAATATGGAAGAACTCTTGGGTTTCAATTGGCATTCAAAAGTAGAGTATGAATTATAGAAGCAGAATTTCATTGATGAGTTGGAGTTGTAGACATGGGGATGGAGAATACATATACATGGTTAAGTATAATGTAGGTTTGACCTTGGAAATTGTAACGTATAAAAGATATGTTTCTCCTAAATCAAACATGATAGGTAAATGCTAAATTTTGGTGACTTGGACTAGTGTTGGATGTTGATTTGGATATTGATCCAAATTTTTCTTTCTTTTTGCACGCTTTTTATCTTTTGGTGAAGAGAATGGTAAAGATGATCCAATGTTTTGAATACCACTCTCTTCAAAAAACTACCTTTTGGAAGGTGCAAGAATCTCCACCAATTGAAATGCAACCTTTGTCTCATATGAGAATATTATTTCAATCTGTTGTAACCTTTCCTCATGGAATGGCTGGTTTAGGTTTTTCAAATGAAAATGTGACAAGTGTACTATTGGATTGAAGCTTTTTTCTCTCCCTTGTTTCTAATAAGAGGGAATTCAGGGCCATTAGTGCAGGTCTCTTTTTGAATTTTGGAATTGAGAAAAGCAAATGCATGACACTGAGAAAATGCATTTTGAGCCTATATATTAGGTTTTGAATCAAGCAAGCAAGTTTTGTAAATTGTATAGTTTTCAAGCATGTATGAATGAACAATGAAAATATTGAGTCTATTATCTCTCTATTAGTAATATTTCATATGAATTATTAATAAAAATCCAATCAATGATCTTTCATTAATGTTCATTGTTGCTTTGCAATGAAATGTGTTTTAATTCTGGCTCCAATTTAATGAATTAGTCAAAATACCTTAGTTAAATCATGAGTTCATATGAATGTTTTATGGATTTTGATAAGTAGTCTTGGAATCTAAGCATTCAATATGTGTATTGTAATGCAATTACACATAGACCATAGTTGTTTGAAATTAAATTCACCTTATAGTTCAATTTGTTGTAGTTTCACTCCTTGCCCTAAGATAAGACACCGAGCCCTTAAATGTTAGTGAATTTCCTATGGTTCTAGTTATTTCAATTTGAGAAGAAGATTTATAAACTAATTTACAATTTATTTATTTTGTTTGTAGTTTGTATTTTGTGGTATTCTCAACTTTAGGTGTTTAATCCTCTTTAAGGAATTGCCAATTTCTTGAAGGATTTTATCTACATAGCATTTCAGTGAGAATAATGTATTTATTTTACCATGTGTTATAAATTTTTCTAGAAGATTTCAAGATACACATTGTGGGATCACCCTTTCAGGTGTTATATAGCCCAAAGTGCAAGAGGGAAGCATTCTAGCTTCCTCTTGTTCATTGGCCAATCACCTCCTGTGTACTCAAGAATTGAATCTGGTGAATTCATAGATGCTCAGTGATATTTGCTTGGTTCTTGGAAACAACCAACACTCCCTTTTGAGCTATTCAAAATCCCTATTTGAATTTATTGTACATAAAAGACAAAAGACTGATCCACACAATTCAAAGCTTCATAGTTCTAGCAATTGATTGTATTTTCTATCCCATGTTGTGTACTACTCCTATATTGGTCAGTTGGATGCAATAAATTAATCCAACTTAGTCCTATAGGTTCCATATTTCATTACCACTTTATCAACTTCCTTGTCAAACTCCTGCAATTTTTTTTTTGTGTCCTAGAACTTATCTAAATAACTCTTCATGAGTTCAATGTCAATGTGATCTCTTTCACATATTAGGTAAGCCAATGTAGCTATGATATCTATTCTTCACATGAATTTTCCTCTCTATTTGCATTCATTATATGATACAAGATGCAAAAATCAATTTTAGCAAATTCCTTGAGCAATTTTGTCATCTTGTCCTCTATAGGGATTACCATTCCTTGATATTCTCCAATATTATTGACAAATTGATATGTTGGGACAATTTTCTTTTGTTTATTTGGATCATAATATGATCCCTTAATCATATTAATTGTGAGAAAGTGTTTATACCTATTCTAAATCATGCAAAATAGAATGTAAATGAAGGAAAACACTTAACACCTCAATGATTAGCCTAAGTTAAACCCAAACAAAATAAAGATAAAAAAAATATTATTTTACCTTGTTCAAGCTTCTCCTTGGTTGGCCCTTGGATATTTGATGTTTGTGTGCTCCTTTAATGGAAAGATGGAATGTAAGTGGATTAAAAATGAGCTAAATGGGATGAGGAATGCAATGGAGGATGTGGGTAGTTGGATTGAAGAGTGAAATTGTAAATGATGAAGCTTCAAAGTATGCAACAAGGGTGGATGCAAAGAGTTGAATGCAAGAGTGTGTGAATGCCTAATGTGTGAGAATGAATGAAAATCCTCTATATTTAAGGGAGAATTCTCTAGAGAATTGAATGGTTGAGATTTTTCCACCATGGGAAAGATGAAGGGTTGTCATGAGTTGAGGACTCACAATCCCTGACATCTTGCCATGTGGAGGATGAAGTGTCACAAGGACAAATGAAGTGGAGAGAGTAAAAGTGAGGTGGAGGTACTTGCAAGTACCTTGGGATGAGGGTGATGGTGCCAAGTGAGAGGACCATGGGAATGAGAGAAGTGTTCAGAAAATAAAAGTGAATTTTAAATTCACATGATTGGGAATATCTTCAAGATAAGACAAGGTTCCCAAAAGGGAAGCTGAGGAGTACCTTCTGGATAAGACAAGGTCCTTAAAAAGGCAATTACTTGTCCCATGTGACTGATGTGACATCTCAATGATCACATGGGGAAAAGGAGAGCCTTGGATGGATAAAATGGAATTTAAAATTCCATTAAGAAGGGCATGGGGATAATAAAAGGAATTTGATATTCCTTTGGAGATGAGAGAGTTGAATAAGGTACTAATTAGACTAGCTAATCAGTCATTAGAAGATAGTTAGTGGGTAATGAAGATTAGGAGCCAACTTACAAAATTTGGAGGATATGACACATCCCTAATGATGGGATTAGGAGGTGCATTAGGGTTAAGAAAAAGTGATGGTGGATGTGACATGTGAGTAATTAAATAAATGTATTATTTATTTAATTCTTTTGAGGAAAAGGGGAATAAAGGGTAAGGTATTTAATTATTAACTAAATACCTTAAGGATTTAGAAGAAATTAAGGATATCAATCAAATAATAGCAATATTACATAATTAATGCAAGTAAGAGGATATTTAGATGAAAAGGGATAAATTTGGATAAATGTAAGTGTCCAAATTTAGGCGTCTACACTAATTAAAGAATTTAGCCTTGGTATCCATTGTTTCATTAGAGGGAGAATTTTTGTTTTATCTTCTAAAAATTTACAAAGTGCATTTATCATTAAAGAAAAAATTGTGCACATTATTCAATTTCCTCAATATCTTTGCCATTGAATTCCACATCATGTTAGAAATTACATGCATATTATCATCATGTTTATCCTCCTTGTAATACATGAAAAATTCTTCATATATTCTTAGCTACTCAAGCAAGGCTCTTCTATTACTTCTAACCCTTGGGTGTGGAGCTCCAAAAGAACTAGCAATATTAGGGTTGTCCCCTCATACTACCAATGCCACAGATATTGGTGGAGATAGTGGTGCATGTTTTTGTTTTGGTTTCCGTTTCACTTGTTGTTGCAACAAGGATATTTCTTCCTTAGCCTTGTTATAATTAGTTAGAAACTCTTGATAATCCACCAAGGATTTATTATACTTCTCCTGTAAAGGCTTAGTTGTTTCTCTACTAAATTGTAGAACATTGAATGGTAGAGTTGATGAATCCATTGCAAGGGTGTTTGAAACTCTTTTAACAACAATCTCTCCTCTAAAATCCCCAACTATCTCTAACACTTCAAGCTTATTAGTGTTTGTGGCTAAGGTCTAAATAGCAAGGGTTTTCCATCCTAGGTTGAACCCTAATCTTAATAATGCTACTGCAGCCTCATCCTCAATATAAAATATTTTAACATCATATTTCTTAATTGTATCTAGAACAATGGAAAAATCTATGTCCCACTCTAGTAGTATTAATATCCCACTCTCTCTCATCATTCACATACCTGCTTTAGGAGTGACTTCTTTCTTCTTAACCCTCATTTGTGCCACTAATGTATCATAAACTTGTTGTCGTATCTCACCTGGAGACTAACATCTCTTCATCAAATATCATAGTGTATTCTTCTCTCTTACACCTCCAAATGAAATCCTTAAATTATTTAGATGCAAGAATGTGCCATAGTTCAAAAATATATCACAAGCTAGTCCTTTGATGTCCTTTATATTGTCCTTACCTCCAAGAATTGCTTTATTATTTATATTCAAAGGAGGTGGTACATTTTCATCTCTTTGAGGAGATTGCATAGTTCATGACACATCATCTCCTATAACCGCAATTTAGTCATCATCTAGATCATTTGCATAATCCACTAGAGGAACTTTGAATTTTATCCTTTAGAATATGGATCCCTTGGTGGAGAGTCAACATCAATTACACTTTGTGCTAAAGAAGGGGGAGCTTTTTGTGTAGGTAGAGAAGGTGGGGAAATCTGTGTTTGTGGAGGGGATTGTGGTTCCTATTCTCTTATTACCACCCCTTTAGGATTTTTTTGAAGACATATGCATGTGGGTCTCTTCTAGAAGGTTGGTAGGTTGGTCTCTCTTCCATCATAGGAGCCTTCCCCTTTTCCCTTTCTTCAACCAGAGGAGCCTCACCAATGATCTTGTCCATGTTCTACGAAAGCACTTGGATTCTCTAGATTGAATCATATACATTCATATAGATCCCTTTGAAGGAAGGATCCATATTCTAATTTTATTCCTCAACTCTATGAAATACAAAAAATTTAAACTTTCTCTTATTTAATTCCCTATCATCAAACCATTTCTTGATCACATCTTCACTATAATGAACATAGTGATAGAATTTTGATCTTCTTGTGTTTGTTCTTAATTTGTTGATGAACCCTTCTAGAAAAAAGTTTTTGGCTATTACATGAGTCATCCTGAGGGGTTTTAATTTATCATATAAATGGGAAGAAATGGGAATAAGTAACCCTTTTTCTAGTTAACCAAGTGCACTTCTTTTGTATCAACTAATTGCCATATGGCTTCCATAAATTTGATCCTCAATGGAACATACCTTGTTATGATATGAGGTCCTAAAGAGCTTCCATATATTCTTATCACAATGCAATTAGAATGGAGAAATAAGACTCTCAAGTTATGCTTGATTCCTAAATTAGACCTTCTCTCCACGGGCCTCAAAAAATCCAACAATTTAGTAGGCACCCTTGGTACTTAACCATGTAGAAAATGCAAAACCCTTGCAACAAAGTGGTTTCTAAAGGTGAAAAAGCTTGCTTGTTGACAATCCCTATGCCACACTTGTCTCCACTTCTAAATTGGATACTCAAAACCATCTTCCCCCTTGTCATGTATTTGGAGTGCATGACTAAAATCATTTCTCCCTCTATATAGCAACATGTGGCTGAGAAAAAAATACCACCAAAATCTAGTTCCTATTTTTCTGTTCCTAATATCAATCAGTCCCTAGTGCATGGCATTAGAACTTTTTCAAGCTTATCGATTCCTAAGACTTGACATAGTGAATAGATATTATTAATGAAATAATTCTCAAAATTGTCAATCTTGAAGGGATCCAATTTATTATTAGAAATCCTAACACATTTCCCACTATGGACTTTAACCTCGAATCTTGGCAACAACACAACTCTGTATGTGCTTCTCTTTTGGTTGTATTTATTCTTAAATTCCTCAAAATCAATGGATTTTGTGTGCTAAAGTGTTGAGCTTGAATTCCTCTATGATTGATTCCCTATCAATCATTACCATAACCTTTCCCATTGATTTCCTAATAGTTACAATTGTGTCATCCAAACCTTAAGTTATGGATTTCAATAGTTCAACATCCATAAACACATTAGGGACAACCAAATTCCCTAAATCATACTTCCACACATTTGACATGGGAGCATCAACATTTCACTTCCCATACATCTGACATAAGAGATACCAAATGGATACAAAAATATCAACATCCTTATCCCCATGAAAAACATCCACCAAACCCTTGGTAGACCCATGTCCTTGAACTTTGAATCTTTGAGTAGTAGAGCCTGATAATTGAGACACTAAATCTTTATGTATATCTCTACTTGGGGTGGAACTAGAATTTTGGGTTATGAAAGGAGACCTTATGTAGTTAATTTGGGAGAATTCTAGGGATTTTCAATAGTTCTAGGATTCTTGATGAAAATTAACAACTTTGAGGAAATTTAAATAATTCATATGCAAGAAACAATTTCTTAACTCAAGACAAACCCTAGGATTCAATTTTATATTACAAAAAGAAATTACATGCAATTTCTATATAAATTTAGTAAGAACTTAGTAATGGGTGTACTTATTGGTTTGTAGAAGTGAAAACCCTAACTTTTTGCACAACTCACAAATTCACCAAATTTGTTCTCCAAATGTTCAAAATACTTTTGTGAATTGTAACAATTCTTGAAATTCAGTTTTTATGAGAAAAAATATTAGCTTCTCAATCTGGTGAGCATCTTATCTACCATTACTCTACTCTCACATGAACTAGAGTATACAACTACCCATTCATCATATTTGAATATTGGTCATTGTTATTCAATCAAGAAACTTGATCAAATGACATCAATGAAGTCAAATAGATTTAAAAATATTGACTTGTTTGGAAAAAAAGCATGCCAATCAAAATCATCCATGTGGAGTAACTTTTCCCACTCAGCAAAGGCTTCATTGTGAAGGAATTCCTTGACTAAATCCACATTGTAGCTTCCAATGGTTTCGTAGCCATTAAAAAGAGTGGTAGATCAAGGCTTGTGGAATGGTGGAAAGCCATTCAAATTGCACCATGTTGCTAAAAATAGTCACCCATTAAGCTCAACTTTACATTTGCAATAATTAGAAAATTCTTCATCATTAAGCATTAGTTCATCAGATGGCTTAGTTTTCACCATCTGGATCTTAGTCAACTTCAGAGGTAATGCACTTGTCAAAACCTTTGTCATGTGTCACCTTCCCATGTTTATATGGTCTTGTTGTGGGTCCACCCAAAGGGCAAGATGGAATAACACAAAGCCTAAATTATTTCCAAATTAGCTTTAGTGGGATCAACCAATGTGACCGCTCAATAGCTCGGTAGAGGATTGCTAGATGAAAACTTCCTGCTATTTCAAAGTGATATTTTAGTGAATAAAATATAACCCATGAAATGGAAAAACCACTAGAAACATTTGTACATGGTAGAATATGATTTAACTCAGTGTACAACTTAAGACTTTACTTTAAGCATGCTTGCAAAGATGTTACTTAAGAGAGTGTTGCCGCTAGGAATATTGAATCATGACTTAAACATTAACCTTAGACTTAGGATGAAATATTTCATAGGCTTGCACAAAGTTATTTTATGAATATTAAAGGAATTGACCAACTAACAATTCTAGGAACACGGTGTTGGTAAACAAATCAATATAAAGCCTTATATTGTAACTTGAAAAATTGACAACTGACTATAATGGGTCGACACAAGAATAGAAAAAACATAATGCGACTAAATTCTTAGGGTTTAAGAAGGGTTCTAGACCTTAGGGGAAACCTAATGAATTTTAAACAATCCCTAGCTTAATGAATGATGACCAAAAAATACTAGAAAATGGACCACAAAATTTTTACAAGTTTCATCAAGTTATAAGATTGATATTTAGAAACTGATACCATATTTGGGCAAAGATTAGAGATAAGATTCTACACAGTAAATTTGGGTTCAATTTGGTAGGACTAGGTCACCTAGGGTGACTATGTACTGTATAGGATCTTGAAAATTTTAAAATTTGAGCATGTGTTATATTGTTTAGGGATCTTAGATCTATGCACAAATAGGTCTGATAATGATTTTTTTTCCATAATTTCTTTAATTTATGATTATGTAACTCAAAATGCAAGTGTGCAACAATTTGTAAAATTTTCAAACAATAAAACACAATTTTAAATGCAATTTCTAGATCTAAGTGCAAGAAGTGACTATTTTTAAGATGGAAAAAATCTGAAAATGATGGTGTTGATGCAATTTTGAACAAAACAATGCACATTTTTCACTATTTGAGCTATATGAAAAATGCCTAAATGGATACAATGAAAATATTCAAATTTTATTTCAAATTTATATGACGTAGGGCAGATTTTTGAATGTAATTTAAATGTAGATATGAACTAAGACAACTAAAAATAACCCTATTTCAACTTATGATGCAATATTGTATGCAAAATTTTGAATTTCTATGCCTTTTATGATGCAAAAATGAATGAATAAATAAATAATTTAAAATAATGCAATGTGAAATCCTAGATCATGATGAATTGATTCAAATTCTAGAAGGTTTACAATGTTAACATGCCAGTTCCACCAAAATGAAACATAGAAAAGGTGAGGCCCTAGGTGTTTACTCTAGGGTTTGACCACCTTTTCTAAAATTTCATTTATAATTGGAAGTGGTGAGGGTTTGATGGATTTGGAAAAGATATAACACTAACTTGCAATCTAAAAATGTTGACTTCTCAGTTGTCTTTGGTTGTCTTTGGTTGTCCTTGATGACATAATCTTTTGGCATGCTCTTTGGTATTCATGTTTATGGTAACTCAGGATTTTAATGATATATTGGCTCTTGATGTTGGATCATATGGTGATACTCTTGGTTCATGGCATGCTCTTTCAGTTTCAGTTCTTTACTTGATGGTACTAATATTTGACATGGTGTTCTTTATGTTAGGACAAGCATAAGCTTGAGATACGTGTCATTGCTTTCATGACAACCATAGGTATATTCAACATGTTTACAAGTCATTGTGACATACTCATACTAGTAGATTCATTTTCAGTGTGATATCATTTGATTCATGGAATCATAAATTATACTAGTTGCAAGGTATTGGACAACATCATAGTTGTGAGTATCAACTTCATAAAGGTAATGCTTATGGAAATATGGTTTTAGTTGATGTTTATTAGATTGATCTAGGTTTGGCATCTATATCATCTTGGCATCTTTCTATCTTCATGGTATAAATGGTTATGACATATTGATTGATTAATATGACACATGACTTCTAGTTCATTGTTTAATTATATTGATTTAACAAGGAATTAAGGAAGTTTGGTTATTGATTCACTTTTTTCTATGAATATTGGCTTAGTGACATCAATGCACTCATGTTTCTAAAGCCATTTTGAACTCACATTACTTGGAGGCATTTATTGGTTCAAGAAACATTTTTGTTTGATGGTATTAACAATATACTTGTTCATCAAAGGAGACTCCAATTCTCAAGCCTTGTTCCATCATTGTAAAAATCTAAAGGTGATCCTTATTATGTTGGGTTTTTATAGGTATCCTAGTTTTGGAATATTTTTTTATCATTTGTCAACTATATTTTTGTAAGTCAATTTATTGGCTTATTTAAAAGTCACTATGAAGTGACATGGTATCAACAAGTTGGTAGTAATGTTCATAGTTGGCTTAAAGGCATTAAATCACATTGGTTTGGAAATTGTAATGGTCAACATCATAAAGGAAGTGATATTTGTATTGGTCAGTTATTTTTGACTTTGGGTAAAGTCAGCTAGAAATAATTCTTGGCAGCTTATGTGCAAATCGACAGCCATAATATATACTTGTCAGTGGTGATTATTTAATAATGTTGATCAAAATTATTTAGCAATCATCAAAATGATTATTATGTCAGACTCCACGGTAAAGTCTTTGAAAGCAATTGTTTAAAGGTTATTATAATGTTTCCTTAAGTCTCTCAGACTTCAAGTTTTATCCAATTTTGAAAAGACATTGAAAGTATTTGATTCAAATGTTAGGGAAAAATCATTATGTCATTATTGTTTTGCTTGGAAGACAAACCATAGCGCAACCATGGAGAGATTACAGTTTCAGGTACAAATGTTCTAGTTGGTATTCGAGCTTGGTTTTTAGGTATGGTAGTTTATGAAGGGTGGTGAGTTAGTTGGTGGACTCTCCACGAGCTAGAAGTGGAGGTAATAAAGGATCTTATGGGATTTTGTTTGCAGCTTGAACCGCCATAATAGAGGTAATATCTATACATTGCTTTGATCTTTTGAAGGTAAATTTGGTGAATGGAAAAGTAAAAAGGGGAAAGTTGATATTGATTCAATTTCGAATAGATTACTTTATTTTTGGTTTTATTTTTCAATAGATCTTGTGTTTTCATTAATGATAACTAAATCTGATTAAGGTTTTGAACCTAAGTTAACTTGAGGGTTTTGATGTTTAGATAATTTTTTCTTTGTATAAAT
Organism: Sequoia sempervirens; assembly: GCA_007258455.2. Classification (NCBI taxonomy): domain Eukaryota; kingdom Viridiplantae; phylum Streptophyta; class Pinopsida; order Cupressales; family Cupressaceae; genus Sequoia; species Sequoia sempervirens. The sequence goes on along the minus strand of VDFB02252616.1, from coordinate 233,866,085 downwards.
ACATGACTCAAAACCATGACTCTATGAGATGGTTTATGAGATAGAACATAGTGTTGTTGAAAAGAGAATAAGGTTTATTACAATAATATTTTTGTATTTTGAAAAATTGAAAAAGAAAGCTTAAAGTGGTTATCTCTCTGATCCTTATTACAGAGATTGCATATTTTAGTGAGATTATATTGGTATTGTTTCATATAGTATAGATTATATTGATCATTATTTTTTATCTTTTATATGTACTCTATTGAGATTTTGTAACTGCAAAAATAATGCAGTTATAAGGTCCTAACAGTTTGCATGATTATTGAGAAACTTTGTAAAGGATTTTTTGCTCCTATTGAAGTTGGTGCTTCATAATTTAAGTGGAGTTGGTGCTCCTGAATGGTTATAGAGTTGGTGCTTTGAAAAGTATTGTAATTAGTTTGGAATTAAGCCTTGAAGGAATTCTGGAGTGATTTTTCTACCCCAAGAGGGTTTTCCACTCATCAAAGTTCTATGTTTCTCTTTTGTGTGGTTTGTGCTTATCTTGATTAATATTTCATTCAGTCATTTGTGAAACTAGTTCATGCAATGCTCTGATACATTATCATAGTTCCAAGTTGTCTAAAAGTTCAAAGTTTAATTGTTCATGTCCAATGTATGAATGTTAAATTCTACCATTAGTGAGTTTGATGTCTTGTGTAAAAGAAAGTATTAAAAGGTTGTTCACTTAGAATTATTATGTTTGGTTAAGTCATTTGAAAACAATCATTAAAAATTCAGTATTCACATTACATATATAAGTCACTCATTTGATCAAGATCAAACTATTCAAATCAACATTTCAAGTCATAAAAAGTTTTAATTTATACATTATTTTAATTCACCCCCCCTCTTAGTGTAATTCCACTTCCAAAAATTGGTATCAAAGCATAAGGTCATACATTAGGTTTCATACCTAAGATTGATTCTGGTTTTGGAAATCAATATGTCACAAGTTTGAGAAGGTATTTATGTCTGTTTGTACAGTCTATATGTTTTGTGAAAACATATCTAATTTTTATTAATGTTGGTGTAAAAATATAGATCCTTGCATAAACCTAACCAATTTAAGTTCAACCAAGTTCTTGATAAGAGGAGTACTATGGGTAAGTGCAAAAGAAATAGAAGTCAGAAGAAAAACACTAGTGTCAAGTCTAGTGAAGTTTTGTCTCAAGCAATACCTCTGCTAGTTAAAACTAAATGTGATCCTATAATTAGAGAAGAAGAAATTCACCTAGTAAGTGAAGAAGAATATGAAGGTGATGAATTTGAGGTTGATTTGGAGGAAGAACTGCTTGCTTCCCTAGATGAACTTAAGAGGCTTAGAAAAGAAAATTAGGGTCTTAAGGTACGCCTAGAAGAAAATGTCAATGTTAATAAAGCTGTAATACAAGATCATAATGGTGATAAAAAGATTATTAAACTTCTGAAAGCCCAAATGATTGATAAGAAAAATATTGAAGAAGGATTGGAAGCCAAGGTAAAAGAATAGGATAAGTTGTGTATTAAACTAGAAAATGATATTTCCACTTTAATGAAATATTTAGATAATGATTCCTTGTTAAAAGAACTAACTCTTAAAAATTATATGATTATATGTAAGAAAATTGAAATTGAAGAATGTAAGAGGATAGCAGATGTTGCAAGATCTGATTTGGAGGTAAAAACAATTGAATTTCTAAAACTTGAAGGAGAAGTAGTTACATTAAGAAAAGAGCTTGAAAGTTTTAAGGTTCAATTAGATAAAAATTAGAAATTTGATTATAGCACTAATCTATTGAATGAGATGATTGGAAAACACAATTATTCTAAGGATCCTATAGGAGTGGGATATGAAAAAGGCCAAAGTTCAAGAGTTCAAGATGAGTCTCAACATGAAATAGTTTTTGAAACAAAAGGTGGCCAGAGTTTCAAGGTTAGGTAGACTCTTAAGAAGAAAATAGACTTGAACAATCATACACCAGAAAAAAAAAGTAAAGTTGTTAATAGATTCACAAGTTTCTCATCTACCAGGAAATGTCAATCAACAAGGTATAATTATTTCCAATTCCATGGTTACTGCTATTCATGTCATGTTTATGGACATAGGGCTAGATATTGTGAAAGATATGTCAGAAATAATTATAGTTGATCAAATCAGAATAGTTGCACTATATGTTATATCTATCACAAATCTGGTCATGTAGCAACTAACTATTGGTGGAATGATAAGAATGGTAATGAAAGTTCCTACAAAATTCCTAAAGGAAGTTATCGTTCTTTTGGTGAAGATCATAATGTCATATGTTTTAGATGTAGTTGTCTTGGACATAGAGTTCAATCTTGTAGAAATCATTTGATGAGATCATCTAGGCATAATAAAAGAACAAATACCTTAACCAAGCAACAACTGAAAGATACCTTGAGCAAGGAAAAGAAAGGGAGTATATAGGTTTGGAGAAGAAAGCAAGAAAAGGAGAAGGGAGGACTTAGTCTTTTGAATGATGCATAAAGATCATTTCTTAGCATTTAATGACTATTTGGATTTAGGGGGAGTAATCCAAAGTTTTATATTTTATCCCCAAGGAATTTTAGAATGTAGTGGAAAAAGTATTTTTTGAAGTTTTGGTGAATTTTGTCAGGTTCATGGACTATGTGTGATAATTTAAAAATAACAGTGGTATATCGATGGTCAACAACCCTTTATAACAAAGAAGTTGGATTGTGTTTGAGCTTAGATATTATTTTCTCTTTTGCAATTAGTTTATAGAAGCATTACTAGATTGGTTTGTAAATTCTACTTTCTATGTGATTGTTGTTGTAGTCATTTGATGACTTTTAGTACATGAATGACATCATACATGATAGTATTCTTCATGATTCTCATGCAAATATTCATGTCATAAATGGGTCTTAGAGTATCAAGGATGTCTTTAGCTTTTGGTAGGATAAATGTGGAACAAGTGTTGTGATGTGTGTAGCTATCAACATATCAGTAGCTTTATGATTTTTGTTGATAACAGGATCATAATAGGAATAGGCGTGAAGGTTTTGGCTAACTTGGCTAATGTTCTCAATAAGTTGCATAATTAGTAGAGTTTTGATGGTAATTTCAAAATTGAATGTAAAGGGACACAATTTTTGTGATGCATATCATAAGCAACTCAAAATTTCCTTTAGTAAGATGGAGTTTGAATTTGTGTATAAATTCTAGTATTTAGTAGATGATTTTGAACAGTAGATATCAAGATTTTTTCATTCATGGTAAGTAATGGTATTGAAGAAAAATGTTTACAAGCATCTACTTATCATTGCATACTCTGGTAAAGTAATATGTTCTGATAACAACATTCTATTGGTATATTATCCAATGGTTTCAATGTTTGTTGATATGAAACTTCATAACCATGGAAGTGGATATGTGTGTGTGAAGAACACAAGAATTGAAGAGTAGTCACCTTTCATTAGAGCTAGTCTACATTGTATTGAGGTTCATGATAACAAGATATACTTATTCAATTTAACAGTGTAACTTCATGTTATTAGTTGCTTCCTTGAAGTCACTAATGTTGTGTTTGATCATTCTAGTGCTTTACTAAGTCTATCTTTCAAAGATTTGTGTTTTGGAAAGAAATATTTAATGGAAAGACTATGGAGTCAGTGAAGTATTATGTTGAAGTATATAGTTACCTTGCAGAAAAAATTGGACAGTGCTTTGAACATTACTATGGCTTTGACCAAATGTTACTTGTAGGGGAAATCTCTATGAAAAAGGGAAAGAGGAAACAATGATATTAGTTAATAGTACTTTGTTTTCTAATATTGATACATATGGATAGTTAACCTTGGTTTGTATTTTGGATATGTATTTTTGAAAGGTTGCTTGGATAGTAGTAGTACAGTGGTAGAGTTGTTTGATCTATCAATGACAGTGCATATGATGAATCTTTCTTGGAATATTTCATGCTTAATCTTACCCCTATTGATGTTGTTGGCATTATTGGGCAGGTTATGTGCATGGCTCAGTGACATTTTGGTGTTGTGTTTTAGGGGGAGTTTGGTTCTATGGTTTCTCTTTTATAGCTCTATTATCTTTTTGTTGCTCTATTGCTTTATTTGCAGATGGTTATTGTGTAGAATGGTTAATTGTCTTCTCAATTGTTTTCATAGCACTTTACTGTATTCTCCTTGTTCTTTTTCATTGAGGAAAAAAGGGGGAGAGTAACACTTGTGTTTTTCCATCAAGGACAAAGGGGGAGTTTGTTGACTTTGTAGTTGTCTTTGGTTGTCCTTGCTGAAAAAATTTGTTGGCATGCTCTTTCATATTCATGGTTATTGATTCAAGATTTTAATGATATATTGGCTCTTGATGTTGGATCATATGGTGATAATCCTAGTTCATGGCATGCTCTTTCAATTTTAGTTCTTTACTTGATGGTATTGACATTTGACATGGTGTTCTTTATGTCAGGACAAGCATAAGCTTCAGATATGTGTCCATGCTTTCATGATAGCCAAAGGTATATTCAACATGTTTACAATTCATTGTGACATACTCATACTATCAGATTCATTTTTAGTGAGATATCATTTCATTTATGGAATCATATATTATACTAGTTACAATGTATTGGATAGCATCATAGTTGTGAGTATCAGCTTCATAAAGGTAATGCTTATAGAAATATGGTTTCAGTTGATGTTTGTCAGATTGATCTTGGTTTGGAATCTATATCGTCTTGGCATCTTTCTATCTTCATGGTATAAATGGTTATGACATATTGATTGATTAATATGGCACATGAATTTTGGTTCATTGTTTAATTATATTGCTTTAACAAGAAATTCAGGTAGTTTGGATATTGATTCAATTTGTTCTATGAATCTTGGCTTAGTGACATCAATGCACTCATGTTTCTAAAGCCATCTTGAACTCACATTACTTGGAGGTATTGAATTCATATTGGTTCAGGCAATTTATTTGTTTGATGGTATTAACAATATAGTTGGTCATCAAAGGAGACTTCAATGCTCGATCCTTGACATTATGGTTGACATCTAAAGGTGATCATTATTCTATCAGGTTTTTATAGGTATCCTAGTTTTGGAATCTTGTTTTATCATTTGTCAACTATATTTTTGTAAGTCAATTTATTGGCTTATTTAAAAGTCACTATGAAGTGACATGGCATCGACAATTTGGTAGTAATGTTCATAGTTGGCTTAAAGGCATTAAATCACATTGGTTTGGAAGTTGTAATGACCAGCATCATAAAGGAAGTGATATTTGTATTGGTCATTTATTTTTGACTTTGGGTGAAGTTAGTTGGAAATAATTCTTGGCAACTTATGTGCAAATTGACAACCATCATATATACTTGTCGGTGGTGATTATTTATTAATGTTAACCAACATTCTTTAGCAATCATCAAAATGATTATTATGTTAGCCTCCATGGTAAAGTATTTGTCAATGATTGTTTAAAGGTTATTGTGATGTTTTCTTAAGTGCTCCCGGACTTCAAGTTTTATCCAATTTTGAAAATACATTGAAATTATTTGATTCAAATGTTAGGGAAAAATCATTATGTCATTTTTGTTTTTCTATAAAGAAAAACCCTAGCACCGCCATGGAGAGAGTACAGTTTCAATTACACATGTTCTAGTTGGAATTCAAGCTTGGTTTTTAGGTATTGTAGTTTATGAAGGGTGGCGAGTTAGTTGGTGGACTCTCCACAAGCTGGAAGTGAAGGTAATAGAGGATCTTATGGGATTTTGTTTACAACTTGAACCACCATAACAAAGGTAATATCTATACATTGCTTTGATCTTTTCAAAGTAAATTTGGTGAATGGAAAAGTAAAAAGTGGAAAGTTGATATTGATTCAATTTTGAATAGATTACTTTATTCTTGGTTTCATTTTTTCAATAGATCTTGTGTTTTCATTAATGATAACTAAATTTGCTTAAGGTTTTGAACCTAAGTTAACTCGAGGGTTTTGATGTTTACACAATTTTTTCCTTTTATAAATACATGACTCAAAACCATGACTCTGTTAGAGGGTTAATGACACAGAACATAGTGTTGTTGAAAAGAGAATAAGGGTTTATTATAGTGATATTTTTGTATTTTGAAAAATTGAAAAAGAGAGCTTAAAGTGTTTATATCTCTGATCCTTATTACAAATATTATGTATTTTAGTGAGATTATATTGGTACTATTTCATTCATTACAAATTATAATGGTAATTATTGTATATCTTTTATATGTACTCTGTTGAGATTTTGTAATTGCAAAAATAATGTAGTTATAAGGTCCTAATAGTTTGCATGATTAGTGAGAAAATTTGTAAAGGTGTTGGTGCTCCTACTCAAGTTGGTGTGTTATAATTTTAGTGGAGTTGGTGATTTTGAATGGTTACAGAGTTGGTGCTTTGAAAAGTATTGTAATCAGTTTGGAATTAAGCCTGTAAGGCATTTTGGAGTGGTTTTTCTACCCCAAGTGGTTTATCCACTTGTCAAATTTTTGTGTTTCTTTTTTGTGTAGTTTGTGCTTATCTTGCTTAATATTTCATTTAGTCATTTGTGAATGTGGTTCATGCTATGCTCTAATACATTATCATAGTTCATTTCAAAGTTTAATTGTTCATGTTGAATGCATGAATGTTAAATTCTGCCATTAGTGAGTTTGATGTCATGTGTAAAAGAAAGCATTAAAAGGTTGTTCATTCAGCATTATGTGAACAATGTATATCATGCTTTGATGTGAGTTGTTAAGCATTCATGTTATGTTTGGTTAAGTCATTTGAAAATAATCATTCAAAATTCAGTATTCACATTGCATATATAAGTCACTCATTTGATCAAGATCAAACTATTCAAATCTGCATTTCAAGTCATAAAAAGTTTTAATTTATACATTACTCTGATTCAACCCCCCTCTGAGAGTAATTCTACTTCCAATAGAAAGGTGAGTCAAATTTCCCTTGACTAAATTTGAAATGAATTTGGGAATGAAATGCAATGATTCAACTATACTAATGATGCAAATTACTATTCTAATGTAAATATCACAAACAAAGAGAGTTATAGACAAATTCAGACTACAAGAATGGATAGAGCAAGATACCATACACCTATGTTTTGAATTTGAGCATGATTTTGGAGGACAAAGTAACCTAGGGTGCCAATTTCCTTGTTGACCAATTTTAGATCTATTTTCATAATCCCCAGGAGCCAAATGAGAGCTTTTGTTTCCCATGTGTCACACAGTCAAATCACTATTGAATATTTTTGTAAATAAGTTTCTATGAGTTGTAAAAATGTAGGTTTTGATTACAAGAGTGAATAATTGATCTTAAAACTTCTCCCAATCTTCCTTAGATCTAAAACTTACACATTCAAAGAGAGAGTAATGGTTGTTCCATTTAGGGGTTTTCCTTAGTCAAACCCCATGTTAGTGTTTCCACTTCCACAATGCCAATGATAATAAACCTATTCTTTTGATAGATAGGGCTAAATGATAAAAAGGAATGATGAAAAAAAAATGGAATGTAGCTCACCACCCCTCAATGGCTTCCTTAAATGACTAAAGACCTATAAGGATTAGATCTCACAAGAAATATGATAACATAAATATGAACACACTCACATACACTTTGACAAGATACTTTGATATTGAATTGTTATAATAAATCTTCTCTTTACTTTCTTGATAATGCTCTTGATCATAACTTATCCATAAATTCCAATTAGTTTTCAATTGATACAATAACTAGGTATTTATATATAGTTATTCTAATTCCTAAAATTTAAATCCTGATAGCTGAGTGATCCCACAATAGTGGTTTACACTTTTTGGGACATCCTAATTTTTGTTGAAATCACATATTTTAAAAAAATATAATGATGTAAGCCTTGAAAAGTTCCATTTAAAGGATTCTAATTGATGAGGGTTTGATCAAAACACCTGATGTAAAGCATCTACACACTTCAAGGGTACTAAATACCCAAAAGATAAAACTTGAGAATATCAATAAACTATCACCAAAATTCACTTGCTTGAAACTTAATTCCATAGGTCCAAAAAGACACCAAATCATCAATTTTTGCTTCTAAACTCTTACTAGATCCTAATTCACCATAATCATCTTGGTTTTGACATAAATGAAGCAAACACACTCACTTATAACCTTGTTTGATCAGATTCATGAATCATTGTCTTGTAATAGGTTCTAAAACTATAGAATCAACAATCTTTTGATCACTCAAACCCTTGATTTTGACTTCACTATGCTCTAATCAATGAGGGTTTATTGAAAAAGTGTATTCCAAACCTTCAATCAACTTTCCACTATTTCAATCACCTTGGTATAGGTCTGCACAAGCTCTAGGAACCATCTTCTAACCATCTTGAATGCATTTTCAACTAATTCAAACTTGGAGCCATCAACTTTCATGGAAAACTCATAATTGTTTGTGAGGGAAGCAATCATAAGTCTATATTTTCACTTTCCTTGCATCTACACACACACACAACACTAAAAACACTATTTATCAACCCATTTTTCTGATTTCCTAAGCCTACATCAGTTGAATGGGTACTAAATACTATTTAGACCATCCACCCCTCGATCTTGAGGGTTTCTAATAGATTACTATAATTGAACTAAAAAAAACTTTAATCTCAATAAAAACCTTCTAATTTAAGTTTGAGTGAAATCCAAATCACTACTCTATCAAAGACAATGAAGATCTAGGCCTAGTGTTACTGTACAAACCATACACGACTAGAAATCAAGAAAGAAAAACATAGAAATTGCAGAACAAAGTGTTTTTATTATAAAATTTGTTTCAAGATACAAAGTTCTATCTTTTTCTCACCTTTAGAATACTTTATAATAATGTTTCCAACAATTTTCATAACTTCCCTTTCAACTTCCAATGACTAAACCTTCCTTTTACACATATGTCCCTTCATCTTCTTGTTTTTATTGCAATTTTGCAACTTTCACATTTGTGCAACAAAAAGGAATTTTTTGTATTTTGACATATTTGACTTCCTAGAGACCTAATGGGGACTCATTTATAGTTGAAATAATCCAAACATGACTCTTTTACATGAATATCATGAAGAAAGTTGAAAAAATTACAATATTTACTATTGGAGGCGTACAATGCACAAGGTGCTCCTGCACCAAACAACCGGCCCAGAAAAATCCTCAAGTCCCTTTAAGGAATGATTTGCATCAACCTTGATTCTTCATAGCTATATACCTTCTTCAGTTTTATCTTGGATTTTTCTCTCTTATTCAACTCTTGAAACTTTCACTTGCCTTTGTCTTGATTCCAACTTTTTCCTTCAATTTTGTCTTCACTTGTCTTTGTCTTATGCCTTGTCTTTCTTTTCCCAATAGTCTCTTGCACCATCAGTTTCACAAAGGACATAAGACTTTCCTTATTATGGTTTCACCATACTTCTCTCAGCAATATTTCCTATCTTTAATCAATTCATCCTTGACGTTCTCTTAACTTACTTTTGTCGTCATCTTTTCATCTTTTCCAATCATGGACCACTCTTCAAATTGTCTTTCAACTTTTGTAATGGATGTAAAATCTTGAAGTGATTTTTAGAAAAATATCCATCTCCCTCATTGCTTCACCACACAACCTCAACATACCATCCATCTTACCCAATAGTAGATCCTAGAAGATTCACCTACCACTCTTTCTCTCAGTGATGTAACTCCCTCAACACCTTCTCCCCAACTTAATCTCTGTTGGAGGACACTGAACACATACTCTTCCTTATATGTAACTAATACACATTTTTACTCTATTTCCTATAGCTTTAAGATGGATCAAGCACCTGCAACCAACAACTCAACAAACCACCAGATCAACCAACTCTGATACCAATTGATGCATATCATCTACAAAATTCAAGGGTATTAAAGACCCAAAACACAAAACCTAAGAAGATCAATAAACAATCACCAAAATTAACTTTCTTGAAACTTAATTCCATAAGTCCAAAAACACACTAAATCATCAATTCTTGCTTCTAGACTCTTACTAGGCCCTAATTCACCATAATCATCTTGATTTTGACATAAATGAAGCAAAAACACTCACTTAGAACCTTGTTTGATTAGATTCATGAATCACTATCTTGTAACAAGTTCTAAAACTATAGAATCAACAATATTTTGATCAATCAAACCCTTCCCAAAGGCAACAAAACTCAAACCCTTGATTTTGACTTCACTATGCTCCAATCAATAAGGGATTATTGAATAAGTGTATTCCAAACCTTCAATCAAATTTCCACTACTTCAATCACCTTGGTATAGGTCTGCACAAGCTCTAGGAACCATCTTCTAACCATCTTGAATGCATTTTTAACTGATTCAAACTTGGATCCATCAACTTTCATGCAAAACTCATAATTTTCTATGAGGGCAACAATCATAACTCTGTATTTTCTCTTTCTTACATTTGCACACACACACTATTTATTAGCCCATTCCACTGATTTCCTAAGCCTCCATCGGTGGAATGGGCACTAAATACTATTTAGACCCTCATCCCCTTGATCTTGAGGGTTTCTAATATATTACTATAATTGAACTCAAAAAAAACTTTAATCTCAATAAAAACCCTCCAATTTAAGTTTGAGTGAAATCCAAATCACTACTCTATCAAAGACAATGAAGATCTAGGCCTAGTGTTACTATACATACCATACAAGACTGGAAATCAAGAAATAAAAATGTAGAAATTGCAGAACAAAGTGTTTTTATTACAAAATTTGTTTCAAGATACAAAGTTCTATCTTTTGCTTTCCCTTACAATACTTTATAAAGATGTTTCTAATAGTTTTCATAACTTCCCCTTCAAATTCTAATGACTAAACCTTCCTTTTACACATATGACCCTTCATCTTCTTGTTTTTTTTCAATTTTGCAACTTTTGCATTTGTGCAACAAAAAGACATTTTTTTGAATTTGACATATTTGACCTCCTAGAGACCTAATGGTGACTCATTTACATTTGAAATGATCTAAACATGACTCTTTTACATGCATATCACGAAGAAAATTAAAAAAATTACAATATTTCTTATTGGAGGCATACATTGCACAAGGTGCTACTACACCACCACCTTAGATCAAACCCCCTTGGATAGAACCCCAATAGTTTTAAACCATACCTATAATGGAGTCTCCTTTACACCTATCAAAATGTTGATAAAAAATGACTTTTGATTTATCTTTTAGGTGATCAAATGAATTCATTTAAAATTTATTATTTGTAAGAATGTAGTTCTTATTATAAGCTTCCCAAAAAAAATAATTCTAAATATATTTAATTTGATTATTACATTTATTTTTTATTTCTTGTGAATATGGGTTTCTCACCAAAAATAAAGCTCTCTATTCTGTGCATGTGGAAAAATAGTATATTATCAAATTTTCTTTTGAAAAATATGTCCTAGCTAGGTATTGATGTCCTTGATCAAGTAAGAAAATAAAAATTGAATTTTGATACATACAATAAAATTTATGTTGTTTATGTCGTGCCTATGTCTAAATTGTAATTAGTTTGACTTCAAAACTTGATTAAGAAAAAAGTATTCAATAAAACACTATGAAACCAAATGAACATGATAGATATCATAGTTAGAATGATAAATTTGAAAAAAATAGAATTTTATCCTTCATTGAAAAAAGGTTATGTTGTTTACAGTGAACATCTCTCTTTAAAAATGGTGTTTACTACTAAAAACTAGTTTTTGAAAGAGATGGATAAAGAAATGCAATCTGATTCAATTTTTTTTTAAAATATATATTTATAATTTTAAGACAAAATTCCACAAATCACTATTTTGCATCATCTTCAAATTCCTCATGGTTACAGGTACTCGAAAGTGAAGATATAGTTAAAAAATATTCAGTTCAATGTTTAGTTTGGCCAAAAATTGTAAACCAGTATTGTGGGATCACCTAGGAAAATTTAGACAATTGAATTCAAATAATAAATTGCCACCTTTGAAATATTCAATTTTAGAGGAAAAATAGGCGACTAAGTTGCCCTAGGTGATTGTGCCACATCCCTATTTTATGGGACTTAGGGTGTTGGGGGAAAAATATTAAATAAATTCTTTGGTATTCCATTTGCAATTTATGAAATTAGGTATACAATTAGGTCCACACACTTAGGGGGAAGCAAAACATAGTGTAAAATTGTTAAGGGTGACAATTTACGACACTACAAAAACTATACTCATATTATCAATCTTTTATGCTATTGTACTACTAAGAAGTATGTGATAAAATACAACACCTTCTCTCCAAGTTGTAAAATAGGAGGGAAATGGAGATATGCTAAGATAGGATGGTACTATTTTGTGTGCATCTTTGCTACATTTGATTTGATTCACTTTTTTATTTTCTTTATTGTTGTGATTTGTTTCAAAGTTTTATTGTGAATTTTTTTCTTCCTTGTTTTTAATCATTTAAATTTGCAATAAAATTTCTATGTCATAAAGTTTTTATTAATTATTTTGTGTTCTCATACTTGAATCTAATGATATACAAGAAATTTAGCCATTTTATGTATTTTATTCTACAAATCCTTGTCATAAAATATGAGAATTAATTTCCTAAGTAAATATTGTGTTAAATTTGTTTATCATTTTGTGATATTGATAATAGGGAAACCCACCTAGGTCTATAGAACTTGAAGTACAAAACAATCTTAGATCCTTGTTCATTGTCCAACCCTCTATTATCCTTGATCATTAGATATGGCTATTCTCTAGAGGGATTTAGGAACCAATTGAAAAGGTCACCAAAAGATTGATGAATCCATTGGGGAATGTCAAAGAATTACTACACATAAGTAATTTCCATCTGTTGTCCATGGGTATAGTGTCTAAATTGTCTTATTATGGTTCTCTAGTATTACTATTGAATTTTCACTCAAATAGTATATAATATAATAATCTTTTTCCTATGGGATAGTGACATTGATATTGAATATTGAGGTAATCCTTTCTTGTAACACATTGAAATATAAACATGAGATGGTCATTAGTTCAAGGTGACTAATGAGTCCACATATTAGTTAATTTTTATATCTTTTATGCATGCTTGTAGACATTACCAAGAAATTTATCCTATACATGTTTATACATTATGTTATCTTTTATATTTAAAATGAAAACCCTAAACCTAGTTTAATTATATGGAAATATGATTATGATGTGATGGTTAATACATGATTTATGTGTGAATATGTATGAATTGTAATTAGATATTTGTGCTTAGTCATGGTTGTTAGTATTGTGTACATGTTTTGTGAACTAACCCCTTGCAGCCAAAGGAGGCATTGTAGCCCGCAACAATTGTAGGAAGTCGGCCATAGTGGAAGAAGTTCTTGGATAGTTAAATAGGGGGTGTCTAAGAATAAAATGAGTGTAGTGACTACAACATGGAGGCATTTAATGAAGGAGATAATGCATCATAATGACGTTCAATAAAGACATTGGAGAAGGAAGAACCCTATTATAATTGGGATTCTAACTAATTTATTTTGAGCATTCCACATTCTATTCTTTTACAATAGAGTCACAATCCAACTTGGACTCTTCTTATTTTCTAGTTTCAATTATATTTAACTAAATATTTGTCATGCTTTAAAATCCAGGGAGTGGTAATTAAAGGTTTCAATTTAGAGTCCTATTTTGAATAAGCTCCCCTATGCCTATACGTATAGCTCTGTGGTTGAGTCTTAAGTTAGCTAGCTAACCATTTTTTAGCAGTTAACAAATACTTTTAGTTTTTAGTTTTTATGTAGGCTATGTTTATTTTACAATTATGATTTCATGAATAATATCTTTCAGCAAAATCTTATGTGATATTCTAGATTTGTGCAATGAATGAATTTGAGATATTATGATTGAATTGGATCTAAGGAGTTATATTTGGTTTTAGATTAGTGAAGACAACTAATTGAGTAAGGGCCACTCAAGGTAACCATCCTTCACCCATTTCTTTTTAGTTATATCAATTCTATTTTATTTGTTACTTCATAAATGTAAATTGTGTTAAACTAACTCTTTGTGTTTCAGTCATTGATGAATGCATGAACAATTCATGTTTCATAATTATACTGTAATTGCTAGAGTTTTTTGTACTCTGGAGTGTAGTATACATTTAATTAATATTCTAGTTAATTTACAATATTCATTTATGAATAGTAGTTAGCTACAGTCTTACGTTGTAGGTAATCGTAGTCATCGATACATCTTTACTTTATTTATTGTTTTGTAATCTTATGATTTTCCAAAAAGTGTAAGAAATTTACTAGAATGATTTAGGTAGTTCCAAGTCTTTGAAAGCACATACAATGCTAGTGCCAACACAAGCCTATATCCCTAGTTGATAATTCAATGAAGTTCTTTCCAAATGTTAAGTGAACTATTCAGTTAGGTTTTCCCTTTGAATTGTGGGATTTCCACCAAGATTACTAGACACTAGTAGGGACTCTATATTTTTGGTGCTATTGCTGGGCATAATGCTACTTTCAAAGATTAGTTTCTTCACTTCCAAACTTTCCTAGTTTAGAATTTTATTTTAGTATTAGGAATATTAAGTTTAATCTTCTTAAAATACTAGAGTATTTCACTATCATTGTGTAGAACCTATTTCCATACAAAGTCATATCTATTGTATGTGGAGGCAGAGATACTCTATAGGGAGATTTCTCCCCTCATATCAATAAGCTAGAGCAGATATTGTTGACTACATTGATTAGACTAAGGGTACCACTGAAGAAGAATCTTCCCTTTCACCAACATTTACTAAAGACATTGAGGGTACCTTCCAAACAATGGCTGATGTAGCAATGGATGATACACCAAAATATGCAACCTTTGAATTTCAAATTACCAACCAAGAAAGGGCTACTGTGCTAAAGAATATCCCTCCTTCAACATTACCAATATTCTATGGTTTGGTGACTAAATATATAGACACATTATTGTGTGATTTTGATGTCCTACATAGGATCTATGACCACACAACTGATGCTCATAGAATCAAGATATTTCCTACCACTTTAAAGGATGTTGCTCTAAGATTGTTTTGAGAGTAGGAAGAGACATTGTTCCAGATTAGGAAACCATAAAAACAAAATTCTTGGAGAAATACCAAGATTATTGTAGAGTTGATAGGAGAAGAGATGATATCTTTAGAATGACTCAGAAAGAGGATGAACCATTAGAGGATTATGTGGAAAGGTTCCAATTCTACTTGAAGAAAAACCAATAGAATAGTCTCTCAAAAGAATCTTTCAAGCTTGTATTCTTAAGAGGAGTTAATGATAACTATATGGATGTCCTCAATCTTATTGGGAAAGGAGATGTGTCTCAATTACCCTTTGAAGAAATTTACAACATCTATAGAAACTATTTTAAGACCTTTACCAAAAGATAAAAGGGAGAAAGAACATCCACCATTGGAAATACATCTAATGGGATTTCAAGAGTGGAGTTAAGTAACCTAAAATCCATATGAAAGAGGATATCATAAGCCATCTAACTAATCAGTTGGACATTCTACATATAAAGAAGGAAGAGGAGGCTGAAGCAATGCTCACTAAATAATGCCCCAATTGCAAACAAAGGAAAGAAAATTCCAAATGCAAGAGGGTTGCTAGTATTACAGAAGAAAAATCAAAGAAACTTAAGGATGTTAGTATCAAAATACCAATCCTACAATCTATCAAGGATATCCCAATCTATACCAAGATAGTAAGAGACCTATATTGTACGAAACTATGGAGAAAGAGGAAGAACCCTCAGACAATTCATGTCCTAGGGAACCTTGTTGATATTATGCTAGGGAATATAACTATCCCTAAATACACTAAACCTGGCAGTATGGTAGTGGATGTTAAGATTAATGGGACCCTTATCAAGAACACCTTGATTGACTTAGGGGTAGAAATTAATGTCATGACTAAGGAGACAATGCAACTACTTTAGCTAGCTAACCTTAGACATACAAAAATTGTCTTACAATTGGTAGATAGGTCAATAGTGAAGCCTAAAGGGATCTTTGAGGACTTAGTCATAACCTTAGATTCATAGAAGTATCATGTAGATTTTATAGTCTTGTAGCCAAAGGTTAACCTTGAAGAATGTCCTCTCATTTTAGGTAGACCATGGTTAGCTACACCTGATGCATTCATAGGTTGTAGGTCTGGGAACATGAAAATATCCAATGGGAATGTAACCAATAAATTAGTTCTCTATCCACTAGCCCAACCTCATGAAAATCTAGAGTAGACTATATGGCCTACCTTGGATGAAGAGGACCACTATTCCCCACAAACTCTAATGACAATAGAACATAGCTCCCTGTTAGAAACCTAAGATGAGGATGAATTAATTGATCATATCATATAGAATAACTACATTTGGGACCCACAACAACAAGAATTTCTTTCATATCTATAGGATCCAATGCAAAACATTATAACCAAAAATTCATTAGAAGAGGTATCCCAACTCTTCCATTCCCTTTTTCCAAAAAAAATTGTTCCTAATATTATTGGAATTGATATCTTCTTTGTGCAATCATAATCCAAAACATGGGAAATCATGCAAAGTAAAGCCCTAAACATCAACAATGGATTAAATAAAGAACAACAAAGTTCCCCAAACACTATGTTGTAGGCACACATAGGAGCCTTTGCATGGGACTACCATGATATGAAAGGGATTGATCCAAAAATTTGTATGCATAGGATCTACATAAATGATTGTTTCAAGCCAATTAGATAGCCCCAAAGGAGAATTAACCCTACCTTAAGAGAAATAGTCAAGATTTAGTTACAAAAGCTACTTGATGTAGGATTTATTTATCCCATTTCTAATAGTCAATGGGTGTCACCATTAGTAATTGTTACTAAGAAATGAGGAAAATGGAGGCTATGTGTGGGCTATAGGGAGCTAAACACAACAACTAGAAAGGATCATTTTACCTACCTTTCATTGACCAAGTGCTTGATTCCTTAGGAAGGAAAAAGTACTTCTCTTTCCTAGATGGGTTTAGTGGCTATAACCAGATAAAAATAGCTCTAGAGTACCAAGATAAGAATACATTTACATGCCCTTTGGGTATCTATGCCTATTCTATTTTTCCATTTGGATTGTGTAATATTCCCCAACAACTTTTTAAAGGGAGGTTCTTAGTATCTTTTTAGACTATGCCCATGATTCCATGGAAATATACATGGATGTCTTCACTACCTATGGACACCTATGAAGAAGAACTTGAAAGTTTATAAATGGTTTAAAAAGGTGTAAAGAACATAATTTATCATTGAGTCATCAAAAGTGTTTCATGGTGATGACTTAATGGATTGTTCTAGGCCACTTGATCTCAAGTGAAGGAATTCAGGTGGATCCCAACAAGATTGTGCTAATTTCTACACTTCTTGTGTCATATAAAAAAAATATGTTAGGATATTTTTGGGACATGCAGACTGTTGGAACATAGTGACCTATTGAAAGGGGGAGTGAATTAGTAGATATTGAAATTTTTTACCTCTCAACACTTAATGCAAATTAATTATTTGAACTTTTAGTCTATAGATAAAAACTTAATAAGAAAACACATGAGAGAAGACACATGCGATCATCACATAGCACTAAATGTACATGGAAAACCCTAGGATGGGAAAAACCATGGTGAGAAATGCTACTTGGATCTACTGTCCTCATCCAGCCTCACAAATAAAGCTTTGTTAAAATTATTTTAAGGGAACCAACCCTAAGGAGACTCAAATCCCTTGATTTTAGGAGAATCCACTCGAAGGAAGCAGCCACTCCCTAAACTAAGTACCTACTCATATATATGATGGCACCCACCAATCATATTAACAATGAAGAATATTACAGTTATGATGACCAATCTATGTTGTAACTTACTTGCAACTGCACATACATGTATGTTATACAATTTGCAACTTCTCATCTACTTTGCACCTCATTATCCACTCTATATTTACTTATTTTCTTGCACCCTTGTTCTCTATGTTTTCTATTTACTCACTAACACATCCCATTCTCATAATGCACCAGATTGAATGAGTGAAACCCAAAAAAAAAGCACTAATACAATCAAGTATTTTACACTAAAATAAATCAAAAGTTGAATTCCTAATTTTTGTTTGGTTCAACTTATTCAGGTGTAGTGCATTTTCTTTCTACAATAACATTCTTTGCACTCTACCACACTAGAACCCTCTTTCTCAACACTTTCTCTTCAATACTTGTTGGCTGCACTTCACCTTGACAACATCCCCATTATCTCTCTTTTCTTTGCCATACTATAGAAAATTTCTCGAGTTGTTTTCCTTTGATCAATGTAAATTGATAGCAAACATGGATGGAAAAAAACTCACTTTCATCATACAATGGGATTCAAACCAACGTTTCTCTCACAAAATCAATTCTAGGCTTGTTTTCAACTTTCCACCTAGTCTCTCTAGTAGGTCAACAAACCTATTCCCACCTCCTTAACTCATTAATTTTCCAAACAACATTTGCAGCAATCCACCAATTTAGGCACCCATTTAAGCCTTCTTCAACATACCTCAAACCCTCTTAGAAATCCTTTGGAACATCAACCTCAAATCTTGCCTTCTATGTTGAATTAGGCTCATTTTACAAAGGGACACTCCTTAAAACTTTCAACCAACCCAAGATTCCACTTGATAGTCTTTGAAAACCTTCAAAATCACAAATCCTCCAATTTTTGAGACCAATATCACTCACTATGACCTACTTTTAGAAAATCCTCACTTTTCTCAACATTGACAAGGGTTTATTGGATATCCTATCTCCAAACCTCTTATAACCATAAAACCTCTTCAAACACTCTTTATTTACCTTGCACTAACTCAATTCAACCTGAGCTTTTTATGCCCCCAAGTTTCTCATGCACTTCCTTCACAGAACTTCTCAACTTCACCCTCTTTCACTCTTTACTCAATTAGGGCTTCATACCCAAACATTCAAATGACCCCTCAAGACTTAGCCAACTAGCTAAACACATCAAAATTCCCTCACACACATCAGAACTAGCCTTCCCTACCTTTTTCTTAGTTAACTTCTTCAAGTTACCAACTCTAGCCTTATTCTCAAGGCTCAATTTCAATGTTTTCAATAGGGGTAGCATTACAAAAGACTTCAATTATTTTTACCACAACTAAATATCAATTTATACATCTAATTCTACCCTAAACAAGCCTATTCCATTGAACTACAAAATCTAAAGTAGGTGGAATGGAATCTTTACCATATTTTAGCCCTCAAACCCTTGAAGCCTTGTTTTTTGGCTAGTTCAAGCAATTTGCATGCAAGATGCTTCAAGTTCAATAAAATACTCTCAAGAAAATTCAAAAGTGAAGTTAGAACATGAATCTAATGAATCCTCCTTAGATTTGAAACAAAATCAAATATACAGGTCGTACAGTGGCTGGAACAGATGAAATTACATAGAAATTGATTGAAAAACAATGATACTTTATTGAATTCATTCTTGAAAACCTTCAACAACCTACTAAATCAATGAACTTCACATATTTAAGCAATTCCTACTCTAAAAATAATTGCTTCAACTTCCTACAATGACCTTTTCAAGCCAATGGCTGTTGGCCTTCTAACAATTACACTTTTTACAACTTTGAACTATGACCTTACCATGACACAAAAGACCAAAAAACATTACAAAATGGACTAACATGGCTTTATTTGACATTTTCATGACCAAAACAATCTACTAGACTCAAATTCATAAAATGGAGCAACAAGGTGCTCTACACCATAAATTGATATCTCTTTTAGGGTTTTTATCCTTTCTTCTATAGGAAGAATTCTCTACTTTGAGCCATACCTATATTAATTTCTCTTGTAGAAAATATTCTAATATTAGAGATTTGTAAACCGTAAATTGGATATGTATTTAATTTAATCCTCTATTCATAAGATTTGAGTCCGATCCTTGCTGACATAGCACTCTGTTCCACCATTCTACAACATAATTCACCAATTAAGTCAAGTTTTGGAGTAGGTAGATCAATTAATTTCATTCTTCTAGTCAATTTCTAGTCAAAAATTTCTTACACAGATTTAACTATTTGAAACCATCATCTTCAAATACTGACCGTTGATCTTGTCCCTACATGCCATGATCTATGGTTCTTCATTCACCATCAACGTTTAAGATTCTACCTTCAAATAAACTTCCCTTATATCCTAGTCATTGATCTTATTCTGCCATCACTCATTGCCACATCAAAAATACCGGGCCACTCCTCACACTAAAAACTGTAGGTCACTTCGATGAAACTTTTCTGAAGTATCAAAGAGACCACTCACACAATCCTACCAATATTTTACCTTCTCCTCAACTTGCTTACTTTTTTCTCTGTATAGGGTCCACTTGACTAGGTCATCACCATGCAATTCACAAGGATGTGAATTTCCAATCGAGCAATTTCCAAACATCATTTGTCCTTATTCATCAACATCCATTGTTATTACCTTTCTATTGGGCACCACCATATCAGCACTTCAAAGAGACCAAAGCACCTATTTCACTAATAAGCATGTGTCTCCTTAAAGAAGTAATCTTACCTCCATACAGTTCAACCTTATCAATGTTTTAGAGTGACACAAAAGAAACTCCTAGTGAGGTAGAGTTTTCCTTCCGTTGTTCACAAACTCCCTCACCAGAATATTGAAGAGATTGAAGTCTTTGTCATACTAATATTCATCCTTCACACCGATGCAACAATCAAGATGTTAAAGAGACATCCTATACTATCCCGTTGAACACTCTTTGTCTTCTTGATGACCTTAGTGGCCATGAAATACACACATCACAATATCAAAGGCACTGACAAGTAAGTTTTGCTAATGAACGACTATCATTTTGATGAAGGCTTGTCCATAAATTGTGTTAGTCACCATCGTAGTGGCGAAGAGAAAATAAAGAGCCTCCTTCTGAAAACTTGAATTCTCCTCAATGGTGTATGATTGTATGAAAAAGTATAAATGCTCATATAGATTGTAACATTAACAAATATAAACTCTATTTCATGACTGGTCTCACCTTTTGACATCAATGCTATTCTCTCCTTTTGACATCAATGACAATAATATGCCAACAATATCTCCCTTTTTCATTGATGGAAAAACTCTAAAT
Source organism: Sequoia sempervirens (assembly GCA_007258455.2). Lineage (NCBI taxonomy): Eukaryota > Viridiplantae > Streptophyta > Pinopsida > Cupressales > Cupressaceae > Sequoia > Sequoia sempervirens. The sequence continues at coordinate 233,844,802 of VDFB02252616.1, read as the reverse complement.
GCTCATATAGATTGTAACATTAACACTCTATACCAATTAAATCATTTATGCAACAACTTACTCCCCCTTTGACATACATATTCTCCATGCACCTATTTGAGAATTTTCCACATCTCTCCCCCTTTGACATCAATGGACAAGTTCAGACTCCCCTTTATAAAATACAACTCTTGACTAGACCTTTGACACCATTTATAGGGATAAGTGAATTATAAGTGAGGCTCCCCTTGGATGCATACTTGATCACTAGAATCTAGTGAAGTGATGTGGGAGCAAGTACTCCCAACTTCTACCTTAGATATTCATATCGCTTTGTGGGAAGAGGCTTTGTAAAAATTTCAACTACCTATTATTTTGTAGGGACATAGTGCATGTTGACCTCTTTATCTACAAACTTCTCTTTGATGAAATGATACTTAATAGATATATGCTTTGTTCTAGAATGCATTACTGGATTCTCTAAAATGTTTATCGCATTTGAATTATCACAATGAATTTAGATTGGTTCTTTGTACTCAAACTTGATGTTCTAATGTGTCTTCTTCATCCATAGAATTTGAGTACAACAAGCTACTGCTGCTACATACTTTGCCTCAGTTGTGGAAAGAGTAACTAATTATTGCTTCTTACTCATCCATGAAACCAATATGTTTCCTGTAAAGAAAGCTCCTCCACTAGTGATTTTCCTATCATTTACACTTCTATCCCAATCAACATCAGTATAGGTGATAAAAGTAAAATCTTTGCTTTTGGGGTACCATAGCCCGTAGTCAACAGTGCTTTTAATGTATCTAAAGATTCTCTTCATTGCATTGACATGAGATTATTTTGGTGTATCCTAAAACCTTACAACCATGCAAATTGCTTGCATAATGTTTGGTCTTGATGTAGTTAAATATAGAAAGCTTCCTATCATTGGCCTATATAACATGGTTTGATTTTCCTTAGGTGAATCATCTGATTCACTCAATTTACAACTAGTTGTCATGGGATTACTAACTATTCTACTATATTCCATGCCCAAATTCTTAAGCATTTCCTTAGAATATTTAGTTTGAGATATGAATATCCCATTTTCTATTTGTACAATTTGTAGACCAAGGAAAAATGATAACTCTTCTAACATAGACATTTCAAATTCATCTTGCATGTGTGTAGCAAATATTTGACACATTTTATCAATGCTACCTTCAAATATTATATCATCTACATAAACAACAACAATAGTCATGTGCCAATACTCTAATTTGAAATACAAATTGATGTATGCACACCCCTTTTTGAAACCTTGGTGTTGAAGATATTGATCTAGTTTGGAATACCAAGCTCTTGGTGCTTGTTTCAAACCATACAATTCCTTCCTCAATCTACAAACATAATCTTCTTATGAGAGCTAAAAAACTTTAGGTTGTTCAATTTAGACTTCCTCTTCAAGGTTTCCACTTATAAATGCATATTTAACATCCATCTGATATACCTTGAATCCCTTGCAAACTGAAAAAAGCAAGAATCATTCTTATTGCTACTAATCTTACTACAGGTGCAAACGCTTCCTCAAAATCAATGCCTTCAACTTGTGCATACCCATTTCACACTAGTTTTTCCTTGTTCCTAACCATGAATCCATCTTAATTTAACTTATTTTTGAATACCCATTTGGTACAAATTATATTTTTTCTTGATGGCCTAGGAACTAACTCCCATGTCTTGTTTTTCTCAATCTCATTGCGTTCCTTCTCCATGGATTTTATCTAGCTCTCATACTTGATAGCTTCATTGAAGCTCTTTGGTTTGATCTGAGATAGGAGAGAAAAATTTACTTGTTCCTTATTCCTTGCAAGTCTTCTCCTGGTCTGAACTCCTTAATTTTTGTCACCAATTATTTGATCTACAAGATGATCCTTTTAACATATTTGGTAGGGGCTTGTTCAACCTATTCCTCATTTTCTTCTTCTTGTTCCTCTTCTTCAACTATTGGACCTACGTCATCATATTATAATTCAACCTCAAAATTATTCTTGCTAGGCTTACTCTGACTTACATTTTTATCAATGTTGACATTGATGCTTTCCACAATCTTGTGTAGTCTTTTGTTGTAGCACTTGTAGGCTTTTCTTTGAGTGGAATAACCTAAAAATATTCCTTCATCACATCTTGAATCAAGGCTTCCCAAGTCTTCACCTTGTCTTTTAATGTAACAATTGATACCAAACACCCAAAAGTACTTGACTAATGCAAGCTTCCCATACCATACCTCATATGGTGTCCTACCACTATTTTCTCTTAGAAGGGATTTGTTTTGAATATACACAGTAGTATGAACTGCTTCCTTCCAAAAGGTATTTGTGAAATTTTCCTCATTTAACATGGCTCTAGCCAATTCCTTCACAATCCTATTTCTTCTTTCTACCACACCATTTTGCTATGGTGTTCTAGGTGATGAATATTGTTGTTTAATTCCATGATTTTCACAATATTCTTTGAATTCACTTGATGTAAATTATCCACCTCTGTTTGATTTGAGACACTTAATTTTTCTTCTGGCCTGCTTCTCTACCAACTTTCTAAAAAAATTAAACTTCTCAAATTCTTTAGCTTTCTCCTTTAGAAATGTGACCCAAGCTATCCTAGTATAATCATCAATCAACAACATGAAATATCTCTCACCTTGCAATCCCCTTGTCCTTGTTGGACCACATAAATTAGTATGAACTATATGCAAGGGTTTTGTGGTTGAATAATCCTTTGTTGAAAACTTAAACTTTGTTTGATTTCCTTGTTGGAATCCTTTACAGATTATGTCTTCAGGCTTTTCTATCTTAGGAATATTCCTAACTAGTCGTTTTGAGCTTATTTTTACTAAATTGTCAAAGTTTACATGCCCTAATATTCTATGCCACAACCAACTCTCATTTTCTTGGTGGATTAGACAATTGTGGCCTTTTACTTCACAAAGGTTGTAGAGGTTACTATCAATCCTTATCCCTTGTTCAATTGTCTTACCATTCTTTCTTATCTTGTAGCTTTTATAGTTAAGATACAATCCATTGTCACATATTTGGCTGACACTAAGAAGGCTCTATTTCAAACCCTCAACATAGAGGACATATTTTGTCTTATTCTTTCCATCTAAGCTCAAGATCCCTTACCATGAATTTTGAAAACAGTATTATCACCTAGACTTACTATAAGCTTTCCTTACACTTCTTGATTTCAATGAATTTTATTTTATCTACAGTCATATGCTTGGAGCAACCACTATCAATTACCAACAAATTTCATTTCTTTGCATGTAGTGCTATTTTGGAAATCATAGATTGAGTGGAACTTTGTTCTTTATCCTTCCACACCTTCATATGTTTCCTTTTAACATTTGCTTCCTTTTTCTCAAGAATTTTAGTTTCCTTTTCAATATTGGGAAGTGAGCTTTTCTTCTTCTTAGACTGAACATTTGGTCTTTTAATTTTTTTTTACAATCTCTAGCTATATGAACAAAGTTGTAATTGTAGCATATTATATTTATGTCAACCAAGGGAGCAAATGGATTTCTTCTTACATTGTTTGTATTCCTCCTTGGAATGAATCTACAGTCTCTAGCCCTATGACCAAAATGATTACATGTATAGCAATACCCATAGAAGTATGATGAGTACCTAGTCATGGCATTTCCTTCGGCTAGAGGTGAAAATATTCTTTGTCTCATATTTCTTGAATAATGCACTCTTGTGAAGCCTTCATCATCGATATTTTTTGTGTTCTACTTCTTTGACTTAGCAGGGATAGTCTTGTCTTTATTGTCTTCAATCAACTTCTTCTCTTTATAAATTTTTTCTACTTCAACAAACTTCTTTTCAACTTTAGAGACATCCTTATTGTCATATTTTTTATTACTAAGGACTACATTTTCTTCAGCCTTAAATCCTTTGTAGAGTTTTATAGAGGCATCAACAAATGAACTCTTTCCTTTTTCCAATCCTAAGCCTAATTTATCCTTATTAGCTAGATTTTGTGTACTTAACAACTCATCCAAAATGTCAGATCCACCTTTTAGTTTCAGACCTTTTTCAACTTTATCCTTAGATTTCTTCAAATATTTTCTCAAGGAGGCTACTTCTTCCTCAAGCTTCATGTATCTATCTATTTTAGTTTCTTATTTAAATTTCATCACCTCTTCCATTCTTTTGTCTTCCTCCACTTGAAGTTTCAAACTTACTACCAATTGATTAGATTCCACAAGATCTTGGGTTAGTTTGTCATTCTCCTTTTGAGCATGTTTATTTAGTTTCTTGTTTTCCCTTTTTAGATCATCAAAATTATCCCTTGTATCATTGAGATCTTCAAGAGCACTAATCAACTCCCCCTCAAGATCAAAAACTGCTTGCTCTTCACCTTCTACATAGAGGTATTCAACTTGTCCATCCTTCTGATCCTTTGAGTCCTTGGCCATTAAGAGGAATTTTTCCTTTTCTTCCTTCATTACAAGAGCATGACCTTGTTAATCATCTAAATTATCATGATCCTCAGATGAATCACTTTCTTTCTTAATGTACAAGCTCTTCTTTTTCTTTCTAAAGCTCTTCTATTTAGGATAATAAGGTTTCATCTTTTTGTTATCTCCTTCTTGCTCAAAATTTTCTTCTTTATCATAAGGGCACTTAGAATAAAAGTGACCTATTCTACCATAGTTAAAAAACTTAAAGGGTAGCTTACCTTTATAGTTGTTGGATCCTATCCTTAGTCTCCTTATGAATTTTTCTTCTTCCTTGTCAACCTCTTCATGGTCTGATATAATGGGTACAACTTTATCTTTCTTATCTACATTATCCTTTTCCCTTTTTACAACCATGAATTAAGCTTCTCTCCTTGACAACTCAGTATCTCCCATTCTCATCTCATATGCGGTAAATATTCCATGGAAATCATCAAGAGTGAGCTTATCCACTTCTCTTCCTTAGTCAATTGCAAAGATCTTGGGATCATGTCTATTTGCCATATACCTTAGAAATTTCAGCACAACTATGTCTTCTTTTACTTCTTCTCCAAATCCTTTGATAGAATTTACTACATCGTCAACTCCCAGAAGGTATTCTACAATATTATCCTCTTCATTCATCTTTAAGCCTTCAAATTTTTCTCTTAGTACTTGAAAATTTTCCAACTTCACTTTTTTGTCTCCTTTATAGATATTTTTTAACTTTTCCAAGACATCATACATAGTTTGACAATGCATAACCTTTCCATGCACAAAATTAGATAAATTATTCATTATGGAAAACCATGCCTTTTCATTGTTCTCATAGTCCTTCTTTCCTAAAAAATTAGTGGGAAGGGTAGTAGGAAGAATATATTTAGTTTTGATTAACATCCAAACATCAAGTCCTAAAGATATGAAATAACCTTTCATTAAATAACTCCACTTAGCATAATTTGTTCCATCAAACCATGGTGGCTTGCTTGAACTTTCTCAATTTTTCATTGTGTTCACACTACCAAAATCTACCAGAGCTTATTAAGCTTCTCGTAGGGAACCTAGTGCTCTGACACCAATTATTGGAACATAATGATCTACTGAGAGGGGGGGTGTATCGATAGATATTGAAATTTTTACTTCTCAACACTTAATACAAATTAATTATTTGAACTTTTAATGTGTAGATAAGAAATTAATAAGAAAACACATGAGAGAGCACAAATACATTCATCACTTAGCACCAAATGTATGTTGAAAACCTTAAGATGGGAAAAACCATGGTGAGGAATACTACTGGGATCTACTGTCCTAATCTAGCCTCATAAATAAAGCTCTGTTACAATGATTTTAAGGGCACAAATCCTTAGGAGACCAAAATCCCCTAGTTTTAGGAGCATCCAGTCCAAGGAAGCACCCACTCCATAACCTAAGCACCTACTCAGATATCTGATGGCATCCAACAATCATATTAACAATGAAATTTTTTACAATTCTGATGACCAATCTATGTTGCAATTTGTAACTACACATACATGTATATTGCACACTCTACAACTTCTCCTCTACTCTGTACCTCATTATCCACTCTGTATTTACTACTTATCTTGCACCCATGTTCTCTATACATTCTATTTACTCACCAACACATCTCATTTTCATAATACACCAGAGTCAAAGAGTGGAACCCAAACAAAAAGCAACAATGCAATCAAGGGTTTTACACTAAAATAAATCCAGAGTTGAATTCCTAATTTTTGTTTTTTTCAACTTATTTAGGTATAGTGCATTCTGTTTTTACAACAACATTCACTGCACTCTGCTAGACCAAACCCCTCTTTCTCCACATATTCTGTTCAATACTTGCTAGCTACACTTCACCTTGACAACATCCCCATTATCTCTCTTTTCTCTTCTAGACTATAGGAACTTTCTCAAGCTGTGTTCCTTTGACCAATGCAACTTGATATCTCATTTAGGGTTTTCATCCTTTCTTCTACAAGAAGCATTCTCTGCTTTGAGCTATACCTGCATTAATTTCTATTGCAAAAAATATTCTAACTTTGGAGATCTATAAGCCCTAAATTATATACACATTTAATGTAATCCTCTATTCATAAGATTTGAATCCAATCTTTGTTGACAAAAAACTCTATGATTCCATTCTATAACATAATTCACCAACTAAGTTGATTATCAAAGTAGGTAGACCAATTTATTTCATTCTTCTAGTCGGCTACTAGTTAGAAACTGCTTACACAGACTTAACTACTTGAAACCATCATCTTCAAATACTAACTATTGATCTTGTCCCTACACGCCATGATCCATGGTTCTTAATTCACCATCAACCTTTAAAACTCTATCATCAGATGAGCCTTCCCTTATATCCTAATCATCAATCTTATTCTACTATCACCCATTTCCACATCAAAGAGACCAAGCCACTATTCACACCGAAAACTATAGGTCACTTTGATGAAACTCTATTAGAGAATTGAAGAGACCACTCACATGATCCTATTGATACTTTACCTTCTCCTACTTACTGTTTGCTTTGTATGGGGTCCACTTGACCAGGTCATTTCCATGTAATTGACAAAAAAGATTTGAATTTCATATTAAGCAATCACCAAACACCATCTACCCTTATTCATCAACATTCATTGTTATCACCTTTCTATCAATCCCCACCATCTTGGCACTTCAAAGAGATCAAAGCACCTGTTTCATCGATAAGCATGTATCTCCTTGAAGAAGTAATATTACCTCCATATAGTTCCACCTTATTTGCATTTTAGAGTGACACAAAAGAAACTCCCAGTGAGGCAAACTTTTTCTTCTAACATTCACAAAATCCCTCACCAGAATATCAATGAGATTGAAGTATCTATCATACCGATATTCATCCTTCACATCAATGCAACAATTGGGATGTCAAAGAGACATCCTATCTTGTCCTACCGAATAGTCTTTTTCTACTTGATGAACTTAGTAGCCATGACATACACTCATCACAATATTGAAGGGACTACTAAGTAAGTCTCACCGATGAACAACTGTCAACCTGATGAAGGCTTGTCCACCAATTAAGTAAGCCACCATCATAGTGTTGAAGAGACACTAAAGCACATCCTTCTAAAAATGTGAAGTCTCCCTAATGGTGTATGAATGTATAACCTTTTTAACACACACCATAAGTACCTACAAATTATATCTCTATAAATTATATCAAAAAAACCTTCATGAATCTAAGCTTTGTTTCACCACTGGCCTTATCTTTTGAGATCAATTCTATTCTCTCTTTTTAACATCAATGACAACAATATGCCAAAAATCTTCCCCATTTTCATTGATGGAAAAATGCTAAATTCTCATATAGATTGTAACATTAACAAATCTAACCTCTATTTCACCATTGGTCTCACCTTTTGACA
>VDFB02252616.1:233570014-233836797 GCA_007258455.2 Sequoia sempervirens | reverse complement strand
AAACTCTTCCATTTACCTTTAATTCTTATTTTGACATGAAACAACTTATCTTAGTCATGAAATCATATCAAAGAGGAGAAAAATGTAGACACTCCAATTTCACTTACTAATTTACCATAATTAGCATTTCTTCATTCGCTAATTTACCCCTAATTATTCCTATTTTATCCCTCTAAAGTTAATTAATTAAATTAAATTAATCAATTATCATTTTTTGACATCTCCTACTACTAATAAAATTAATTAATACATGCTTAATTAATTGATTAGGATAATTAAATCCCATTTAGCATTTCCTTCAATTTAATATTACATTAAAATATAAAAAAATCCATATTCCTCAAACCCATCAATTAATTAACACTTGCTTAATTGATTGATTATACTAACTAATTATTCTTTAGTATTTCTTCTCATTTTTAATTCCTCACTAATGAACAAAATTATTTGAATTTTTTTACCTCTACCCCTCAATTTAAAATAAAAAAATCCTCTCCCTTCAATCTCCCAATGTGAGAAGAGACAAATCTCCCCTCTCCTCTTCCCTCATCATTTCATGATCTTGAGTCATAGATTATTGCAGTTGTGTCATAATAAAAAATTAGCAAGCAAGGAGCATCCACATAAAATAAATATTATATATTATTGGAGCACATCTACACATCACAATGGAGGTATAATTAATTTTTTCTTCATTTCTTTGTATTATTTTTTATTTCCTTCCATTGCTTACATAGTTTGAATGTTTTCCTTTTGTTAGAGTATTTGGGTTTGTCTATTGTTACTAATCCATTATTTTTAGATCAAATAGGGAGTACACATATAGAAATAATATTTCAAATAAGCCACCAAGTGGTATTACATAAATCATGTGCCTCAAAAGCATGATCTTATGAAACCATGTCCCCCTTATTTAGTTTTTGGTACAAGTTTTCCCAATATTAAATATTTTCTCAATGTGTAATTCTCAATAAATATTTTTCTAAATGACATAAGCATACAAAGTGAACCCAAAAATGTATAACACATGTGGTATGCACATCTCTAAGATGCATCACAATTAAATATAAATTTTAAATTAGAAGCATTATGCAAAATGTACAACACACCTTTCCTAACATATATTGAGTCTAATCATAATCAATTGGGTTATAAATCACCATATAAAGATGAATTCAATTAGAGGGTCCTTAAATGCACTAATGAAAATTAAAAATACCAATTAACTAAATTTATCAACTAGATTTAACTTTGAACCTAACAAACACCTCTTTCTTTTGGTCAAATTAACACATATTGACAGCTTCCCACACATTATTCCTCCATTCTTGCTTAGCAATATCAATGAATTATAGATCATCACATCGGCTAAATGAAGGACCTTTTATAATAATTTTTTTATACTAATAGCTATATTGGGAAACCTATTTTCTACACGATTGTCTCTCTATAGTAGCATGTACTAAATTTTTTGGAGACCATCTAACATCTCTCAAATAGAAATAAAAATATTACTCAATTTCAAACTTCTTGATTGATGAGAGTAAATAATATTAATTAGAACCATTGAATCACCCTCAATATAAATACTACTTGATCCAAACTCTTTGACAATCTTGATACATAAAATAAACGCTTGTGCTTCAACTCATTATTCAAACTAATCGTCAATTTGAAAGCTCCTACAAAGATAATTTTTTCATCCGGCCTATTTCTTAAACACACCACACCATAGAAGGATCCATATTATCATAAAAATATAATTTAGGAAATATTATCTATATGGGAATCCATCCAATTAATGATCTACAAGAAAGCCTCCTTTGATAAAAGTGGATGATCCTAGTTGATAGGATATTGAAGCTTTATCCTTCATTGTGCTTGTTTCTTCTTGGTCATTTGGGATGTCAATGTGATCCATGGTAGCCTATATGTCTTCTTGTTTGATATGATCCATGGTAGCTTCTATATCTTCTTGTTTGATCTGATCCGTGGTAGCTTATGTATCTTCTTGTTTGATCTGATTTGTGCTAGCTTTTGTAACTTCTTTGATGTTATTGATGTCATTTTCTTGATTATCTATGTGTCATGTTGATGTGTTTTTTATGCACTTCTCAACACAGGCAGTGCGTAGGTGCACTACCTCTCTTGAAAGACAATCTTCCACAATCAGATTGCAGAACACTATCCCAAGGTCTCTAATGCCAGGTCTTGACAGTGCTTGGAATATCTCAGTTGTTTGATGTGATTTGGTGGAATCACAAGGCGGCCTTACAGATAGGTTACAAAGCATGGGAAGTTGGATCTTAAAATGGAGTTCCCAAGATGAAGAAGTTGTTATGCATTTGTTGTAGGTTCAAACAACAGTCTTGAACTCCATTTTGTCATTGGATTTAGCTTTACAATGTGCAATGAACCTTAGCATAGGTCACTCATTAAATAAAATTAAAAAAGGGGCAGGGAAGAGAGGAGGTTTCGGGATCTGTAACTAATTGTGAATAGTGATGATGGAGTTCCTGCAATGGACAACTTCCTAAAAACAATATTCCACTTAACCAAAAATCTCACAGTATCGTGGAACTTGTGCTATCTTCTAAGGTTTGCAAATGTTGTCTTTTATTCACCATGTGCATGCATGAACAAAGATAAAAGTTTTGAAGCAGCTTTGAATTCAAGCCGAAACTAACTTTACACAACTATCTACCATCAGCAAACAACAAAAAGTATGGACTAAGAAGTCATCGACACAGCAAGAATTTTCACAATCACAGGACAACATTCCTAAAATCTACCAAAGCAAGAAAACAGTTAACTAGAACAGCAATAAAACCTAAGTTAAACATCTAACAATGGAGATTGAATCAAGCAACATGTGAGAAACTCAGAAAATGCACCAAGTCAATGTCTTTTCTTTATAAATTTTTGCAGCATGTCTTTACAACAACTCAACTCACTTTGCAAATGAGAGGAGAGCCCTATTTATAGTGACCAAAAAGTCAAATGAATGGCCAAGATTCATTAAAAATAGGGTTTCACCTACCCCCCAATATATCACAATTTAAAATTACATTTTGTCCCTTCCCTATTTTGTCCTCTAGTGATAGCACTGTAGCACTTTGTCCTTTAGCTGATTGTTGTTTTGTTGTAGCTACTCTTTAGGGAACTCTTTATCATCAACAGGGTTGTCCTCCTACTTCTTGGAGGCTGCATATTCTATGAATTTGAGGATGACCGCCTGGAGCTTGTCCACTTCAATAATTTCATACCTTAGCACTTGGTAGCTCCACTCCTTCACATTATCCTCTAACCTCTTCTAGTCCTCATTGTATTTTGCGCCTTGGTCCCTGAATAGCTCTGACTAGTCGAAGGTGTTGATGGTGTTTTCTGCACAGCAACAACTCAGACAGAATACAAAATCCTATCTCTCTTGAAAGGTAATCTCCAATAATGAATTACTGAAAATCACCCCAAGGTCTCTCGGGTGTTAGGTCATAACAATGCGTAAAACAACTCAGATGAAATGTGAAATTGCTGGTAATCACAATCGGACCTTACTACAAGCAAACTAAACCCTTTCAATTTACCAGGTCTAACAATATGATGATCTTGAATCCTGAATCTAACCGAATAATAAAGAAATTGCAAAAGATAGGGATGCAGGGAAGGTAATAAAATCTAAATTATTGAACAGACAAGCAATGCAAATGACATATATTTGGAATGGACCTATCTCAAATAACCAATTCCTGTTCGACCCACAAGGCAATCTCTACAAGAACAGTGCAATCTTCTGAGGAGTATAAATTTTCAAATCATAGACTTGCATCTACAACCGAACTTAAGCACATTTGAATATATATGGTCCAGGTTGACTTCACCAGCCTACTACAATCAGATAGTTACTGGGAGTGTAGACCAAAGATAGCTACCAACATTCCAAATATGAAATCACATACACCATTTATCTAACTAAACTAATTTATTTCTAAATAATAAACCCTAGATCTTCAAGCAATGTGAAAGATAGAACAAAAGAACCATGCAAGATGAGATAACACAAAGGATTCCACCAGGAAAACCACAATGTCTCCAATTGTATTAATCATCAAATACTGCAACAATTTCAACTGTTCTGAATATGATATCTGCTTTAAGAAATTCTAAAACTCTAACTATTGCTCTTGCTAATCTCTACTATCAAAATCTTCTGAACCGTTACAATAAGGCAAAAATGCCTATTTAACAAATTTTCCCAGAACATGTCGGCCCAGCCAAACATTTTACAATAAAGATAATAACAAAACCGCCAAAACAGGTCGGCCAGGGAAACAAACTAAGGCACACATTTAATGCCATCATCCAAGTCGGCCAAGGCACAATCCCCAAGGAAATCCGATCCAATGCATGCCCTATGATAATAGGGAAGCACAAATCTCGAGATAAACATTAACCGCTGCTTCCTTTGTCCTTTCTCCGCGCTGGTGACCCTTGGACCTTCAAGAAAACTCCCTCCAGCTCAGCAATGGGTGGCAATGGCAAAACTTTGAGCCGGCATTTAATCGAATCAATCCCTTCATTGGACCGCTCAATGGTTTTCTTCCAATCCTTTCTACTGGTCAGGTATCTATCTATCACTGCCAGATATGTGGCTGCATCGTCAAGCATATGGCCAGTGACAACCTCATCAGAATCCGGGGCATAAACCTCATGCCACCATTCCTTCAATTGATCCAAACTCAGGTACTTGGGAGCCATCTTATTCCTCCCTGTCATCACTTCAAAAAATGCAATGCAACCCTCATAGATTGCAGTAAGGTCGGCATCAATGGCTTTTCTTCGTTTCTTTATCTTTTTCAGGGCTCCCTGCCTGATCTGTAATGCTTTGAACCATTCCCATGGTTCATCCAACCTGGAAGAGGGAAGAATTCCATCCCTGCCCAATTGTTCCCTGCCATGTCCCAGAATAATCTTTGTCTTCTGCAACAGAGAATCGACATCATTCATATCCCGAGAAAGGATACTTTCCATCAGCTCTTTTCCTTGGACTGCATCCTTGCCAACTGACAGGATCTCCTTAATAGCTTCATCCCCTTGTGTCTGAACACTCATCAACCAGTCCATGGCAGCTTGTGTGGAAGCCTTCATCTTCTCTATGCCAGAAATTGTTTCCTTCGGCAGAAATTCGGGAGTAGAAGAGGAGGACGGATGGAGGGACTGTAGAGGTTTCATGACCTCTTCTAAGCTTTTCCTCAACCTTTCATTTTCCCTTTTCAATTCCCTCTTTGTCTGAGTCTCCTTCCTCAACCTATCCAGAATCACAGCACTTGACCCCTCGAATTCCTCAATGTCTTGTTCTAGGGAAGCCGGCCCAAGGTTAATGGTTTGGACACTGTAATCCTGGCCTACTACCTCTTCTCTTGTTTTATCTGCAACAGGGGTGGCGATGTGTATTACACGGTTATGCACCTCATCCCTTTCCACCCGGGAAATTATCCTAGCTGCCTTCTTCTTTTTCCCCTTTCCAATCTGAGATAACATTGCATCCCAGTCGAGAGGAGTGTCCTCCACTATCACCTGTTTCTTCCTTGTTATTTCTTTTTCTAACCAACCGGCTGCTGTGGTCCGTCCTGATTCCTTTCCTTCGCCGGGCTTTCCTCGGTTTCAGGGCTTTCTCTTTCCCCGGCATCGCCACTGCATTCTCCTTTCCTTCGGCACTTTGGTTTCATCATCCTTTTCTCTCGGTTCACCTTTGGTCCATCTCTCCTCTCAAATCGCAACTCAGAAGCACTTACGGAGTTCCGTACTGGGATGCTCTTTCCCCGTCTTCGAGGATCCTCGCCGCCCTTTCCCACCCCTTTCCCCGGAGAGTCCCTGCATTGCACCCTGCTGCATAAAGCAGCGTCTTCTTCGCTCACTGCAGCAAATTTCACCGGACAATGCCCTTCTCAACGGCCTGGCTTCTCCCAATATTTCGCTTTATCCGGATTTACCGTTCTTACACCGTGGAGGAAAGACGTTTGTCCCCGTTTTCGGTCAAGCGATATTGAGAAGAAACCTTTGGCCGAAAGAAAAGATCTCTTTGGGGACGGAGTTCTGGATCTTCTGGTGTATACTTTGGTCTTCTCCCCTCTGGAGCTTTCTACATCCACAACTGGAGGCTCATCTTCCGAAGTCGTTTGGCCTTTCTTTTTCGCCACCCTTGTAGTTCTGGCCTTCTTGGGCGGTGGAGGAACATCCTCCTCCTCAGCTTTCTCCACCTCCTCCTCGTCCGAGGACCTGCTGATAGTCAGGGTCTTCCACCTCAAGGCTTGCCGCATAGGTTTTTTGCTTGTGCCGAGTCCCCTTTAGGCTTCCACCTGATTTTGTGTGAGAGGCCTTTATTGCCTTTGGGGTCCTCTTCTGCATTCCTCTCTCAAGGGACATGGGGTTGAGATTCCCCATCAGGTTGAAAGTGAGGGGAACATTGGCATTTTCCAACACCCAAACCTCATGTTTGATCCAAGCAAAGGTATATTTTAGCACCGGAGCCATTAAGTCCTCCAACTCTGTCACCTCAGGCTCATTCCAGTCAATATCCGCTACTGACCTATCCTTGATGGGTTCATAGACATGGTCCTGGACCAATTTTCCATCATCCTCTAGCTGATCGGGAATTAGCTTCACATTGTACTGCCTAATTGCCTCTACTGGCAGCCGGGAATACCTTTTCCTTCGTGCATCAAGGTCATCCTTGATGTTGACCCAGTAGTCCTCCAAGTCCTCCTTGTGCCTGTATTCCCGGGTAGCCCTTTTCTGTGCCCCTCCAGTGATGTCAAAATTCATTCTCTTTGAATGGAAAGAGAATCCATAGGCAGCCAATTCCTCACCTGCAGTGTGAGCTGATTGAATGGAAGGACACATCACATCCACGCCAATCCCAAGAGGGAAGTCACCTCCAAAACCAGTTTTATGTTTCTCCTTCTTGACCACCGTATCAAACTCACAAATTTGTCTTACGACCTCCAGTAGCACTATGTGGTCAGTGGGATACCTGGGCAATCTGTAGGGAGCAACGGGGCATCCATCAATCCGGAGATAAGTGAAAGTGGGGAACTGGATGAACCAGGCCCCATAATTCCTAATCAACCCCCTCGCCCCATCGGACAATCTGATGTGCTCCGCATTCTGAAGGGTCCGGGTAATGTGCATAGTGAAGGCATCGTTGGCCCTCCTATAATCTCCGTGTCCGAGGTGCAATTCCGGATAGACCTCATAGATAATGTCCTGTCCAATAGCTCCTGCCGGAGTCAGTCCCTTATAGGGATAAGAGATGGCCAGTATATATATAACAAAGGAGGACATGGTGAACTTCTTTCCTTCCAAAACATTCCTCAGTTGCCTATCTATTTCCGCACTGATAAGTCCTGCCCAGTGGTAATTCGTTCCTTGGCCTATCTTGGTGATCACATGGACCATCCAACTTTCCCATACCCCGGCAGTTTTAAGTCCAGCCACCCTGCTCAACAGTGTGATGGCATCATAAATATCCGGCCTAAACTTCACCCTGTGCAACTGTTTGGGCAATTTAGAGTGGTGAGACTTGGGCTTCTCAAGCCATGAGTTGATAAGCTTGAGCCTTAATCACTCGTTTCCTTTACATTACGTAAGTAGCAAAGGTTACCGTTTAGGCGCATCGAGATCCTTCGCGATGCCAAAGCTCGCAATGAGGTACCGGACTCAAATTTTCAACACCCGCCTCTCAAGATTAATTACCATCTGTGGTGTCAGTATGCACGCTTAGCATTACCTAAAATCTCACGGAATACCGATCGGCCGAGGGGAACCGCGCAAAGGGCCTCAAAACCCTTCGAAGTTCATCATCCCTTGCCTCAATGCCGACTGGTCCCTCTCAGCTGTTCTCTGTTTGAATTCTTCGTAACGCCAGGCACCAACGTTGGTATCGGACACATCTGCCCACACGGAGGATATCTTACTCTCTGGGACCTGACTCCTCATGTCTAATCTCAATTTTTCTGTCTCAGAAACTGCAGATGCCCCCGCACCACCTTTGGACTTCCCAGCAGCAGCTTTGCTTGATTCAACCTGCACATCCAAGAACTATTATTAGAATCTAATTATTAAGCTCATATTCATCCAAAAGGTTAGCATACATCATACAAATCTATTAAAACCAAATGCCAATTGCCAATTTTCCGAGATCCGGAGAAATCAAATAATCCGGGAAAATCGTATAATCCGGGAAAATACATTCGGGGCGGAATTCCGGAGAAATCCGACCCAGACAGACTCCTGCCACCAAAGCACTATTAGCCATGTAAATCATTAATATGCTCGAAATCAAAGGAAAATCATCAATTTTACTCTTTGGCAATCAAGAAATAGGCATCAACAATCACTCCACCAATTTCCTCATCGAAATATACAAAAGAATGCAATCAGACAGGAAATCCGGAAAAATCCGAATGGGACGGACTTTCGCGGACAGCATCAAATGCACCGGAAATTAACTCTGTCCGCGGAATAAAAGGAAACCGGGAAAATCCGGGAGACCAGAAATTCCGCGACAGCCTCGGAAACCCGAAAAATGGCAAAACGTGCACCAACACAGGAGCGACCACAAGATCTTCAATATCAAAGTTCGAATGAACCCAAAACCGGCGACAATTACCAGACTCGAATATGCAAAGAGTGTCCAACACTCAGAAGCACTCAAAGGAAGGATCCCATACTTAAAATGACGATGCCCTAAATCGAACAATCACATATCCGCCATTAGAACCAGAGCAAGCTTTTAGGGTTAAAATATCAGTTCGGGATTTACCTAAAAGCCCTCTAATCCTCACAGGACGGGGAAGCCAACATAAAACGAGGCGAAAGTCATTCAAACACAAGATCAAATCATCGCATTAGCCGAGATACCAAGAAAACCCTAAATTCGCATGGTAACACATCCCGCACCCAAAACAATTAAGCAACACGACCCAGAATTCCGTCTAAAGTGTAAATATGCAATCAAGCGGATAAACGGAACTCATAGGGCACGAGAGATGGGCTTCAAATAAAAAAGACGGATCAAACCGACTGAATAAATACGACACCCAAAGTCAAAATATGAGCCGACCCCAAAATTCAACAACGCCCAGTACAAGAAAATCTCAAATCACCATGCAAACAAACGGAAGGGCGACGAATACATACCATGGATCAAGACGAGCAGAAATCGAGCTTGGAAAATCAATCCACGTGACAACACGTCCAGGCAACGAGATACTGGCAGCAACACTCAAGCAATCCACGCGCAAACAATCCAAGATCAAACCCCAAAGCTCAAATGAAAGTTCTGAATCGCTAGAGCAGAAAACAAGGAAGCAATCGAAGTTGGAATGAATCAGAAAACGCCCTAAATTTGCCCTTATACCCGTCTGAACCAAGATACCTCAGCCATTAATGCGCGAAAAGACGTTTCTGACAAGTCCGGAAACCCGTGCCCCAAGTGGAATTTCGGAGAATCCCAGAATGCGCGGAGACACGGATTCCGCGGAAATGCAGAAACCGGGGAAATCAGGAAGATCAGGATTTTGACGGAATCCGGGAAAATCCGACTGGACCGGAAAATCCTGAAGTTAGGCAAAAACCCGGCATCGGAGAATCTGGCAAGAGACGGACAAGGAACCAGGGCCGGAGAAATCCACCAGAGGCGGAAAATCCCAGATCCAGGTGAAAACCCGGACTTGGCCAAAAACTCAATTTCAATCAATGTCAACCCCAAGGCAAGGGCGAAGCCAGCAAAACCAACATGTCAGGACCCCAAAATGATAAATCCAATAAAATCAAAGGTCAAAGACACGAAAAAGAAAGGGGGTCCCCCACTCCAAGTGGGGCGTGTGTGCAAAAACTGCACAACACTACTGGCCTACAATGGAAAGGGAATCATTCACTTTTGATAAAACATGCTCAAAATGTCAGATTCATGGGAATATTATTCATGCTCCTGCACAAGAACTTCATTTGTTTATACCAACCTGGCCATTTTCTCAATGGGGGTTAGATCTCGTGGGAAAAATTCATCCTTCTTCTTCAAATGGGCATAAATTCATTATCACAGCAATAGAATATTTCACTAAGTGGATTGAGGCAGTACCTCTCTCTAAAGTCACTGGAAAACAAATCTCATCCTTCATACTCAACTACATTATTTGTCGATATGGTATCCCTAATGCCATTATTA
This sequence comes from Sequoia sempervirens, assembly GCA_007258455.2. Lineage (NCBI taxonomy): Eukaryota > Viridiplantae > Streptophyta > Pinopsida > Cupressales > Cupressaceae > Sequoia > Sequoia sempervirens. Next base: position 233,826,569 of record VDFB02252616.1, on the reverse strand, counting down.
CAGATAATGGTCGGCCTTTGAAAAATCAGGATGTTGATGAACTTTGTGAAAGATTCCATATTCAGCACAGATATTCCATGCCTTACTATCCTCAAGGGAATGGCCAAGCAGAGGCCTCAAACAAGACTATACTAAAGATCTTGAAGAAGACTGTCAATGACTCAGGGAAGGATTGGCATGTTCAACTCAATCCTGCCTTGTGGGCTTACAGAACTAGTGTCCGAACGCCAATAGGAGCAACACCTTTTGCCCTTGTCTATGGAGCAGAAGCCATATTTCCTTTAGAAGTAGAGATACCTTCATTAAGAGTATCACTGAAATGTCTCATAACAGATGAGGAATACAGAGTTTCCCGACTCCAAGAGTTAGAACTTTTAGATGAAAAGAGACAGAGAGCAGCAGACCATTTGAAAGCATACCAACAGATGATGTCTCGTAGCTATAATCACAAATTAAATCCACATACCTTTCAGGTGGGTGATCTAGTTCTGAAAGAGAACCCGTGCAATCAACAAGACAGAGAAAAGAAAGGAAAGTTTGAACCAAACTGGTTAGGCCCTTATGTGGTTATTGCCATCTACAGTTCAGGAGCATACAAGTTATCAACGCCAAAAGGAGACCTATTTGATGATCCCATCAACAGTATACATCTTAAGAAGTATTATGTTTAAGTCAGAAAAAGTCCTGAAGAAATCCAAAAAGTAGCAGAAAAGGTCCTGAAGAAATCTAAAAACAGCAGAAAAAGTCCTGAAGAAATCCAAAAACAGCGAAAAGGTCTTGAAGAAATCCAAAAACAGCGAAAAAGTCCTGAAGAAATCCAAAAACAGCAAAAAAGTCCTAAAGAAATCCAAAACAGCAGAAAAGTCCTGAAGAAATCCAAAATAAAGAAAAAGTCCAAAGAACCAAAACAACGTAGTAAAGTCCGAAAAATCCAAAAACAACAGGAAAATTGAAATCCAAAACAATAGAAAAAGTCCTAAAAAAATACAAAAAATATAAAAAAATGTCATAGGGTGAAAACCTGGCAAATAGGCAGTCTATTAACAGAAAAATACAAAAAAATTAAAAAGAATGTCATAGAGTGAAAACCTAGCAAACAGGCAGTCTATTGACAGAAAAATACAAAAAAATAAATAAAAAAGAAATCAGAAAAATGCAATAAATATGGATAGTGAAAATCTGGAAAATAGACGCTATCCGTACCTTTCCATCTATTAGTTCCTGTCTTGCACTTTGTCTTTTCAAAGCTTCCCTTTTTCTGCATCTTTTTCACATCTTAGGGTCATTAATCGCATCATCCTGTCGCCATCTGCCTAGAGGGTTAAAATGTCTTACCATGGCTTGATCGTTTGTACATATTCCTTTCCTCAAGTTGTGTCAGTCAACGGGGAAAAAACTCAACTAGGGGCACTTAACTTTCAACGCATACCAAAACAGCTAGACCATGACATAGGATCTGATCATGCAAACAAACAACAAACTCATACAACAACTTTATCCGATCATGAAACACTTTTCAGCGAGATGTCATATCCTTGTCTATTGGATGATCCAGAAATCTGAATAATGCATGAAATAACAGTATTACATGTTTGACCAAAAGTTGTTTGATTTTTGATATCATTACTCTGGAGCACACTCAATGATGTACTGAACTAGAGTGGCAAGGAACGAGAATGATTTTTCTTTGTCTGTTGTCTTAAGGTTAACAGTCAATCTGATGCAAATATGTCACAAGACATGACGATCAAAGCAATATCATCGATGATAGTTCCACATTTGCATCAGAACGGTGGTTAATCTTTGTCTGTTTATGCAAGAAATGCTCAGGTCATCTCGGTTCAATTATACCTCGATGCTTGTGTTTGCTTGCTATATCAAAATTCATGAAAGTTGTACTCTGGTCATCATTGGCACTAATTTCCCCTCTGATGCTTGTACATACTTCCAACATTTCAAAACGTTTTATGATGATTCAAGAAGGCTTATAACAGGCTCAACAAACTGGTTAATTACATATAGTTGCATATTTATTAGATCATTGTATATATCTGCATATTGGATTCACATCGGTGTTTTGAAAGATTGAATGAAGGCATCAACAGTTGTCATATAGTTTGAGCCTTTTTGTGGAGGACATTTGGACATTTGACTCATTGCATCCATTCAATATTATCATTTATCATTCATCATCTTTATCATTATTATCATCATTCTCATTCATTGCATTCATTCATTTCACTCTCCTTTATCATTTCATTTTCATTCATCTATCATTTCATTCTCGTTTTTCATTTTCGTTTATCATTTATCATTTTATCATTCATTTATCATTCTCCTTTATCATTTCTCTTTTCACTTCAATTTTCATCATCATTATTTATCATTCATTTTCATCATTATCATCATCATTTTACCATATCATTCATTCATTTTATTATTATCATCATTATTTTACCATGATTATCATATCATTTATCATTCATTCCATCACTATCATTTACCATTATTGTTATCATTACCATTTTCATTTACCATTTAATCATTTTATCATTATAATCTCATATCATATCATTATCATCATTATTTTACCATGATCATTTTATCATTACCATATCATTTATTATTCATTATCATTCTCATTATCATCATCCTTATCATTGTATCATCTTATATCATTTCATTTATTTTTTTATCATTTTATCATAGCATACCATTTCATTTTACCATTATCTTTCATCATTTAATCATTTATCATTTTATCATTATATCATCATTTCATTATCATCATATTACCATTTTACATATCATTTATCTTTTCATCATTATTCATACCACATTCATTATCTATCATGTCACGATGCATTGCATACATAGAAAAATTCAAATAAATTAACATCTCACATATATACATACATCATCACAAAATCATGGCATTCACATTATAATTACTACACCATCCTGCATCATAATGATTAGTCCGCAAAAATAATAGAAACATATCAAAATCCATCTCATATCATACATGCATACAAGTCACATCCATATCATATCACAAATGCATAAACATAACATCATCAGAAACATCGCCGCTGCATATCATCGCTCATCAAAATAATACAAATGTCCAATGTACAATGAAGCTAGAAAGTTCACAACATAATACATAAGACATGATCAAAACTCAATATACATAACAAATCAGCCCCAAAATGGCTAACTGGTGGATGCCCCTAAAGGAGCTGGTCCGGAAGGAGGTGGCCTGCCACTCGTACCTACATCAGGATCCCGTCGAGGCCCTGTAACCTCTCTACCATGTGTCGATGTCCGTGATCGGGTCCTGGTCCTGCTGTGAGATATGGGAAATGGCTCTCGCTGCTCGGGAGAGCATAGCTCCTCATATCGAACTCTATAGTACTCGGCCTCCCTGGCAGCCTCGAACTCCTCTGCAATGGCCTCTCATAAGGAGGTACTCTCCACGGTACCCATCAGCCTCTGTGCTACACCCTCGGCCTCCTGTGCTCACCGCCTAAGGGAATCCCTCTCCGCTATCAACTGTGCCACCTAGGAATCCGGGGCAGGTACCTGTGCCTGTGCCTGTACCTATGCCTGTGCCTGTGCCTGTGCCTGTGTCTGGGCCTGTGCAAGCTATGCCTGCAACTACACTATCATGCTCTGAGCCTGCGCTAACTGACTTTGTAGCTGTGCCTGCTGCCCCTAAAAGGTCTGTACCTAACCCTGCAAAGCATCTATCTATGCCTGCTGAGACAAGGATGTCACCCTAATCACTGTCTGCGGCCTACTCCCTGATCTGGTCCACCGAGGAATCGGTACTCTGCCTAGGCTGTGTAGTCTCTGCTGCCTCTGCTCATCCCCATCATCTCCATCGTCTGAGCTGTCCTCCTCCTCCCCATCTCCACTCTCCTCACTCTCCTCTCCCTCCTCCTCCTCTCCTCCACCCATAGCCTGCTCCCCACCGGCCACACCTCCCTGTATCCCTGCTCCTGGCTGTGGTGCTACTCTGATCATCCGTGCCTCATCTGGCACTGTGATCCGTGGAAATGGATGTGTATGAAAATACTAGGCATAATCATCTGTCATCCCTGCATCCAATACCTCTGGCCTGTCTGCCCATACCTCAGGCTGTAAAGTAGAGTACTCTATATACATTGCCTAGTATGGAATGCATGGCCCCCATCCTACATCCCCCTTGCGCCGCCCATAATGAGCAACGCCCTGGGGCATCTCTTGCGTAAATCCAAACTGCCTCAGTACCCGTAGTGCCAAAAATCTCTCAATAATAAAGGTCGTCTGCCCTATTAGGTATCGTGGTCTGCACACAAATGGCATCTCTAACTAATCAGTCGCCCATGCATCACAATCTGTGTAGGGCCTCCATATCACTACATCGACATCATCCAAAACTCGCTGCCAGTACTCTACCTTGCCTAGCCTCTGCTGGACAACTGCGCTTGAATATGCATACACATATGGCCTCCCTGCTGGTCTCGCTCTAGTGCAAAGTGGTCTCGTGACAGCAATGTGCTCCCACACCCAGATTTGTAACAATGTAACTCCACTTACCAGGCTAGTCAATCCTCTGTAAACAATCCAATGAAGATCATGGTACATGTCCGCTAGGACACAACTACCCTAGGAAAATCTCTGAGGCTGAGTGATCATCCACTCCAGCATCCTCCCCCAACCCATGACGAATCCCTTGGACCGATGGTCCGGTCCAAGGAAACCTCCAACAAATGCAGCCAACACCGCTACCAGAGCGGGATACCTACTGAAATCATCCCAGTCTATCCAGTAGCCATATATACCGGGATCGCCACATATCTGCTGCAATGCCTCAGTCCCACCAATCTCCTTGTGGTCATAAACCACAAGGGCACCAACAACCAGAATCCCCAGAATTCGATACACATCCTCTGGTGTCACACTCATCTCACCCGTCGGCAGGTGGAAGGTGTTATACTCTGAATGCCATCTCTCGGCCAAGGCCATCAATAGCCCCCTGTTGGCCCGAATGCCTCGCGGCATGGTCAACAATGGTCCCAATCCATAGTCAGCTATCACCTGTAACTCTGCAGGAGTCAGCTCTCCTATCCACTCCCAACATAGTGGGAACCGCTCTATGATCTGGAGGCTTTTGAAAGCCTCCTATTTTGTTCGACCATCACAACAAATACATCAAATCAACCTCATATCATATGATCTATCTAGACAACATAACATATCAATGAACCATATCCAGTGCTACATAAATCTATCAGCATGTCAAATCAATCTACTCTATCATCATTTACTATTTTTTTTTCTTTTCAGGAAAGCAAATTTATCAACACACATATCATTTTCTATTTGTGTTTCAATCATGAATGCAAATTTTTATCTCCATTTTTACTATTTATTTTCTATCGCAGAAAGAAAATTTATCCAACATCTACTCTCTTTTTTTCAATCACGAGAAGCAAAGTTATCACATTCAAATCACTCAATCAATCATTTTACTCTTTGTCGTTCGTCACAAAGATATCAGCTATCTACTCTTTGTTTTTCAATCATGGAAAGCAAAGTTATCAGTTATTTATCAGATTTTCTATCCTATCAGCATGATGGTCCTACAATTTATCTATCTATTGACTAAAGAAGCAATTTTCATCATCATTTTTCATCACATCTGTGTTTTGGGAAAAATCTCCTAAATGCACCATTCTGTTGCTCATATGCGCTAAAAACCCATATGCGCTAAAGTTTTTCTCCTATGCGCTAAACTGTTTCCCCGATACGCTAAAACTCTATATGCGCTACTCTATCTCTCGGATGCGCTACTTTAACTACCCTATGCGTAACTCTAGCATTTTTGGACCAAACCCTAAATGCGTAGTTTTGTGCCCTAGAAGCGCCAAAACACCTACCTAGCCGATTTCGCCCTATATGTGCAACTCTATCTATCGGATGCGCTAAAAGATCAGTTTTTAATCTACTCCTAGATGCGCCACGAAATTTCCTAAATGCGCTAAAATATTTGTCGAATGCGCTAAAACTATCCCTAGATGCGCTAAAACATTCAAAAAAATTATAGTCCGATTTTAAAAACAATTCAAATTCGATCTAAAACACAATAATTGACAACATAGATGGTTCGAATCACTCACCGGTGGTCCATACGCCGCTGGTCTCTGATATCGTTGTGCTTGCTCAAACCTATGTCTGTGCACGAGGATCACCATCTCGCCAAGTCACTCTCAGAGCTCAAATTTTACTGTAGTAGCAGGGTGAAAATGACACTTCATTTTACCCCTTTTACCTTATAAGGGTCCTTTTAGGGTGGGCATTAGTGGCATTTTCCATTTTTCACTCTCTTTGTCACTGGGGCATCGACCACATCATCTATCGGGAGCTAAATCACTGTTTCGCTATCACTATCAACTTCTTCTTCCATGATTTACCTCCCGAGGGGGCATCATCAATATCAAAAAAATCAGAAATATATCAGGGGCAAAGAATTTTATTTTCTTTGAAGCAATGCATTTCACACATCACTTCAAAGAGGGGCAAAATGTATATGCATAAAAATGGTCATGTCTATAATCGTGCAATTAATTAAATATTTATTATTTAATTAATTTTTTTAAAATCCTCTACATATGATTAAATTTAATTAATTTAATTATATTGTTCATTCATCTTATTCTTCCTTCATAATTAAATAAATTTATTTTATTTAATTATTTTCATATGTCCACTTAATTAATTAAATAAATACGTTTTATTTATTTAAATTAATTATCATTGTTTGAATTTAAATTAAATCTGTTGATTTAATTGAATTTAAATATTTTTCTTTTTTCTATTTTAATTCTTCTTCTAATTAATTAAATGTTTCATTTAATTAATTTCATAAAAGTGATTTAATTAAATAGATCTTATTTAATTTAAAATAGCTTATGCTTTCTTTCTAAATCAAAATTAGGTATTTTAACCTAATTGTGCAATCTCCTCACAATGAGATCTTTTGCTTTTTTCAATAAAACATGATTAAAGCTCTCTTCTTATCACAAACTTTCTTCTGCTTTTAAAAGCTTAATTAAATATTTTATTTAATTAAGAAAAGTTGAATGTCCTCCATAAATAAATAATTGATTTTTTTTATTAATTATTTATCAGCTTGAAATCTTTCTTTTATTCTTATCTTCTTATCTTTTCCTCTTTCATAAAAATAGAAAAATCTTATTTTTAGGTTTCTTCTATTTTCTCCTTCAATTTCATCTTTCTTCAACCATTTGATCTGCCAAGAATTATCACAACCATCAATCGAGACAACCAATCAAAATCATTCGAAAAACTCTATAAATACTTGTGTGAATCCAAGCATTGGTAATAGGCAATTAATTAGAGTTCATGCATTTAGTTCATTTAGCACTTTAATCTCATAGCATCATGTTTATTTCAAGTTTCTTAGCTCAAATCATCATCATAGTTTAATCATGCATCTACACATAGCAAAATCTCATTCTTTAGGAAGACAGTTTGTTGAGCCTAGCCTACGATCTGAGAACACAAAGCTGGAATCGACAAAAACACTAAAGATAGAGGACAATAGGACGACAATGGAAACAGAATACTGAGTTTGCACTTCTTTACTTTTTATATTCTGTTTTGATATAATGTCCTATTGGTGTGTTTGAACAGTTATTTTTAATTCATTTACGCATCATATTTTCATACACACAGGTACAAATCAAAGGTGATACTAATAAGACCCCTTTTGAGGTATGAACTGGTCAAAATCCTCCTATTAAATACTTCTAGATATTTGGATGCAGATGTTACGTTAATAGAGATGAAGACATAGGAAAGTTTGATGGTAGGAGTGATGAAGGTATCTTTTTGGGTCATGCTACTAATAGTAAGGCTTACCGGTGTTAAAATAAAAGATTGAAGAAAATGGTTGAAAGTGTAAATGTTAAAGTTAATGAAGACTTAGGTACATTGTCTAGAACTTGTGGATATGACTTTGATGATCAGGATGATAGTAAAAAGAAAGGAAAGCAAGATCAGACTACAAATCAAGTGCAAATCAATATGGTAAATTAGGAGAATGAATAAGAAGGAGAAACCAGTGGAAATTTAGAAGAAAGAACACAAGAGATAGAAGGTGAAGAACATTCTAAGAAGACTCTGAGGTGTGTAAGATTGAATCATTTAGAAGATCATATTATAGGTGATAAGAATAAAGGTGTCCAAACTAGAAGAAAGATTGCAGAAGAATATTGTTTGATTTCTAAGATTGAGCCTACTAGTGTGAATGAAGCATGTAAAGATGAGCATTGGGTTGAAGCAATGAAAGAAGAGCTAAAACATATTGAAAAGAATGATGCATGGATTCTTGTTCCCAGACCTAAGGATAAGAATGTTATTGGAGCTAAATGGGTTTTTAGAAAAAAGCTGAATGAGCAAGGTGAAGTGATTAGAAACAAAGAAATATTGGTATGTAAAGGATATTCACAAATGAAAGGAATTTTTTTTTAAGAGACCTTTGCCCCTTTTGCTAGAATTGAAGCTGTAAGATTATTTCTTGCCTATGTTGCTCACAAGGACTAAAAATTTTATTAGATGGATGTTAAATTAGCTTTTCTAAATGGTGAATTGGAAGAAGAAGTGTATGATGAGAAACCTGATGGATTCTAGTTGAATGATAAAGAAGACATGGTGTGTTAGTTGAAGAAAGCATTGTATGGACTCAAGCAAGCCCCTAGAGCATGGTATGCAACATTGGATAAGTATTTGGTGAAGCTTGGATTTAACAAAGGTACTGCTGATAGTAATTTGTATTTCAAGAATGATGATAAAGATCTGATTGTTGAAGTCTTTGTTGATGATGTCATTTTTGGAGGAGATGATGGTTTGTGCATGAAGTTTTCTAATGAGATGTAGAATAAATTTGAGATGTCAATGATTGGTGAGATGAATTTTTTTTTGGGATTGCAAATTACTCAATTAGATAAAGAGATATTTATAGATCAGTCCAAGTATGTGAAGGAATTATTGAAGAAGTTTGGTATGGAATATTCAAATCCAGTAGGTACACCCATGGTGATCAGATGTAAGTTTGGTATGTGAATATTCAAATCCAGTAGGTACACCCATGGTGATCAGATGATTCTCTGAAAGTAAATCAAAAAAGATATAGATCAATGATTGATGGATTGTTGTATTTAACTCAAACTAGGCCTAATATCATGAATGTTGTATGTATTGTTGCAATATTTCAAGCTAATCGAAAGGAATATCATGTGACTATTGTGAAGATAATTTTCAAATATTTGAAGGGAACTATTGATCTTGGCATATGGTATCCTAAAGATGGCGATCTTACTTTGAGTGCCTTTACTGATGCTGATTAGGCTAGAGATGTGAATGATAGGAAAAGTACTAGTGGTGGAGCATTTTTGTTGGGTAATAAGCTAATTTCATGGTTAAGAAAGAAGCAAAATGCCATTTCCTTTTCTATTGTTGAGGCCGAATACATTGTTGCTACTAAGAATTATACTCAAGCCCTATGGATGAAATAGATGCCGAAGGATATTAGATTTGTATATGATGAGACTATTGCTATATTTTGTGATAATTCAAGTGCTATTAATATTTCTAAGAATCTGGTGTTGCATTAAAAAAAAGCATAGATCTATCAAGTTTCACTTTTTGAAGAAGAATATAAGTGAAAAGGAAGTAATATTGGAGTATGTGCCTACTAAGGAGTAGATTGCAGATATCTTTACCATGCCATTGTCTAAGGATACTTTTGAGTATCTCAGAGGGAAGTTAGGGGTAATTACCCCTCCAAATTAGAACTAAGATGCAAAGCAATGCATTGCATCAGTTTGTGAATTTCATGGTCATATCTTGTTTTGGATTGGGGTATGTGCAGGATCATGATGGGCCAAAAAGTAGCGATATGATGGGTATTTGTAGGGTATGTGGTTGAACACTTTTTTTACCAAAAATTGATGAAATGAAAAGGGTTTTTAAAGGATATTCTTAGCTTTCCATCAATATAAATTATGCTTTACTTTGAATTTAATAAATAATTATTATTCATTTTCTATTTGAATTATGACTAAAGTCCTGATTGATAGGCTAATTGAAAAACATCTACAGCTTTCAAAGGGTATCACATTTTTTAAATCAAAACATGCATCACATTCTATGCTTCGTGTACTATAAATTAAAAGAAAACTGAATTTCATGAAGTTTTGATTAGTTAAGGTGGAGACATACAATTTATATATTTTTAAAAATTTGTAATAAAAAATTCATAATTAATTATTTAATTGGAAAAAAATTAAAAAAATATGCATCACATCCGAACATGAGTCATCTGTATGTCTAAAATATTATAAAAATATGATATCATTTTATTGTGGTTAGGGTGGTGATGAGACACCTACTTATTTTTTCCATGAAATGTAAGTACTACTACATTGAAATTTCAAATTTTTACCAAAATAGATTTTTTTTGTTTTTAAATAAATCTAGTAGTTTAGAAACTACATTCAATTTGCTACAGATTCTATTCTTACATATTTTTGAAATGATATAGATAACATTTTCAAATTTTTACGTCAAGTTTCCCAACTTTGATTTTTCTAATTTTTTTGCCACTTAATGGCCTATTTTTTCCATGATGATCCCACACATACCCATTTATGTTGTGGTGGCTGCTACTTAGGGGGAGTAGTTAGATGGTTCAAAAATTTAGATATGTAGTTCATAGCTTAGAGAATTATCATTGATATCAAAGGGGGGGAAGAGTCATGTGAAAAACTAGTGATTATCTGGGGAGAAGAATCATGTGAATGAATTGAGGAGAAAATTAGTTAGATTCTAAGGGGGAGTAAGTGTCAAGAGTTAGTTGCGTTGATGGTGTTTTTCACATCATGTGTTTCCATCAATTCCAAAGGGGGGGATTGTTGGATGTTTTGGTTGTGTTGCTGATATGTGGTTGTCATTGATGTCAACACTATTAGCATCAATGCATTTGAAGCTTTATATGTTGAGGAAATTTAGAAAATTATAAAGAAATGAGTTGTAGGTTGTTACTGGTGAAGTGATGTTTAGTATGGTGGTATGTTCTTTACATTGGTGATCAAAGGTTGTGGACTAAAGGTTTTTTTGCTGAGTGTATCTAGTTTATCCATGTCAATTTTTAGAGATCTACATGAAGATTTGATTGAGTTATGAATATTTTCATTCTAACAGTTTTTTTTGTTTCTTCAGTTAGTGTTCCTGATTGAAGATGAGGCTATTTTAGTTAGCTTATTTGTTGTGAATGCTTCTCTATTGGTTCTTAATGTTTATGGATGCTTCTATATTGTGCTCTATCTTTTTTGCATGTCTACATTGATCATTGCAATCGTAGTTGGCAATTTTCTCTTGTGTGTTCATATTTTTCATGTTCCTAGCCGACATGGTGTTGAAAGCATGTTGTGGATCATCGAGGAGAAATAAATTGAAGATTTTTTGTGTTGAATATATTGATCTAGGTCCTCACTAAGTTGTGGAAAACTTTTGTTGATTCACATTAAAGAGTATCTATTGTTTTGGGCCAATAGTTATATTCATTTTATTATTTCTTTGTCCCCGAATTGTAGTGGTGAAATTTCTTATTGTGGATATATAAGAGTGGTTGTATGTTCGAATTGAATTATTTTGAATGTGTGTGTATGTGTGAATAATTTCCTAATAATTCGAAGGCAGAGCAGAGTGTGAAGAAAAGTGAAGAAGAGTGAAGATTTGTTCATGTGCTTAATGGAAACTATGATAAGGCATTAGCAGATGTTATTTTATTAGTTCAAATCCCTATGGATGGCTATAATCTAAATCTATTTGTAAGATAGTGTGTCTTCCTTTGTAATTGAGTAGTGAACTCTAGGCAGTGTGGTTGAATGCAAGTGCATTCCCCATATTTCATTCTCTTATACTTTTAATAGGGTATAATCTTGTGGACTAACCTCCACCATGGTTTTTACCCTAATAGGGTGTCCACATAAAAAAATCTTGGCGTTATGTGTGTTTATGATGTCTTGTTGATTAATTATTTCATGGTTAATTATCAAATATAATATTAAGGTTAATAGGTTGAATAAAGTTGAATTTTTGTGACAACTGATTCACCCCCCCTCTCAGTTTTCTACTTATATTGCCAACAATTACAGACATAGAGTATGGTATCTTATTGAGGGGTTTGATGCTTTAAAAATTCAATTTATACCTCTTAGTAAGAACCAAACTTCTAATGCTTTAACTCAGGAAGCCAATAACTTACATCCCTTGTCACTTTCAGGCTTGAAGAATTTTATGTAGAGCTCACTCCAGTTCCATTGGTGCCCAACAATAAACTAATTTTCAGGTGTTTTAGGATGACAAGCACATGCTTGATTTTATTACACTCAAATATGTTTACCTCACATATAATTGATGAAATGGAACCCTAAGAAGTAGACATGGACCTAGAATGTGTCATCAACCTGAAGACCAACACTACTCCAAGAGGGATGGTGCAATTGGAGGGGATTTTTGATCTAGATAGAATAAAATATTAGGAGTAGTAGGTTAAGAAAGAGTCCATCAAAAGTCAGTATGATACTTATAATATGGGGACTCCAGACAATGTTAAGAATATTTTTATTGGCAAGGTATGTACTCCAAAGGAAAGGAGAGGAATCATAGATGTACTGCATACATATCAGGATGTAATAGCTTGGAGTTATGAAGATTTGAAGATTTATTATACTTCAATTATTACACACACCATTCCTCTCAAGCCAGGTGCCAAACCATTCAGACAAAGGAAAAGACCAATCAATGCCTTACTAGAACCTATCATTCAAAAGGACGTACAAAGGTTATTATCTATTCATTATATTTCTAGTTAAGCATTCAACTTGGGTTGCTAACTCAGCCCTTGTAAGAAAGAAGAATGGAGAAATCAGGTTTTGTGTTGATTTCAGAAATATCAATCATGGATTAGAAAAGGATAACTATCTAGTCCCATCACTAGATGAAGTGATACAAATTGTTAATGGAGCCCAAATGACATCTTTTCTAGATGGGTACTCTAGGTATAATCAGGTCATGGTGCAATATGAGGATAGGCACAAAACTAACTTCACCACAAAGTAGGGGAGTTTTGCTTATAGGAGAATGCCTTTTGGACTAATCAATGTTGGAGCAACTTTCCAGGGGGATATGGATATTTCCTTCGAGGATATTATCAGTAAGTGCATCATTATTTATATGGACTATTTAACAATATTTTCCAAGAAGTGAGGTGATCATATTGTAGACTTGTGCAAAGGATTCCAAAGGTGCAGGGAATTTGGTATTTCACTTAATCCAAAGAAGTGTATCTTTGGAGTCATTGAAGGGAAGATGTTAGGACATGTTATCTTAGAAAAGGGTACTTTAATTGATCTTGAATGATTCGAGGCCATACTTAAGATCTAGCCCCCTGCAAGTAAAAAGGAAATGAAGTCATTTTTTAGAAAACTCAACCTTGTCAGGAAGTTTATCACTGGATTTGCAGAAATAGTCAAACCCTTGAATGCAATGCTAAAGCAAGATGCAAAGGTTGAGTGGAATGCTGAAGCTAAAGAGGCATTTGTAGAAATTAAGAGGGAAATAGCTAATGCCCCAATATTCATGATTCTTGATTATTCCAAACCTTCTTATATATATTCTTTCACATCATATCACTCTTGTACTAGTATGTTAACCCAAAAATCTAACCAAGGAAATGAGCATCCTATAACTTTCATTAGTGCTCCTTTAAAAGATGTAGAATTGAGATATCCAAGTGTAGAAAAAAAAGCTTATGCTTTGGTTAGAGCTGTAAAGAAATTCATGCACTGTATCTTAAGGATAAGGTCTTTGCAACAGTGCTTGACCCTACAATTAAGCTTCTACTAATGCAAAATGAATTGAGAGAATAGAGAACTAAGAGGATGACAATGTTACAAGAGTATGATATTGAGATCTAGCCAATGAAATTGGTAAGATGACAGGGAATAACTAAGAAAATGGCTAAAATGGGTCCTAATCTCATAGCCCATCACTATCACCTTCAAGATGTTTCCCCAGGTGATTAGTATGACTACATTATCTACTATCTCTTAAATCAATGAAGTCCTAATCATCTCAATGCAATGTAGTGGAGAGCTCTGGGTTTGAAAAGCGATAGCTTTATGATGAAAGGGGTTGTTTTATAAAAGAAGAATCATGAAGGCATTTACCTTCACGTCCTTGGAAAAGAAGAAGCTGAGAGAGTAATGATTGAATTCAATGACAAGTATGGCACAGGCCATGGTTCTGCACCAACTACTGCAAATCAAGTTCTGAGGGTAGGCTATTAGTGGCCCACTTTTTTCAAGGATGCACACAACCATGTGAGGACCTTCCATGTGTGTCAAACTATAGCAAGTAAGGAGAAGTATTCAAATCTTCCACTTTAGCCAGTCATAGAGGTAAAACCATTTGCATAGTGGGGTTTGGACTTCATTAGTCCAATCAATCCACCTTCCTCTATAGGCCACAGGTACATTCTCATTGTAACTGATTACTTTACTAGATGGACTGAAGCTCTTTCTTGTAAATAGTGCACTTATGAGGTGGGAATCAATTTTCTAGAATCAGGTATTATCAATCACTTTGGTTGCCCATTTGCTTTGGTTTGTGATAATGGTCCTACATTTGTTTTGTTAAAAATTTCTAGTTGGGTTTTTTATCATGTAATCATTGTTAAGTTTGCCTCCAATTACTACCCATAAGGAAATAGTCTAGCTGATTCCTCAAATAAGAATCTTTTAATATTTATCCATAAATTATTAGAGAGGAACCCAAAGCATTGGCATACCCAACTCAAATTTTCTCTTTGCACAGATCACACTAGACATAAGGCTTCTCTAGGAACCTCTCATTATCACCTTGTGTATGGTTTGGAGCCAGTATTCCCAATACAACTTAAGATCCCCACTTTTCAATTTACCAATGATTACTATGATGAAGGGGATAAGCATGAGGCCTGTTTGACTAAAATTTTGCACCTTGAAGAGAAAAGAGATGAAACCTTAGAAAACTTTGCTAAACATCAAGGTGTCATCAAAAGATGGTTTGATAGGAGAGCCAAGGTGAAAGCCTCTAAAATCTCTGGCTTGTTTCTCAATTTGGATAAAGCATTAGATAGAAAAGGGGAGCATGGAAAATTAAATAAGCTTTGGCTTGGACCCTACTAGATTTCAGAGATACTGGGTGATGTAGAGTGGTAGGGAAGGTAAACTCACAACCACAAATGGAAAAGTCACTCTAACTCAATACTTCTCTCAAGTACTCTTATAAGGAGTCATAAACTCCAGTATTCCTTTAAGAGATTAACCCCACACGCTTAGGGTTCACCACTCAGACCTCTCACCAAACTTGAAAAAACTTGAAACATTCCTAACTAGGCCAATTCAAGGTTCAAAAACCTTCTTTCTCTTAGGTTTCACCAAACACCCAACACTATGGTGACTTGGACCCCTTTTTCCCTTACGGCTAGTAGCCTTGGCCCAGTAGGATATCCAATACAAAATCCACATGGAGGACTGTTAAGACACCAAACCTATGGATTTTGACACCCAAGATGGACCCCTATAAAGTCCCAAATTTCCTTTGGACTGTCCAACTATAATCCACAGTAGCCCTTTCCACCGCTACTCCAAGAGGCCTAATTCATAAACCTAAACTTGGGTCTTGACTATCTAGGCTCTCCCCTTCACCCAAAAGCCCAAAATAAAACTCCTACAGATTTTCCACACCTGTTACCATAATTCCTAAGTTCCCTTCAAACAAAATTTTCAAAATCAAGCAAAAACTCACTTTTTTGCTTATCAATTAGGCTTGCCACATAGAGATGTCAAGCCAAAAATCTTGCACCAGTTCCTCCAATTAGCCTTCCATTCTCCAAAAAAATGAGTACATAGTAGTACTAGCCTAAATCTTCCATCCCAACAAGAATGAGCCAGTCTAGCACGTGGGAATGGAAGAAATCCACATATTTCACCCAAAACCTTGATTTTAAGGGTTTTTAGACCACCCAATAGTAAAGTTAGGATAACTCCTTTATTTCTCAATGAAATATCACCACTCTAGATTCAAAATTAAGCTTATTCAATTCCAAATCCAACTATTACATGCTTGGAGCATAAAACAAAACATACAGACCATACTGAGTACGGGATCAACAAATTCTACAAGAAAACACATAAATCAACAAACTCTTTATTGCAAACTCCTTCCAAATTTCAACAATAGCCTTAACTCAACCAAGAGAGGAATATTTAAGGCCTTCCAAATTACTCCAATTTCCTACAACTTAAATTTGAATCAGCTGGCTATTGGAAACACAAAGAGATTCTATTTTGTCACTTAAATGCCTAATTAAGGCAATTTAGACAACTTACCTCAATCTGCTTACAAAGATGCCTCCCAAAATATGTGAAAAGAATCCAAGCCTAGTCAAATGAGCAAGGTGACTCCCCTTAGTAATCTAGTTACATCAAGGAATCCTTATTTCTTAATTTTCCAAGATGCACTAGACTTACAAAAGGAGGATGGAGACCTTGTTATACAAAGAAGTTGGTCACCAAGACCAAAATTCAACCAAAAACCTAGAAGACCTATTAAAAAGAATTTGAAATCATCCTTAGGACCTTATTCCATCACAAAACCAAGAAAAAATCCACAACAATACATTCTAGGTCCATTAGACCTATGGGTGCTCTTGCACCATACTCCCAAGCAAGAAAAAGATCTTAAGTCCTCTTTGAGATCAGGTCTTCTACAGTAGTCCCATGCTATTTAATGTCAGTATCAGACATCCAAGTGGCATCCTCTTCAAGTAGACCTTTCCACTTAACCAAATATTCCTTGTAGACCTTCCTTCTAGTCATCTTTATCTCCTTAGTGTCTAGGATGCATTCAAGAGTCAAAGGTTGGTTGGGGGGTAGGTCCTTTACCCAATCTTCATCCTCCATTACTATTGTACCTACTTCATCACTTGCATTCATAGGAGCTTTAAAAGGATAAAAATTAGAAATATTAAAAATAGGAGAGATTTCCAACCCATAAGGTAGCTATATTTCATAGGAATTTTGGCCAAACTTGTGGACCACCTTGCAAGGTCCTATCTTCTTCATCATGAGTTTGTTATACTTTCCTTTTGGAAGTCTCTCCTTCTTCAAATGAGCCATCACCAAGTTTCCAACCTTGAATGGTACATCTCTCTTCTTCAAATCTTCTTTTTATTTATACTTCTCCACTTTCTTTTGAAGGGTTTCCTTCACTTGTTGATGAATGTCCCTAATTGCAACAACAAAATCCTCTCCTTGAGCACTTCTATCAACTCCTTGTAGATCTCTTAGTTCATAGACCCCTCTAGAGTGCATCCCATAAACTACTTCAAAAGGGATTCTCCCAATGCTCCTATTCATGGAGTCATTGTATGCAAATTCAGCGTGAGGTAAAATCAGCTCCCAAGCTTGTCCATGCTCCTTGGTAAGGCATCTCAAGAGGTCTACCAATGATCTATTCACCACTTTAGTTTTTCCATCTATTTTTGGATGGTATGCTGAAATAAAGGACAAATTTGTGCCAAGTATCTTCACAAGGTCCTCCAAAAGTAACCAATGAACTTAAAATCCCTATCAAAAACAATACTTAAAGACAATCCATGTATCCTAACAACCTCCTAAAAGAAGAGACCTACTATATGAGGTGCATAATTGGTGCATTTACAAGGAATAAAATGTGACATATTACTAAATGTATCAACTACCACAGAGACACTTTCAAAACCTCTTTGGGTTCTAGGAAACCCCAATACAAAGTCTATACACACTCCCAAGGAATATTGGGAATGGCCAGTGGTTGATAGAGTCCAACATTTGATGAAGTTCCCTTTTCCCTTTGACATATTGTGCATCCTTCCATATACCTTCTCACATCCACCTACAACTTTGGCCATAATAAAACCTCCTAACTTGTTCTAAGGTCTTATCAAATCCAAAATGACCTCCAAGGCCCCCACTGTATTTCTCCTTTATGATGTTCTCTAGCATTGAACATTTAGGCACACACAATTTGCTTCCTTTGAAGAAAAAACCATTCTGTAGTAGAAAGTTAGAAAATTCACCATGAAAAGTATTTAAATACTACTCACAAAAATTGTATACCTCCTTGAAATCTGAATCCTCATGATACATATCCTTTAATGCTTCAACCCCCATGCTTTAGAGTTGGATTTCTTGCACTAAAAGTGCCCTTCTATCGAGAGCATCTGCCACCTTATTTTCTTGGCCCTTCTTATGTTTTATTTTGAATGCATATGCTTGCAAAGACTCTACCCACTTCATGTGCCTATAGTTGAGTTTGTCCTATGCATTCAAAAAACTCAAGGCATGATTGTTAATATAAACAACAAATTCTTTAGGTAACAAGTAGTGCCTCCACTTTTTGAGGGATTGGACCATAGCATACAATTCCAAATCATATGAATAATACTTTCTCTTTGCTTCATTAATCCTTTCACTAAAAAATGCAACCGACCTGCCTTCTTGGCTCAAAACAACCCCTATTGCTTGATTGCTAGCATCACACTCAATGGTAAGAATGTTATCAAAATCAGGGAGCACAAGTATAGGATATTGTTCTACTCTCATTTTTAGATATTCAAACCCTTTATTAGCCTCATTGGTCCAAGAAAACTTAGCTTTATTACCTCCTTTGATGGTGTCCAAGATTGGTGCACGAATTTGGGTAAAGTTCTCGATGAACTTTCTATAAAAGCTTGCAAGTCCATGGAAGCTTCTCACATCTCCCATGGATTTTGGTGTTGGCCAAGTAAGAATAGCATCCACCTTTGAAGGATCCTTCTTCAAACTTCCCTTAGAGATGGTGTTGGTTCTTTTTTTCTTGTAACTAGGTTTATCTCCTATTCTACCTATAGAGTAGCCATCTCCAATCAAGGGCAGCTTGAAGGACCTGGACCAACTGACAAGATCTATTCAAAAACTGAGATCTTTTGCACTTTAGGCTCTACAGAACCAGGGTGGGTATACCCACACAATGCTTCAAATAAGACTAGAGATTGCTTTTTATAGTAGATGACTCCTGATGCCAAGTGTTGAGAGCATCAAATAGGGCTATATTTTTAGTTACAAAACACTTGAAGCAACAAGGAGGTAGGACAAGACATCAAGCAAAAGATATTCAATGATTTATATGAAATTTTTTCTGAGAGGGATAGGGCTGGAAGATAGACTAGTGCCTAATCTGGGGTCATGGAGTCACACACACAAATGGAAGACTTTCTGTAAATGAACCTCAACCAGTGGATCTTGTTTTGTTGATGCCTTGCATCAACTATCAGTGCCTTACACTGATGATCCAGCTCTTGTTACTATTCAGACTCTTCTTACCAAATCCAACTTGCATACAAATAATCACTATCACCTGCTCAAAGGGTTTTAACTATTCCCTTGAAGTAGACCTATCAACAAATGACACAGTCTCATGAAATATGAGAAGATGAACAAAGGCGCCTTATGCATTCATTCAAATGATCAAAGCATACAAGCATGGAGACAATTTGATGGCATATGCATGAGAGATAAGCATCTTCATGTGTTCCTTGTACAAACTGATTGCATTTACAAAGAAATTCAGACTTTACAGCTTATAGACTCAATATTGACTCAAGACTAAACCCTAACCTATCTCAGACCAATCCCAGAACTTAGAAAGTGGAATTGAACACCAAGGTTTCAAACCCCTACATCTGGCCATGAAATTCTCCTTTATAGGAATAGGAGAAGCAATAAGCAATTGGCCAGATGAGATTACATGTCATCAAACAAAATGACTAGTCATCAAATCTCACAGTCCAAGTCATCTGATCCACCAGCATATTTGAATATCATTGAATGCTCTGTTAGGTGGTTAAGGGAGAAAATCATGCAATCAGGTCAAATTTAGCAAGTACAAGAATGGCAAGCCATGGTGGTCAAAACTAGGAGGGTACACTGACCATGCCGTTTAGGAAAGCTAGGGGTGTGATCATCATAGATCTAGAGGCCACAAATATAGAAGCTAGTCATTTCAACCACCTCTTCTCATCAAAAAACCCAATGCCCTCACTCTATAATTAATTCCATCTCTACCACACCAACTACACTAGCAATCGAGGTTTAGGACCAAATCAAGGCCATCATGCTGATCTACAAAAATCTTCATCGTCATCACTCTAGAGCCATGGGACAAGTGACCAACCACATTGAATGCATCCCTAGTTCAATCCATGTTGGCCACAACTTCCAGCAAACCAATCAGCATGACACTGCGGAGTTGAGAAGACACCACACTAAGAACCCAATGTTTCATCGAGAAAATATACCATTCGGCAAGACTGGGCACATTCGGCCAAACATCATAGCGACAACAATGCCACATTGGTGAGAGAAGGCACAATTGGCAAGAGATCTTGTCGACACCCCAACAAGAAGCACCATCGGCAAGAGAAAGCAATGTTGGGAAGACATTAGGGCAAAGAAAACATGCCATATCGATCACTGAACATAGTCAGCAAGAGGCTAACAAGTTGGCAAGATACCCTGGCGAAGTCCACAAAGGATAATGTGTGCACCATAGAGCCGAGGAGAGATGGCCGAGTCAGCCAGACATCAAGGTGAAGTCACTACAGCCAAAGGGAGTCATACCGAAGAGTAAAAGCAGGCTGCCACAGTCAGCTAGACAAACGGGTGTTGGGGAGACATCTCCTAGACACAACAGACACAAGCCAATAGGAGGGGGTCTTGGGGAGACATCCTGAAGTCAGGAAGACATCAACCCGAGACCGGATCATACCAAGAGCATGGCGGGGTTAGTGTAACAAAAAAAATTCATCCAGACTACAACACTTCATAGCAAAGAGAAGCCAATGCTTGCCCAGAGGTCTCCATGCTCAGTGAGATGTCACAGAGAAAAGAAACGTCTCATCGACTAAAAACCTTAGTTAGCAATTCAGCGGACCAGACTAGGAAAGCATTTCATAGTAACCATCAAGTAACTTTTTCATCGTGGCTGTTGATTATCAACATGTGCACAAAGTAAGTCATATTAGTAGCTCAACCATTAACTTGGGAGGACTTCAACGTTGGGGAAAGTCACACCGAGAACCAAAGGTCACACTGAAGGCAAGGTGGAAAGGGAACCAGACCAAGTCAGAGCTAGAGACAGGAAAGACATGAATTCAGAGCTGGAGTGGGGAACAAAAAGGAAAAAAAGAGACTGGGACCAAAAACCATCCTGCTCCCACCTCCGCAAAAGAACGCAGAGGCGGAGCTAGAACCAACATGAGACAAAGAAGCTGCGGGGCTGGGAGTGGGACAAAACCTGAAACAGGAAACTTGAAAAAGGTTCCAAAAACAATTCCCGTTCTGATCCCGTTCCCGCCAAAGGAAACCAAAAACAAAGACAACCGAAGCACGGAGTCAGGGCCAGAATGGAATTCGAAAAGGAAACCAAAGGTAATATCCTGATTCAGATTCCATTTTGGTTCCGCCCCCGCTAGACAAAGAAAAACACAAGGCAAGGAAGAAAAGAAGATCTGACCATCTGAGACATGAACCCTTGGCACACTGAGCTCAACCCTGGTGGGAGCCCATTTACCCCATATGCCAAAATGCTAGAAAATTTCCAAGATAAATATTTGTCAAGAAAATCAAAGGCAAACAACTGGAAAATGAGAGACAACCAAAATAGGCACTAACAGATGGAAAACCAAAGGTATACTAGTTCTCCCTTCATGAATTCACACTTTTCCATGTTGATTAGTAGCTTCTCCTCTTGTAACCTCCTTAGTACCATGTCAAGGTGCTTCAAATGTTCTTCTTTAGACCTACTAAACACAAGGATTCCATCTAAATAAACCACAACAAACTTTCAAATGAAAGGTCTCAATACCTCATTCATAAGGTGCATAGAGGTACTAGGGGAATTTGATAACCCAAAGGGCATCGCCAACCACTCATAGAACCCTTTATTAGTCTTAAAAGCTATCTCTCATTCATCCCCCTCTCTGATCCTTATCTAGTGGTACCCGCTCTTTAGATCAATCTTGGAAAAGTAAGATGCTCCTGATAGACAATCCATATGGTCCTCCATTCTTGGCATTGGGAACCTATATCTGATTGTGATCCTATTAATGGCTCTTTAATCTATGAAAAGACTCCAATTCCCATCCTTCCTTGGTGCTAGGATGGTAGGAATAGCACATAGGCTCAAAATATTTCTCACAAGCCCCTTATCCATCAAATCTTGCACTTGTCTTGCAATCTCCTCATTTTGAGCAGGTGTCATCTTGTATGTAGCCTTATTTGGTAATGTGGCCCCTAGAATTAGATCAATATGGTGGCTTATATCCCTAATGGGAGGTATGGAACTAGGTAACTCATTCACCATTATGTCCTTGTACCTGTCCAACAACTCTTGGACCTCCTTTGGTGCATCTTTCTTCTTCTTTGTGGGAAGATTTGCTTCACTCTTTGGCTTCATAATTAGGAAGAATCCTCTTCCTCTTCCTTCCTTCAAGGTCTTGATAAACTCCTTCTCACCCACCATAAAAACACTAGGCCCTTCATGTTTTTTCTTGTCTTCTTCTAGGAGAGATGAGAGGTTGTAAGTCACCCCATCATGCTTGGCCTTCCTATCAAACTGCCAAGGCCTACCAAATAGTAGGTGGCACACATCCATAGGGATGATGTCACATAGGATCTTGTCCTTGTATGACCCAATTTTGAATTCTACTCATATTTTCTCATCCACCAAGACCTATTGTCCTTTACTAATCCATGAAACTTTGTATGGGTTAGGGTGAGAAATCCTTCTCAAATTAAATTTTTCTACCAACTCAATTGAAGCAAGATTATCAGTTGATCTTGAATCCACTACTATCCTACACACTTTACCTTGTACCTTTCAATTGATTCTGAAGAGTGCTTTCCTCTGTGGGGGTTCTTTAAGGATTGGTACCTTGAGCAATGTTCTTCTAATCATCAAGTTCTCTCCAACTTTTGATGTGAGGTTTACTATAGGTGAATTCACACTTTCTTCATCTTGATGCACCAATTGATTCCTCCTCTTTACACCATGAGAGCTTGAACCTTAGTTTTCAAGACATTTGAAGGTTGGATGTCTAGGCTAGTTACAAGTGTAACATCTCCCTAAAAATTGATTAAAACCTCTCCTACCCTTGAATCCCCCTCTATTACTTGAGTCTCCACCTAATTCATTAGGATTATATTCTTCTTGATGTTTTTGGGACTAATTTATGCCCCCAAAACTACCTCTACTTTGTTGCTCTTATTTCCTCCTTATCTTCTCTTTAGCCCTATATGCAACTTGTATGCAATCTTCCATGGTCTTGGGAACAACCAAAATGATCTCATCTTGTATATTAAGGTAAGGCCATTGATATACCTAGCCACTTTTTCCTTCTCACTTTCTCTGTGATCACATCTCATCCTCAACTTGTAAAACTGCTCAGTGTAGGAAGAAACAACCTTGTCTTTTTGTTTCAAATTCTTCCTCTTTCTGTACTCCTTCACCTCATGATCAACAAGGAGGAATTTTTCCTTAAACCTATACAACATTCTATCCCATGAGTTGATCATAGATTTACCCATCTTGACCCTTTCTCCTTGGGTGAAGTTCCACCATATCAAGGCAGATCCCTTCAAATTTATTTTGGAAAACTTTACTTTCTTATTCTCTACCATGTCTTTGTATTCAAAATAGTTATTTATAGCCTCCACCTACTCTAACACTTCATCCACATCCATCTTTCCACTATATACCAGTAAACCAATCTTTACCTCAGAGGATTCTCCTCTAGATGCTCGCAAGGCTTTAAGAAGTCTTCTCTCTTGAGGGGGTATATCTTCCCCTTGAGGGTTCTCTTCATCTTCCTCACCCTCTAGCTCTTCTTTAGAGGAACCCTCTTCCTCAACTGGCACCACTCTTCTTCTATCCCTCACTTTCAAGGCCTCTATCTCTTCTCTCAAGGCCTTCAACTCCCTTGAAACTATCGGTCTAGCTTTTGGAGGCATGATTTCTTCCCTTCAACAACTACCAATAATCAGACTCGGGATTTGATACCACTATGATGAAGAGTGGCAGGGAAGGTAAACTCACAACCAAAAATGGAAAAATCACTCCAACTCAATGATTCTCTCAAATACTTTTATAAGGAGTCATAAACTCCATTATTCATTTAAGAGATCAACCCCACACACCTAGGGTTAACCACTCAAACCTCTCACCAAAGTTTAAAACAATTGGAACATGCCTAAATAGGCCAATTCAATGTTCAACAACCTTATTTCACTTAGCTTTCACCAAACACCCAACACTATGGTGACTTAGACCCCTTTTTCACTTAAGGCTAGTAGCCCTTGCTCGGTAGGATAGTCAATACAAAATCCACATGGAGGACTATTAAGACACCAAACCTATGGATTTTTACACCCAAGATGGACCCCTACAAAGTCCCAAAACCTTTCCTCTTGACTATCAAGGTATAATCCACAATAGCCCTTTCTACCGCTACTCCAAGAGGCCTAATTCATAGATCTACACTTGGGTATTGACTATATAGGCTCACCTCTTCACCCCAAAGCCCAAAATAAGACTCCTAAAGGTTTTCCACACCTTTTACCATCATATCTAAGTTACCTTCAAACATATTTTTCAAAATCAAGCAAAAACTCACTTTTTGCTTGTCAATTAGGCTTGCCACATAGAGATGTCAAGCCACAAATCTTGCACCAGTTCCTTCCATGAGCCTACCATTCTCCAAAACATTGAGGACATAGTATTACAGCCCTAAATATTCCATCCCACCAATAATTAGCTAGTCTACCACGTGGGAATGGAAGAAATCCACATATTTCACCCAAAACCCTGATTTTAAGTGATTTTAGACCACCCAATAGTAAAATTAGGATAACTCCTTTATTTCTCAATGAAATCTCACCACTCTAGATTAAAAATTAATCTTATTCAATTCCCTATCTAACCATTATATTCTTGGATCATAACACAAAATTTACAAACCATACCCAATACGGGATCAACAAATTCTAGAAAAAAACACACAAATCAACAAACTCTTTATTGCAATCTCCTTCCAAATTTCAACAACCTTGCCTCAACCAAGAGAGGCATATTTAAGGCCTTCCAAATTCCTCTAATGTCCTACAGCTGAAATTTGAATCATTTTTCCATTGGAAACACAAAGAGACTCTATTTTGTCAGTTAAATGCCTAATTAAGGCAATTTAGACAACTTACCTCAATCCGCCTACAAAGATGCCTCCCAAAATATGTGAAAGGAATCCAAGCCCACTCAAATGAGCAAGGTGACTCCCCTCAAATGTCTAGTGACATCAAGGAATCCTTATTTCTTAATTTTCCAAGATACACTAGACTTACAAGAGAAGGATGGAGACCTTGTTGTACAAAGAAGTTGGTCACCAAGACCAAAATTTAACCAAAAACTTAAAAGACCTATTACAAAGAATTTGAAATGGTCCTTAGGATGTTATTCAATCACAAAACCAAGAAAAAAACACAACAAAACATTCTAGGTCCATTAGACCCATGGGGGCTCCTGCACCACTGGAAGAAAATGCTTTCCATCTGAAAACTCTCATTGGAG
Source organism: Sequoia sempervirens (assembly GCA_007258455.2). NCBI lineage: Eukaryota > Viridiplantae > Streptophyta > Pinopsida > Cupressales > Cupressaceae > Sequoia > Sequoia sempervirens. The sequence continues at coordinate 233,800,748 of VDFB02252616.1, read as the reverse complement.
AGGATGTCTCATTACTTGTCAACGTGCAATATTTGAAGCATTATTTCTAGTCCTGAGCTTCTTGCAACTCTTTTCCTGTAAATAGTTAGGTTAGGTGCTGGTTTCTTTTTCTTTGGCTTTTTTTGTCTTGTTTTATGCTTTTGGTTAGTGTAGGCTTGCTTTGGTTTAGGTTAGGTTCATTTCTATTTTTTTCTTTTTGTTTTGGGTTCCCCTATCTTCTTTTGGGTATGTTGCACTTGCACAACAATATTATATTTTTTTTGATACATAAATATGTTTTTATTGATTGCTAAAAGATGTTGCATTGATTAGGTCATCATCTAGTAGAGATACATCAAACCCATCCCCTAAACCACCCAAAACACCAACCCCATTCACTTAGAGAGACATTCGTGAAAACCCGCAAACCACTAAACATCTAGACCACCTAACTCCAAATATGACCATACATCCAACAAACATAGCCATCATGCCTAAACCCAAATACTACCCAGCCATTAGAGAGCAACCTTTGAGGCAATTCCTCCTTTTATGGCTGATCTGAGCAACATATTATGCTTGTTTGGAATAGATTTCTTCCTTTTTACCTCTATCCATTCCTTCTCACAATGAGGTGACTCCATCATGTTCCAATCCACCTTTACTAAGGGAACCATCCTAAACACCTCCCCAGATGGAGTTTGATTAGACCGATCAGAACCCATAGAATTTAAACTAGTAGGAATAAGAGGGCCCAAAATGACAAGGAATGATTAAAGATTGTTGAAGTAACATTGTTTAAAGCACCTTGATTCCCATCTATAGGAGCAACAACCACTAAGTTCTTTGAACTCCTATTAAGCGAGGCCAAAGGCTGATCCCCAGAAGAAGAGGCATGGATCCATATTGGAGAGGCTTGAGACTTTACTAGAGTTTTGGAAGAAGAGGAAGGGACAACATAGTGCTTTGAATCAACACTGACCCACCATGAAGGCTTTCTCAAGGATTGGTTTCCAAGGATATGATGCTTTTGGAAATGAGAAGTAGAATGATCCATTGCAAAGCAACACCTACATCTAAAAGAAATTTTTTCATAATCAAGAGGCTGCCTCCAACTTCTATTGCCAACCTTCAAGATCATCTTAGTAGGGAGACCCTTTTCCAAATCCATTTTGACACAAATTCGAGCGCACGTGGAGTTCTGATAGTTGATCATTTCCTCAACCATAAAATGATAACTTCTGAGGACATTTCCAATGGCCCATCAAATAGTCAAGTTCCCAAAATTGAATGTGAAGATAAGGTAGCCGAACCCACAAATATGTTGAGCTGAAAATTTTTCATTGAAGGGTCAAACTCTAGAAACCAAGGTTTCATACATAGGAAATCATAATAAAAAATCCAAGGGACGCACTCTATTACTCGCTCCTTATCTTTCTAAGAATCAAATTCCAAAATGATAAACCCCTTTGTGCAAGGGTAAATGCTAATCTACCCCCCATATACTCTTGCTAGTTCTCTAAAACACAAGCATGCAAATCATAAGTTTCAGGCAGATCCTTGTAAATTAGCAAATCAGGGCATGCCCAAAAAAAAATTCCTCTTGATCAAGAGCTAGATTCTCCATACAAACTTTAGGAATAGAGGAAGATGAGCAAATTGGAAATGGAGAGCTCAGCTTGAGACCAACACCACACCTATGGTTAGTAGAGTTAAGAGAGACTTTCCCATCCTTAGGGTTTACATATGAAGCCATGGTGCCATTCTATCCACCAAACCTAATGATAGCCTTGAAGGATCCCATGAAACCTTGGCCACGACACTTCTCATTGACATGATGCTCAATATCCATCCTCCAAACACCAAAAACCTCTACACCAAGCCCACCAATCACCCTAGCCACCTTTTCCCCACTGTGGATCCCATGCTAGGAATCCACCATGCAACCACGATTCCCATTATGAGCGAAAACTTTGCTACTATGCATCTGTAGACCCGAATCAAGTGATAGAGGATTCCATGAGAGAAAGCGAGGGCTTCCAATGATTGAGCAAGAAATGGGAGAAGAGGAGAGTCGTTCCATACCATATACTTCAATTATAATATAATTATATAGCAATCATTATATTATCAGGGTTTTTTCTGAGTATTTCTTTTACAAACTCTAATCATCCTTCCAGAGTTAGGTGGTGGAAATCCTTTACTTAGTGTCACATGTGCTAATGATTGAAGTGGATGAGTCACTAGGTTAAGTTAAATCTGGAATGTGCTTGGGTTTTACATTTATTAACACATCTTAAGAATCCTAAGGTTGTTAAGGGTTCCTTATGAAGTTTGGTCAAGTGAAAGATCTTATTTATGCTTCAACACCACTATGTTTCTCAGCCTTGAGTGTGAGCTTCATTGCTTATAGGGTGAAAAGGAAAGTTTAAATGATCTTAGAATAATATCAAAAGAAAAAGAAAAGAGAATATTGAAAATCAAAAGTGAATATTCACCTTATTAAAAGTATCCGAGTATGTCTACCAAGGCTATGGATGCTCAACTGGCAGTAGAACTGTGCTAGGGAGGGCCACAACGATAACCTCGTTGGGACTATGGATTCCTAACTGGTGGCGAGGCTCTATCCAACATGCTTTTGGAGTTAGAATCTTTACATAGCTTGATTGCACTAAGCTTGGTTCTAGTATCAACTGAGGGAGGGAAATGAATAAATTTGCGCACACTTTGACCCCAGCATAGGAAGGGATTGATTTTTCATCAAATTTCAAGCTCTTTTTGTGCTTGACCCAATACAAATATTGAAACCAGATATTCTAGGTTCTTGATTTGAGTTTGTCATTGAAATGCTCTGGAGCATTTCCCCAATAGGAGTCACCATTTGTTGTGCATTTTTTGCACACACGCCCAGCTGAAAATATGGACCCTCATTTTTTGCTTTGTTTGCTTCTTTGTTTTCATAGGGTCCTGACTTCATCCCCTTATGGGATAAGTCTCTTGGTCTTGGTTTTTTTTTTTCCCATGTTCTTAACGTTCAATCTGCATTTGAGATGCCCTTTGCAACATTTGAATGATGGCTTTGCTCTTGAAAATGGATCCACACTTGAAATTTTGCATTTGAGGCAAAGTTGACTAAGTATTGAGCATGTTCAGTAATTATAAGGTACCTCAGATTACCTAAACCTTAGTCTAGTTAGATAATTTGAGGTCCCTTGGATTACCTGAATCCAACCTTCCTTCACATTTCTAGGTTTTCTAGGGCATCCATTTTTGGCATTAATTGCTCATACTTGGGGTATTTTAATGACCAATTTGGAAACAAAATGCAACTCAAAAGGTCATTTTGACATTCTAATTTTGTGTGAGTTTCAAATTAAGAAGGTTTCCTCCATTTTACATTTGCTCTGAGCTTTAACATTGGATTTTTTCCTTGTACGATCATTCTAGTGTTTGTGGGTTATCATTTCTGCTCTGCCATTGCATTCTTCTTCATCGTGCGCTATCACAAGGTATGTTCATTCATTTGCATCTAATGGTTCTAGCTTCATTTTGCACCTTTTTGTTGATCTTCATAGTTTGAGTTAGCCTTTTGGTTCTTGAGTTTTAAGTCTGTAACATGCTTCAAGTATCTCTTGTTGTATTCTTCTCATGATTGATATCTAGATTTTGGAGTGTTTTCATGCTTTGAAGTTAGATCAAAAACCTAGTTGTGAAACCCAAATTTGATTCTTGCAAATTTGGTAAGAATAATTGATGTCTAAAATTGTGAAATGCATTATTTGATTGAAATCCATAGTGAAATTTCAACGATTTGGTCTTAAATAGGACTAGGCGTTCATCTTTTATTAATTCAAACAAACCAAAATTTGATACTTAGTGAAAATGGAAAATTCGAGCAAAGTCCATAAATTCTAAAGTATCTCAGATTTTCTGAGCTCTAATCTACCCAAAGAATCCAAGCCGCCTTGGATTATTTGAATCTCATTAGCTTTAACCTTGAGTGAAGGATGAACACTTAGTTGAATGCTGAGTTTACTCTCCAATTGGTGAATCCAAGTGAGCTTAGATTAGCCAAACGTTAGTTCACCTAGGTAATTTGAGGTCCATAGAAATGACCAAAGCATTGTGAAATGTGAACCATGATACACAAGATAGCTTGTGTTTGATGTAGAGGTTTCTTTTTTTCATGTGATTGATGTGCTCCTATACTAAGTCAAGTTGGAGAGACCCCACATGATGAAGATTCATGATAGTTATAAGTCGAGCTATGATTAATCTAGGAAATCTGAGCTTACTTGGATTACCTGAGGTCTAATCTGATTGGGGATCTGAGTTAGCTTGGATTACCTAAAACTTACTCATTTTTCCCTTAAAACTCAAAAATTGATGGATAGGATTCCTGCATAATGGATTACATGATTATTTTATGAAATGCATGATGTGAATAAGATATCTTTAAATGAATTGTTCATCATTTTTACATATCGATGCTTTGTCGAATTAGGATAATATGCTTGATCTTTGTGTTCCATTTTGGTGATTATGGTCCTTTCTCTAATAGGTGTAGGCTAAGGTTAGTCCCGACAAAACTACCAAGAAAAAGGTTGCTTTAGTGCAAGAAGTTAGGAGAAGATAGGAAAGGCTGAAGTATGACTTCAAGGGCATTTGGCCAGAAACAAAGATTGCTTTTGCATGGTCAAGGATTGTTGATACCAACATGGGTCATGTGGATTATGATGAATTTCAATAGAGGATGTTTGGAAAATCTCCCACTCCATTGGAACAAATCATTACTCACACTAGATTGGCACAAGCAAGAGGATTCCCTCCAACACAACTATTCCCTGAGTTGGTCTTGGAATGTGCAAAGAACTATGACTCTAGGACAAGAATCATAATTGGGCCACAAGGCAGAGTCATGGAAAATTGAATTGAGGAGTCTATTGTAGAAGTCTTGAACATTTCCTCACATCACAAGCTCATTGAATAAATCAACATTGGGGAAGCAATCAAGTTCTATGAGGAAGACCCAAACAAAGCTTTGGAAATCATGAACAATGCATGGATATTGAAACCTAAGCCACAATAATCAAAGATACTGAAACAATTGCACATAAGTGATTTCTAGTTGGAATATCATGATATGATAACTCTTTTGGGAAGAGTCATGGGAGTGGAAGAATCTCACATATTTTAGACTTGGATGCTCCATCCCATTACAAAAATTGTGGCTAATAAACATTATCATTGGGATAGAATCATAAGTAACAATCTAGATTCCCAATTGAGAAGTGTACAAGAAACTAATAGGTTCACTATGACCTCATATCTTGTCTACATGTTGGCACATAATACCAGGTACAAGGGTCTCAGCTACAAGGGAACCATAGGGCAAGAAAAAATATGGGATGTTTACCCATAGCTACAACACAAAACATCCAACTATAGAAGAGCTAATGATTCCTTTGTCATGTATATTGCAAGACTACTATAGGATGGCCTTCATGTTAGGGTCTCTACTAATGCTATGGATCTGATTAAGCAATATGGTCAATGGTTCATTCAATTTCAAAGGTTCACATACATCTGGATACAGGGGTCTCCAATTGTCCCTCTCAGATTACCTAGGTATACAACCAACAAACTTCTGATGTTGGAATTAACAAGACAAATGGTAGGCTTCGAAGAGATTCTACAACAAGAAGTGAAGAAGAAAGGATCCAAATTCCCATTGAGAATGGGAACTTTGGAATCCTTCCCTTTTATTCAAAGTGCTCAACATTCTGAGAAGGAGATGGCACAATTTGAGTTGTATTCACATACCAACAAAAAAAATTGATCCTTATGGAAAGGCCATGAAGCAAGCCAATAGAACATTTAAGCATAAGGATTACATTGAGGACTATTGGGCTAATTGTAGAAATGAATTTGACATTCTTAGGAGAATATTTTTTAGATTTCCCCTCGAATTGATAAGACAATATAAAGTGGCACAAGTGCCTGATCGGGTAGAAGATGATGAGGTGAATCTAGTTCAACATCATGACTATGATCCTCACATAAGCAAACCATTGCCTCCAATCAGCTGGTCAGAGAAACAGGTAGTAGATCTAGACCAGATTATTGAGCCAGTAAAGAAGTATTCCAGATTGTGGGTAAAGCACAAAATATTAGAACTAGAAGTACAAGGAACCAAGTTCACTTATGGCTTGATGGGGGACTTGGATTCTCAATTTGAAGAAGAAACTAAAGCTAATAAGGGTGATGAAAATTTTGAGCCCCATGGGGAGGATGTCCATGAAGAAGGAGATAAACAAGTGTCTATTAAGAGGAGAAATAGGAGTCAAGCACAGGTAAAGAAAGGAGAGAAACCATCTCCTAAAATTAAGAAGGCTCCTTAGGTTAGCAATAATGTAGTCGAAGGTGAAACCTCACAACTAGTGAAGAAAAGAAGAATAATCACAAAAAGTTAGAAAGCTACCAAAGTAAAGAAAGGTGAAGGTACTACCGATGCTCCTTCTACAACAAAGGTTGTTGATTTGGAAATTTTAGGGGAAAAACCTCATTTTAATGTCATAAGGAACTCCCCAAAGCATAAGGTCTCACTAGTAGAAGAGGTGAAAGCTACAGAGAAAGAGGTGTAGGATGAAGAGGCACCTACCAATGATATTGAGAAGAGAGCAGCTACAAGAAATAATTCTCCCATTCCTTCTCATTAAAATGTGCAAGTATTTGAAGACACAATTCACGAAGAAGGGAACATAATAAATGATCCTAAACAACCAAATGAAGAAGATGATGAGATTTCTACTCTTGAAAGTGGAGAATGGAGGATAGTGGTACAAGAAATGAAACAATCCACCTCCAGAGCAGAAAGTAAGAACATAAAATTTGAGGTAGTTTAGGGAAAAGCATCTAAGTCTCCATAGATAGTAATCATTGATGAGCCAGAAGATCAACCTAAGGAAGGGGGGAACAGGGAGGAAGTTGCTGATAGTCCTCATCAAGACAAGGAAGAGCAAGAGGATCAACTAAAAATGGAAAGGAATGCTAAATAAAATGTGGTTGATGTTCCTAATAAGGAGGTGGCAACTAAGTAATTTACTGTGACTAAATGGTTAGAGAAAAGGCTTAGTAAAAGAGGAAGCCCCAAGTTGGGATAAGTTGCTTGAACAATGGGGGAAGCTAAAACAAAGAAAGAGAGCCAGGATAGTCTCTAATATGTCAAGAGATGAATTCAATAACAAGGTTATACATGTGGCGGTGCCTGTAGGTGACAAGTTCAAAGATGAAGTTAGGCCATCTAACTATAAGGTGAAAACTACCAATTTAGGGCCAACTACTAAGGAAGAAGAAATATAAGAATTTCAGGATCCCTCTCAGGCCATTTTGCAAAGATTAGACAAAGAAACTAAGGAGAGAGAAAAGTTGTAAAAGCAATTAAATGATGTTTATAAATATGTACAACATCTGATGAAGCCTCTACAAACTTTTGGGAGTGAAGGAACTATTCCAGAGTGATTGCTACCTAAGAGGGCAGTTTCAAGAATTGAAAAATTAAAATCCTTTGTTCATAGCACTCATAACTAGCTTCAGGATGTCAACAGCAGAGGGGATGAAGCAATTGAACAAATTCTTAAGATTTATACCAATGCTTATGATTTTCTTGAGCATTCTTCACAATTTGCTGCAGATTGTTTTATGGATGAAGCCAACACTGAAGGACACTAGTGTGGTATGTGATGAGCCTATTTCTATTTTTTGTGACAACACAAGTGCAATAAACATTTCAAAGAACATGGTTATGTATTCAAGAACAAACACATATCTATCAAGTATCATTTTCTAAAGAAAATTTTTTTAGAATGAGGTCATATTGGAGTATGTGACAACAGAGGAAAATTTTTTAGACATATTTACTAAGGCTCTTCTAAAGGATACTTTTGAGCATCTTAGGGAGATGTTGGGGGTCATTGGACATCCAAACTAGGTGCACATGAAGGTTCATCAGTCTAGTAAATTCATAGATTCTTCATTTATCTAGACTGATAAATGGGTCTACTCTATAGGGGGAGTAGAAAAGGTTTTCATTTCTTTAGTATGAGTGTACTCCTAAGGGGGAGTAATCAATGTTGTTGATCTTTACCATTGATGTCAAAGGTGGAGAGAAAGTCATGTGAAAAATAGTTGCAGAAGAAGAGAATATGTTCTCCCGAGATAGTGTGTATTTTTTTTTGTTGTTTTTCATGGTTTTTCACATCATGTGTTGCCATCAATGACAAAGGGGGAGATTGTTGCAGGTATGTGCAAGTTTTGGTGGTGCTTTCATTAATGTTCTAATTGATGTCAACATAGTTCAATATGTTGTAGATTATACATGCATAGCTGAGATGCTACTGAGATGTTGTGAATAGATGGAGCTATCTTTATAGTGTTGAAGACGTGTTGGTTTGATAAGTTTCAAAGTGCTTTTGAGAAAATTTAATAAAGAAGAGAAGTCAAAGTATTGAATGTGTTCAAAATGTGCTTCAATGTGTGCTCTACATTTCTCATTTGTTGATCCTATGCTTCTGCAGATATGAAGGTCTAATAATGGTGGTCTCATGGTGATATATTCTAAGTTTTAGCTTCTGGTTTGATGGTACATAAAATTTACACTCACCGATATGTGAACTATTCTAGTAGAGTTGGTCTTTTATGGTCTGGGAGAAATATTGTTTCTCTATAGTTCTTCTCTATTTTGTTTCAGATCTTATAGATTTGGAATATGCCTTGTGAATGTATGTTTTGTACTCTGGCAAAGAGGTTTGAAGATTGGTGATCCAAAAGCCATGTTCAGTAATTTTGTGTGAGTTTATATAGTCTGTTTGGACTAGTGAAAGATGTTCAGTGATTGAAGTTTGTTTTTTTTTTGTAGATGTAGGTGGGAGATTCTGAAGTGTATTCTTGTGCATAAGGAAGTGTGTCATGGCATCTGCGTGTACATCAATGATCATTTGTCTTTTCATTAGTTTTGGATGACCTGATGTTTACAGTTCATTCGAAGAATAAAATTTAATTAAGGAAGCATATGGTTTATTTCAAGATATTATTTTTTATCTTTAAAAATGTTTCTTATTGGTCCACTCTTATTCCTTTCCACCGTGGGAATTTGAGTTGTTGACCTATTTTGAATTTATAAAATAAGGTATTTGTGGCCAACCTTGAAGAAATTTTCTAAGGTTGAGGATGGTATAAAAGCAAGTTGAATTGTGAAGATTTGTATGATAGTGTGATGCAAATTGACAAAAGTGTGCCACAAATCATAAGAGTAGAAGTGTGTGTGAGTGAGTTGTGATATTAGTTTTTCAACGTGTTGAAGGTAGTGAACTAAAGGTTTCTACAATCCTAGAGATGCACATTAATTACTGTGGTGGATCTTTTGTTCTCTTTTGTATCTATAGGTAGTGAGCCTCCCTGTTGGGTAGTGAGTCCTTTTTGTAGGCAGCGAGCCTTTGTATTTGGACAATGAGTCCTCTTTTCGGTAGTGAGCCCTTGGCAATGAGCCTTTTTATTCAATTTATAATATTTTATATTGTGAGCTAACCCTCACCATGGTTTTTTCCTCATTGGGTTTTCCACATAAAAATCTAGTGTTCATTATGTTGATTTTCTTTTTTTTATTTGTGTTTCATGCTCTTACTTAATAACAGAACAGTGTGGTTGTGGAATTAATAAGTGTTGAGTTTTAAGTTTGAATTGTGTAAAAACTAATTCAAACCCCCATCTTAGTTTTCCTACACCTGTTTAACAAGAACACAATCAGGTTGTCAAGGATACTTTCGAGCAAGTCCCACTGAAAGGTATCTATCATGCTGATGAATCTTAACTTGCTTATTACTCTATCAAGGAGACATCCATTATAGTCTCATCGATATCCACCATTCTCTTCATTCTATTGCTTGCTCATCATACACGAAGTCTATCAACTTCCACACAACTCATAACAAGGATGTGAGTTGTGCATTGATCTAGTCAACACCTTTAAATCATCGCCATCATATTAGCATTCTTCATATTTGCATTGTCAATCTTGTCCATCCATTAACTATCACCTTATGGCCATTGTGAATCATTACTTTGAAGAGACTTGCTAAATTCTCTCTCCGATAGACTAATCTCACTTTGACATTTGCATATTCTCACATGACATCTATCCTCCATGTCATTACCACCTAATTCACAACAGTGATGAAAATTATCATATGGAGCAATCACTGGTCACCATTTGTCAACATTCATCATCATTCAACATCGTCACCTTCTTATGGGGTCCCACTTAGCTTTTTCCCATTATTACTCTGTCGAAGAGAAATTTTCTAGACTCCTACCAATACACCAAAGTCACGTCAATGAGAGAATCATCAGGTTGTCAAAGAGACATTAACTCAACTCTCATCGATATGGCATTGTCACACTGATACCATTGTTGTTGCAGACAAGTGGTTCCCATGCCATTGTGACACTACATGTCACTATCCACTATTTCTTTCTGCCATGTGTTATTCTTTTATTTGTTTTTAGATTGTAACATGGATGCACGTCATCCTCACCATACTAGGTCCCACCATCGAAATTATACTCCCATTGCCATATCAAAAATACTTTATTCAAATTACTAGTGATATACCAATGTCTCATTGATAAAAGAGTCATTGGGTTGTCAATGATACATCTCAACAGGTCTCACCAATGACCATCAGTCATGCCAGCAAAATACATTGACAATTTCACCTATCCACCTCATCACCATGTCACTACATTGTAATCCACAAGAAGGATGTGGATTATTGTTTATCCAATCTTGTCATGCCATGCGTCTGATTTGTCATCATTTTCACCCACATCATTATGACTGGGTCTCACAATCAACATTGCCTTCAAATTGCAATGTCAGAGACTTCTCCAAGGAGACATCTCCTAGAATCTTGTCAATACATCACTGTCTCACTGATAAGATAGCTATCAGTTTGTTAAAGAGACATTGACAAAACTCCTCCCACCATCATATAAACTCCTCCCTCATCGATAAATCTCCATAGTGTCACCATCACTATGTTGAAGAGACATGGAAGAAACTCTTCCTAACACTGTATTGTCTCATTGATAAAGTTCTTCTTACTCCTTATCACTCCATGGGTAAGTCACTAAAAGTTAGAACTTTAGAACCTTTTGTCGAAGGTTACTAAGTTATGAAAACCTACAACACACCGACATATAGACATTGGGTTGTCGAAGAGACTCCTGGGAAAGTCCCACTGATATGCACTTGTCATGCCACTGAAGCTTAACCTACTTTGTACATCTCCATGTCAAAGAGACATCTAAATAAATCCTACTAAAATATATCTTTCTCTTCAATTGGGATATCGAAGAGACAAAATTCTCTATCTTGATTATACATAGCCTTCACATTGATGAGGTTGTTGGGATGTTGAATAGACATCTCCCATTCTCTTGTCGATCATGCATTGTCACACCGACACAATGACCATAAGGCCATCAAAGAAACTCTTGCTTGACTCCTGGTGATACAATAGTTTCCCACAAATCTAAATCATATGTATAACCTTAAAGCACTAGGAAGAGGGGTTGGTCACCTCCAAAGGATGAATAACATAAGTTATTACTTATGTGATCTACAACCTATAACACCAAGTCACCAACAAAATAGAACTTTCTTGAACATTGTGACTGAAATTTCTGCACATGTAGGGTTTAATTGATAAACCCTAGACTGAGAGCATGAAAAAATGAATACTGACATCACCATTGACATCAAGACCTACAAAATATCTTTCTAGAAAGCTCTCAAGAAACCCAAATTGAAACTGTCATTAGATCCACTACTCTCAAACTCATCCTTTGTCATCATGCTAACAAACTCCTTTGCCTGATTTTCACTTTTGACATCAAGAACAACTATATGCACTTCTATACAGGATCAACACAATTCTCCTTTGATCCCCTTTTGAAATCAATGACAAAATATTCCAACAATATCCCCCTTTCTCATTGATGAAAAATTTTAAATTCTCAATGATACCAATTAGTCAATTCAACATTTGTGCCAGTATCATCATTACTTGTACTTATGTTGTTGCTTTCTCCAATGCTCCTCTTTGAGCATTTGCATGAATTTCTCTGTCTTTCTCAGATACTTGAGAATTTGCATACTTTCTCCCCCTTTGACATCACTGGCAAAGGAATCACTCCTCCTGAAAGTATTCTCCTTCTTTTACAAGCAATGCAAAAGGGTCTAATTGTTCTCTAATACCCCCCTTTGACATATTTCTCCTCTTCTTTATCTTAGGTCACCATACTACTACAACCTTCACTTCTTCTTAGCAATGGCAAAGGGACTTTTCTCCCCCTTTGAAAAATACCAATTGTTGCATTCAATGTTTTTACTGCAATGGAAATACCATATGCTTCAACTGTTCTGTACCAATTACAAAATATTTGATGCCAGTTGAAGTGCCATTACATGCTTAGTACGAATAAGGTTTGATATCAATTATAGATATTTTGATTCATGCTTTGTACCAATTGAAATCATATACTTGACACCAATTGATGATATCATGCCTTAATACCAATTATCACTCTAATACCACTTGTGAGTGTGTTCACTTTATGCTATGTACCAATTGATATCTAGGACTACACTTTATCAAGTATAACATTGATTTGATACCAATAGTAGCTCCCCCTTAGACCTTGCTCCATTCTTCACTAGCTTCAATTCAAGGGCTTTGTACCAACTAACCTGTTCTGAACCAATATGTAATGGTTTGATACTAATTTAAAAACAAATATACAAAAACAACTTCCCCCAAGACATATAGCTTCTCCTTGTATTCAAGGAGAATTTCTCTCAACAAGGCACATACACAATCTTTTTCTTCAATAACTAATACCAATTATTGATATGAATTGCTACAACAAACTATCCACTATTTGGGTATATGCAGGATCATCATGGAAAAAACAATCCCTTAAGTGGCAAAAAATTCAAAAAAATAAGAGTTAGGCAACGTGACATAAAAATTTGAATAAGTTATCTATATTATTTCAAAAATATGTAAGAATAGAATCTATAGAAAATTGAATGTATTTTCTAAACTACTAGGTTTTTAAAAAAAAAAAAAATCTACTTGGTGAAGTTTTGAAATTTCAATGCAATATTACTTAAATTTTAGGGAAAAAATAAGTAGGTGTCTTTTTGACCACCCTAACAACAATAAAATAATAATATTTTTTTATAAAATTTTAGATATAAGTAGAGGACTCATGTCCCAATGTGATGCCTATTTTTTTGTAATTTTTTTCTAAGTAAATAATTAATTATTATTTGTTTATTACAACTTTTTAAAAATATAAAAAATCGTATGTGTGACCACCTTAACTTGGTCAAAACTTCATGAAATTCATTTTTTTTTTTAATCCTATAGTATGCAAAGCATAGAATGTGACATATGTTTTGGATTCAAAAAATGTGATACCATTTGAAAGCTATAGATGTTTTTCAATCAACCTACAAATCAAGACTTTAGTCATAATTCAAATAGAAAATGAATAATATTTATTAAATTCAAAGTAAAGCATAATTTATATTGGTGGAAAATTGAGAATGTCCTTTAAAAACCCTTTTCATTTCATCAATTTAGGGTAAAAAAAAGTCATCAGCCACATACCCATCATATTGCCAATTTTTGGCTCATCATGATCCTACACATACCCATCTGCTAATGTTCTTACCATCTGATGAGTAGTTCAAAGAGCAAGAATGTGACCATGAATATGCAACCATCAAGTCCTTAGAAATTTGTAAAACATATTTTTCCTAACTTGAACTCTCCTTTTTCATTTCCAAGGATGGATTAAATATCAATTTAGCTCCCCTTGGACTTATTCCCTATCACTAAAAATTAGTGATGTAAGGCAGAAACACCCACATTCGGTGCCTCTTGCTAACACTTAGTTCTCCACGCCTTAGGATTCTTGTATGTCTTTTCAGCCTTCTTACCAAGAATATGCAAACCATTATTCACTTTGGGTGAATTATCTTTCCTTGTATTCTTCCTCTTTTTGTGTACTGCAAGTCTTACAAGATCTAGTCTACAGTCTTTAGCAATGTGACCAAAGTTGTCACACTTGTAGCATACTAGATATATATTTCTTACAGGAGAAAATAAATTTCTATTAACATATTTTGTGCTCCTCTTAGGTGCAGCTCTACATTCTCTAGCTCTAAGACCATATTGATTACAAGCATAGTAGTAGGCATAAAAACATGGGGAGTACCTACTCATAGCATTTCTCTGAGTGGGATAATGAGGTCTTCTTGATTTGTCTTCATACTTCTCATCCTAGTAAACCCTCCTAAATCAGCTCCCATAATGTTTTGTCTTTGTCTTTGATGCCTTGGGACTGATTTCTCCATCTTCTTCTCTGTTGCAGTCATCTTCATCTGATAAGAAAGAGTTGAATAATTATTGATTTTCTTGATTGCAACATGTCTCTTTTCTTCTTCAACTTTCTTGTTTTTTGCAAGAATCTTCTTTTCTTCTTTTGTATTCTTCATCTGAGTAGTGCCTTTATCTGATTTTCCATTTCTAGAGGTACTTTTTGTAGAGAAACTTGTGTAGGCTTCCTCTTCCTTTGTGCAACATATTTCTTCTGCTCTAAATTTATCATATGAGTTTGCAAAAGCATTGGTAGAGGAACTCATTCCCTTCTCAAATCCAAGGCTAGCCTTTTCTTTTGGTTTTGATGAATTTTGTGATTTTACCAATTCATGTAATATTTTAGAGCTACTTTTAAACTTTTAACCTTTATCAATTTTCTCCTTAGATTTTTCAAAATGTCTTCTCAAAGTAACTATCTCTACTTCTAGATTCATGCACTCATCTGATTTAGATTGTAGTTCAATCTGAACTACATCTTTTTCTCTCTTTGCTTCTTCTAGTTGTGTTTTCAAACTAACTATCATTTTCTATTTCCTTTTGTGCATGCAACTTTTTTTCTTCATTCTCCTTGTTCAACCTATTAATCTCATTTAGAGCACAAATGAGTTTACCTTCAAGGTCAACTTCTTCATTTTCAGAGGTTTCATCTTCTTCATCTTTATCAGACCTCTCGACCTCTTCATCAAAGGTCATTGGAAATGGGTCAATCCCATAGAAACCTCCATGTTCATCATTTGGTCTTCCATTCACATCAGATGACCCACTTTTTGTTCTAGTGTATAGATTATTTTTGCTATCCTTTTTCTTATCAAAATCATTTACTTTATCATAAAAACATTTAGAAACAAAATGATTGTGATTACCTCTATGTTTCTTGAAGCCATTTCTTGATCTTTTGAAGGAATCAACTTGCTCTTCACTGGGCTATTGTGATACATAAGTAGATGTTTCTTCTTCATCATATCTTGTTATAGCTTCGCTTGAGAACCAACTTGTAGATTTCCCATCTTCACTTGTCTCAAGATTTTCAGATTCACTATGACATATTTGAAATGATGACTTCACCTTAACATCACTTTCTTCATACATCCTCTTTAGCTTATTCCACACTTCACATGCACTTTGGAAATGCATGAATTTTACAAATATGGAACCTGACAACCCACAAAGAATAGCATCCATTGCTTTAGCATTGTTCTCATATGCCATCTTTTCATCCCTAGTAGTTGGAGGTGTAGTAGAAGTTGTATATCCATATTCCATTGACATCCACACATCAAACCCTATGGATCCCAAATGTAACTTCATTTTGAAGCTCCACCACATATAATTTGATCCATTAAAGAGAGGTACTCCTTTTATAGATGATATTTCCTTATTAGCCATATTGTGTTCACTCACAAAGATCTACCTAAGTTGATTAATCTTCTCCTAGGGAACCTAGGGCTTTGATACCAACTGATGGAAAATAATGATCTACTAAGAGGGGGGTGAATTAGTAGATACTAAAAATTTAGCCCTCAACACCTTTATGCAAATTACCTTCTTTGCTTCAAATACTTCGAGAATATTTCTTCTTACTCAAGCTTTTGATGTGTAGATTGTAAACTAAAGATGCAAATAAAAACATGCACAAAGACAATCAACACAAATACCCAAAACACTAGATATATGTGGAAAACTTGATATGGGAAAAACCACAATGACCAAGGGTACTTGAGTCTATTGCTCAAATCCAGTATCACAAAAGAAAACATTGTTACAATTTTTTAGTGCTACAACCCAAGGAAACATCAACTACCTAGTTTTACAAGTAACTAGTTCAAGGATGCCACAACACCCTAATCTAAGCTACAACTCAATACATTAAGGAAACCACCTCTATGATAACAATTTCATATATGCATACATTAGTTTTTCCTAACCTATAATGTATCATTGCATTTAGTACATTTTTGCACTTACTAAAAATCATACTCTATTGTTGAAGCTATACTCTCAGCAACACACTTTTGTTCTGCACTCTCTTTTGCACATAGAATAATTATTGTTCTATTTTACTACACTATACATCTTTTGTTGGCAATAAAAGGGCAGAAAATTGAGAGGGGAGGTGAATCAGTTGTTAGAAAAATTCAAAAATTATTCAAATTATAATCCTTATTGTCAA
Source organism: Sequoia sempervirens (assembly GCA_007258455.2). Classification (NCBI taxonomy): domain Eukaryota; kingdom Viridiplantae; phylum Streptophyta; class Pinopsida; order Cupressales; family Cupressaceae; genus Sequoia; species Sequoia sempervirens. Next base: position 233,784,089 of record VDFB02252616.1, on the reverse strand, counting down.
ATTTGATAATTAACCATGAAAACATAAATCATCAACACATCAAAAACACACATAACAACAATAATTTTTTATGTGGAAACCCTGTTAGAGGAAAAACCATAGTGGAGGTCAGTCCACAATATTATACCCTATTAAAATTATAATGGAAATGAAATATGGGGAATGCACATGTATTCAGGAACACTTCCTAGAGCTCACTGCTCAATTACAAAGGAAGACACACTGTCTTACAAAGAGATTTAGATTACAACCATTTAGATTTTGAACTGAGAAAATAACATCTGCTAATGTCTGATAATAGTTCCAGTTAAGCACATGCACACTTCTCCACTCTTCTTCACACTCTACTCTGCCTTCAAATGATTTATAACATTATTCATGCACACACACATTTGACATAGATCAAATGAAATGAACAATTGCTTTTATATATCTGCAACAAGAAATTTCATCACTAGAATTCGACCACAAAGAAATAAGAAAATGAATATAAACTGTCAGCCCAAAACATTAAAGATTAACAATGCAAATCAACCAAGGTCAGCCACAACTTAGTGAGGACCCAAAACAACATCTTCAACATGAAAACACTTCAATTAAATTATCCTTGAAGATCCACAACATGCTACAAACACTATGTCAGCCAAGAACACATAAGAGAAACTCACCAACCACAAGCATAATGATCAATGTCGACATGCAAAAAAGATAGAGCATGATCTAGAAATGTCCACAAGCAACATGAATCACTAGAGAAGCATCCACAACAGATGTATTAACTGAAATAACATCATCTTCAATTAGGAACACCAACTGAAGAAACAAAAAAACTATCAGAATGAAAATATTCATAACTCGATCAAATCTTCATGTGGATCTCTAAAAGTTGACATGGATAAACTAGATACACTTAGAAAAAAAGCCTTTAGTCCACAACCTCTGATCATAAATATACAGAAATAATCACCAGTATGTTAGCTACACTGAACTTCACTTCACCACTAACAACCTACAATTCATTTATTTACAATTTTCTTGATATTCTCGAGTAAGTGCACCAAGATGGTTCCCAAAATGGGGGCTTAAGTGGCCACCTTTTTTCTAAAATCAGGAAATGCTGACCTTGGATGTGAAATTGAGGATAGTTACACTCAAAATTTTGAGATAGAACAAAAACAAGGATCGAGGTGCTCCAAGTCTACTTTCTAAACTACTAATTTATTTTGAAAATGGTTGAGATTAAGGGGTTCAAAAGAGGGATGTACAGAAATTGGTGTTGTTTTTGTCAAAAAAACATAACATAGCAACTCTTGTATGACCTGAGCAAGGTGAAATTTTTGGTATTATTTTTAAAATCATTATGGTTAGAAGTTAGCTAATAGCATCTAGTTGGTGTACAATTTTTTTGATAATTTTTTCATGAATATTTGATTTTTTTACTAATTTTCTAAGTGGGCACTTCCTGAAAAGTAGAATTTTGGCCGTGCTCCCCCTACAAATTTTTGAAAATAATTGATTTTTTTCTTTTTTTTCAAATTTGTAGAATGGATTCTAGTTTCTAAAAATGTAATTTATTTGAAATTTTGATGAACGGTTTATTTATAACAAAAGAAACACTAAATACTGCTTTTTGGCAAAAAAAAGACATAGAAACAAAAGAAATTATGGATGAAAGGCTTAACATTGTCAAAAAGTGAAAAAAATTACATCATTGGATAGCTAAGAGAGAACCTAACATTACCCATGTTTTCGATTTTGTCAATATTGAATTAGATGCAATCTTGATGGTGAGCACGGACCCGATTATGTGAAAAATTGTAGAATTTGCAAAAACACATCTCTGGCCTTGTTGGGAATGCCCTCCAATCCTTTGGGTTGGTATTCCAAGGCAAATAATTTCACCTTTTTTCTTTTTCTTAACATGAAATAACATGTGCGCATTATAACGTGCTCGCGTTATAATGCGAGCACGTTTTTAAAAAAAATCATAAGTGGCCAGAAAATTGGTACCCAACTTCATGCATCCACCCTCTCAACATATACAACTTCAAATGCATTAATTCTAATAGTTTTGACATCAATAACAACCAAATATCAAAAACAAAACCACAACATCCAACAATCTCCCCCTTTGGCATTGATGGCAACACATTATGTGAAAAACACCATCAACACAATTAACTCTTGCTTAGATTCTGACTCATCTTCTCCTCAACACTTTCACAAAATATTTTTTCCCACAAGGCTCTTCTCCCCAGATGATCACCAATTTTTCACATGACTCTTCTACCCATTTGACATCAATGACAAAGATCTCTAAGCTTTGAACCACATATCTGAGCATCTGAACATCTGACTACTCCCCTCGAGTAGCAGCCACCACAACATCAATCCAAAGCAAGATATGATTATGAAATGCATGGACTGATGCATTTCATTGCATCCTTAGTTTTGATTAGGAGGGGTAATCACCCCTAACTTCTCTTTGAGATACTCAAAATTATCCTTAGGCAAAATCCTGGTAAAAATATATGTAATCTTCTCCTTAGTAGGAACATACTTGAGTCTGAATTCCTTTTCACTTACCTTCTCCCTCAAAAAATGAAACTTGATAGATATATTCTTTGTTTTTAAATGCGCTACCAAATTCTTGGAAATGTTAATAGCACCTGAGTTATCACAGAATATAGCAATAGGATCATCATATATAATTTTGATATCCTTCAACATTTGCTTCATCCACATGACTTGAGTATAATTGTTAGCAACAACAATGTATTTGGTCTTTGCATTAGACAAGGAAATGGAATTTTACTTCTTGCTTAACCATGAAATTAGCTTCTTCCCCAAGAAAAATGCTCCACCACTAGTACTTTTTTTATCATTGACATCTCTTTCCTAGTTAGCATCAGTAAAGGCACTCAAAGTAAGATCATCATCTTTAGGATACCATAGGCCAAGATCAACAATTCCCTTCAAGTATCTAAAAATTATCTTCACAATAGTCACATGAGATTCCTTTAGATTAGCTTGAAATATTACAATAGTACATACAACATTCATGATATCAGACCTAGTTTGAGTTAAATACAACAATCCACCAATCATTGATCTATATATTTTCTAATTTTCTTTCATAGAATAATCTTCTATTGTCAACTTGCATCTAGTCACCATGGGTGTACCAACTGGCTTTGAATCTTCCATACCAAACTTCTTCAGCAATTCCTTCACATACTTGGATTGAGATATAAAAATCCCTTTATCTAACTGAGTAATTTGAAATCCCAAAATGAATTTGATCTCACCAATCATAGACATATCAAATTCATTATGCATCTCATTAGCAAACTTCATGCAAAAACCATCATCTCCTCTAAAAATGATATCAACAAAGACTTCCACAATTAAATCTTTATCATGATCAATCATGAAGTACATATTACTATCAATAGTACCTTTCTTAAATCCAAGCTTTAGAAAATACTTATCCAATATTGCATACCATGCTCTAGGGGCTTGCTTGAGTCCATACAATGTTTTCTTCAACTGGCACACCATATCTTCCTTATCAGTCAATTGGAATCCATCAGGTTGCTAAACATACACTTCTTCCAATTCATCATTTAGAAAAGCTGATTTTACATCCATCTGAAAGACTTTGTAGTTCTTGTGAGTAGCATATGCAAGAAATAATCTTACAGCTTCAATTCTAGCAATAGGGGCAAAGGTCTCTTCAAAATCAGTTCGTTCCATATGTGAATATCCTTTACATACCAATCTTTCTTTGATTCTAATCACTTCACCTTGCTCATTCAGTTTGTTTCTAAAGACCCATCTGGTTCCAATTACATTCTTGTCCTTGGGTCTAGAACAAGAATCCATGTATCATTATTTTCAATATGTTTTAACTCTTCTCTCATTGCTTTGACCCAATGCTCATCTTTACATGCTTCATTCACACTAGTAGGCTCAGTTTTTGAAATCAAGCAATACTCTTCTACAATTTTTCTCTTATTTTGGACACCTTTGTTCTTGTAACCTATATCTAATCTTCTAAATGATTCAGTCTTACATACCTCAGAGTCTTCTTAGAATGTTCTTCAACTTTAGGCTCTTATGGTTTCTCTTCTGCAAATTCACTAGTTTCTCCTTCTTCTTCATTTTCTTGATTTACCAGATTGATTTTCACTTGATTTGTAGTTTGAACTTCCTTTCCTTGGATTTTACTATCATCTTGATCATCAAAGTCTTACCCATAGGTTTTGGATAGTGTACCTAGGCATTCATGAACCTTGACATTTTCACTTTCAACCATTTCTTCAATATTGTATTGTAATACTGGTAGGCCTTGCTTTTAGTAGAATAACCCAGAAAGATACCTTCATCACTCCTAGCATCAAACATTCATATGTCTTCATCTCTCTTAATATAAAATCTGCTTCCAAATATCTTAAGTATTCAATAGTAGGCTTTTTACTAGTCCATAGCTCAAAAGGGGTCTTACTAGTATCACCTTTGATTTGTACTTGGTTGAGTGTGTACACAATAGTGCTCACAACTTCTCTCCAATAGATATGAGGAACATTTCCTTCCAGCATCATAGTTCTAGCAACATCTTCAATTGTTTTGTTCTTCCTTTCCACAACTTCATTTTACTGAGGGGTCCATGGTGTAGATAATTTTCTCTTTATTCCATGTTCTTCATAAAAATAATTAAATTCACCAGAATTGAATTCACCACCTCTATCTGATCTCAGACATTTAATCTTCAAACTTGTATCTGTCTCAACCATAGCTTTAAAGATCTTGAACTTTTCTAGTACTTCAAATTTATCCCTTAAGAAAGTAACCCATACCATTCTAGAATAATAATCAATGAGTAACATGAAATACCTATAACCTTGTAAAATTTTGACCTTAGAGGGACTACATAGATCAATATTCACAAGCTCTAACAATTCATTTGAACAATGCTTTTTACTTTGAAATGAAATCCTAGTTTTCTTTCCCAACTAGCATTCCTTGCATATTGCATTAGTAGGTTTCACCAACTTGGGTAGATCTCTCACAGCCTTAGTGGAACTTATCTTGACAATATTATCAAAGTTAGCATGACACAACCTCCTATGCCATAACCAATTTTCATCAACTTGAGCAATCAAAAAAAATTTACTAGTAGCACTTGAGTGAAAGATATTACCTTTTTTTTTTGTACCTAATGCAATTTCATTTCTAGAACTCAATATTCTACACTTTCCATCCTTGAACTAAAGATTCTATCCCTTATCAACCATTTGAACAACACTCAAAAGATTATGCTTCAAGCCTTCCACATATAGAATATCATCAGTATTATGCTTATCTTCAAGAGAAATGCAACCTCTTCCATAGATCACACTAGTTGTATTATCACCAAATCTCACAACACCACCATCATACTTTTCCAAGCTTACAAACTTACTTTTGTCTCCCATCATATGATTTGAACATCCACTGTCAATTACCCATTCATCTTTCTCTTCACCTCGAGTAGCTAGGGCTTTCTCCACATTTGCACAACCAGCAAATTCAGTAGGTACAAGATTATTTTCCTTGATAGTAATAAATACCCATTAATCATCACTTCTATTTCCTTTGTCAGATTCATCATTTGTCACACCTTCATCAGTAGCATAGTAACACTTCTTTTGAAATATAGGCTTGTTATGTCTTGGTTTATCAGCTCTTTCTAGACACCTTGATGCAAAATGACCTATCTTATTGCAAGAAAAACATTTAAGAGGAAATTTTACTTCATACTTACCATTTCCTCCTAGTACTCTTTTGACAATAAGTGCTATCTCTTCTAGCTTTCTTTCTTCTTCTTCAATCTATTTGATTTTATCCTCATATTTGAATGTCTTTCTAGATGAACTTTCACCCAGATCATATCTTTGTCTATCTCTTCCAGACATAGTATTCTTAAATGCAGATTTGACCTTAGGAAGGGTATCACCAAATTTTCTCAACTCAAATGCAGTCAGCTTACCAACCAACGTGTCTCTGGTTATTTTTGTTATAGTCTGGAGCTCTTCAATAGCACTAGCTTTGACTTTGTATGAATTAGGTAGGGATCTAAGCACTTTAGGCAACAATCTCAAATTCATGTATCTTTCCACAAGAACATCTAATATCACACACAAGTTCATTCACTCTTTGCATAAAAGTATTAATGTTCTAATCATCACCCATTATCAACCTTTCATATTTCCCTTTCAAACTCTGCAACTTAGAAATATTCACATTAGCATCACCTTCATACAAGGTTTCCAAATTTTTCTAGATCTCATAAGCAGTGTTTGGATCCATAACTTTTTTCATCTCAGAATTAGTCAAAGTGCTCAACAAAGCTTCCTTAGCCCGAATATTATACTTAGCATCTTTGATCTCAGTAGAAGTAGTAGGACCATTCTATGGAATAATATACATATTACTTGTAATTCTCTAGTAGGGTTCACTAATGCCTCTCATATAGCACTCCATTCGAGTCTTCCACAAAGAATAATTTGTTCCATCAAATCTTGGACTATCCTTCTTGTAAATTGTCATCTCGGATCACCTTAAGCTGTTAAACTTCTTAAAAGAAACCTGATCTGATACCAATTGTTGGAAATACAAGGGCAGACAACTAAGAGGTGGGGTGAATCATTTGTCACAAAAAATCCAAAATTATTCAACTTATTAACCTTATTCATAGATCTAATAATTAACCATAAAAACATAAATCATCAACACATCAGAAACACACATAACACCAATATTTTTTTACGTGAAAACCCTGTTAGGGGAAAAACCATGGTGGAGGTCAATCGACAAGATTATACCCTGTTAAAAGTATAATGAAAATGAAATATGGGGAATGTACATGCATTTAGGCACACTACCTAGAGCTCACTGCTTAATTACAAAGGAAGACACACTGTCTTACAAAGAGATTCAGATTATAGCCATCTAGATTTTGCATTGAGAAAATATCATCTACTAATGCCTAATTACAGTTCTAATTAAGCACATGAACACTTCTCCACTCTTATTCACTCTTCTTCACACTTTTCTCTTCCTTTGAATGATTTATAACATTATTCATGCACACACACAATTGACATACATCAAATGAAATGAACAATCACTTTTATATATCCGCAACAAGAAATTTCATCGCTACAAGTTGACCACAAATAAATAATCAAATGAATATAAATTGTTAGCCCAAAACATTAAATATTAACAATGTGAATGAACCAAGGTCAGCCCCAGCTTAGTGAGGACCAAAAACAACATCTTCAACATGAAAAAACTTCAATTAAATTCTCCTCAAAGATCCACAACATGGTACAAACACTATGTCGGCCAAGAACAAGAAAAACATGAACATGCAAGAGAAAATTGCCAACCACGACCACAATGATCAATATGGATGTGAAACAATCTAGAAATATCCACAAGCAACATGAATCACTAGACAAGCATCTACAACAACTACACTAATTGAAATAGCATCATCTTCAATCAAGAACACCAACTGAAGAAAAAGAAAAACTATTAGAATGAAAATCTTCATAACTCAATCAAATCTTCATGCGGATCTCTGAAACTCGATGTGGATAAACTAGATACACTAAGCAACAAACCCTTTAGTCCACAACCTATGATCATCAATGTACAAAAATAACCTCCAGTATGTCAGTTACACTAAACTTCACTTCACCACTGACAACCTGCAACTCATTTATTTACAATTTTCTCAATATCCTCAACATATACAACTTCAAATACATTAATGCTTGTTGACATCAATGATAACCACATATCAGCAAAACAACCACAACAACCAACATATTTTTCTTTATATAGTGTCTCACACATCTACACTCTCTTGAATTCCAACCTAGATGATGTTATATTTTATAGTCTAGGACTTTACAAATGCATTCTCTATTTGATGCACATCTCTCTCTTTCTTGTAGACACACACAAAAAACACTTCCTATCTCTACATAATGATTTTTCAAGATGTAACACTATTCAACACTACATACAACTACATGTTGTTCTCACTATTCCTTCTCACTTACCATATCCTCTAACATTGAAAATATTCATTTGTCTTCTATCTCCACTAGCCTACAATCTCTTCCTCAATAGTCTATCTACTGTTCAGATCATCTCAAACCTTCTTCTAGGGTTTCCTTAGCTTTCAAACTTCACCAACAAGCTACCTTTTCCCTGAGCCACACACCACTATCCATCTCATCATAAATTCACTTGATAGGGTCTATCGGATATCTTCTTTGTCACTCTACCTCAGCATCAAGCTAATTCCACATTTAATTTAGTTACAAAGAAATTTCCCAAATTATCTCTCTATTAACCCTATAATTTGCTACACATTAAATGTATTCTCTTTCTAGTATGATTAGTTCTCTAATTTGTTTTGTTTCCTAGTCAATCAAATCTCATTTACATTGGTTGCTAGGTACAGTTGGACCAATTAAATCCTTCCTCTGTGTCAATTACCAATCAAAACCCTATTTACATGGAATTAGCCATTTGAGATCATTGCTTTTGAATGTTGGTCATCAATCTTCTCCTTTCATTGATCTTAGGGTTATTCACCATAGAACACCATCAGGTTGTTGAGGACACTTCCAACCAATTCCCACTAAAAGGTATTTGTCACACTAATGAATCTTAACTTGCTTATTACTCTGTCGAGGAGACATCCATTATAGTCTCATCAATATCCACCATTCTCTTCTATATACTGCTTGCTCGTTATACACAAATTCTATTGATTGTGAAAAAACTCACAACAAGGATGTGATTTGTCCATTAATCTTGTTAGCACCTTTAAATAACCACCATTAGATCAACATTCTTTAGATTTTCATTGTTGATCTTGTCCATCCATTGACTATTTCCTTGTGACCATCATGCATCATTACATTAAAGAGACTTGCTAACTTCTCTCTCCAATAGACTAATCTCACTTAGACATTTGCATATGCTCACATGACATCTATCCTCCATGTCATCACCACCTAATTCACAACAATGATTCAAATTATCATATCAAGCAATAACTAGTCACCATTTTTCAACATTCGTCATTATCCAACACTATCACCTTCTTATCAGGTCCCACTTAGCTTTTTCCCCTTATCACTCCATTAAAGAGACACTTTCCAGAATCCTACTAATACACCAAAGTCACATCAATGAGAGAGTCATCACATTGTTAAGAGACATTAAATCAACTCTCATTGATATGGTGTTGTCACATTGATACCCTTGCTATTGCAGAAAAGTGGTTCCCATGCCATTGTGACACTACATGTTACTGTCCACTATTGCTTTCTGCCCTGTGTCATCCTTTTTTTTGTTTTTTGATTGTAACATGGATGCACATCATCCTCACCATACCAAGTCTCATTTCCATGTCCACCTTACTAGGCCCCACGATTGGCATCATACTCCCATTACCCTGTCGAAGAGACTTTCTTCAAAGTTTTGGAAATATGCCAATGTCTCACTGATGAAAGAGTCATCTAGTTGTCGAGGAGACATTTGAGTAGGTCTCATCAATGACCATTAGTGATGCCAACAAAATCCATTGACAATGTCACCTATCCACCTCATTGCCATGTCACTACATCATAATCCCCAACAAGGATGTGGATTACCGTTTATCTAGTCTTGTCATGCCATGCATCTACTTTATCATCTCTGTCACCCATGTCATTATGATTGAATCCCACATTCAACATCGCCGTCACATCACTATGTTAGAGAGACATTGAGAAAATTCTCACCGATGCCATATAGTCTCATTGACAACACTTCCATATTTCTTATCACTCCATCGAGGAGACTTCTAGACTCTCATTGATACATCAATGTCTCATTGATAAGATAGCTATCTGTCTGTCAAAGAGACATGGACGAAAATCTTCCTAACACTATATTGTATCATCAAATAAATTTCCATATTTCTGCCATCACTATGTTGAAGAGACATGGATGAAACTCTTCTTGACATCATATTGTCTCATTGATAAAGTTCTCCTTACTCCTTATCGCTCCATGGGTAAGTTGCTAAAAGTCAAAACTTTAGGTTACTAAGTTATGAAAACCCATGAAACACTGACATATAGACATCGATTTTTCAAAGAGACTCTTGGGAAAGTCCCATTGATATGCACTTATCATGTTGATGAAGCTTAATCTAGTTTCTACATCTCCATGTTGAAAAGAGATCTAAATAACTGCTACCAAAATATATCTTTCTCTTTGATCGGGATATCGAAGAGACCAAAGTCTCTATCCTAATGATACACAATGTTCACACTGATGAGGTTGTTTCCATGTTGAAGAGACATCTCCTATTCTCTAGCCTACCATACATTGTCACACCAACAAAGTGACCATCATGGCATCAAAGAAAGTCATGCTTGACTCCTAGTGATAGACTAGTGTCCCACCAATCTAAAGAAGATGTATAATCTTAAAGCACTAAGTAGAGGGGTCAGTCACCTCCATAGGATGAATAACATAAGTTATTACTTATGTGACCTGCAACCTGTAACAAGTCACTGACGAAATATAACTTGCTTGAATACTATGACTAAAATTTTTGCACATGTAGGGTTTAACTAATAAACCCTAGACTGAGAGCATGATAAAATGAATGCTGAAATCACCATTTCCATCATGACCTACAAAATACCTTTCTTGAAAGCTCTTGAGAAACCTAGATCAATTCTACCATCAAATCCACTACTCTCACACTCATCCTTTGTCATTGTGCCAACAAAGTCCTTTGCCTGATTTGCACTTTTGACATCAATGACAACTATATTTTATTCTACATAGGATCAACACACTTCTTCTCTAATCCCCTTTTGACATCAATGAAAACATATTCTAATAGAGGTAAGTTACCTTTCAATATTTTTAATTATGGAAAGGTAGGTGACTATGCTTCAAAATTTGTAGGTAAAATTTTAAATGAAAAACATAAAGATCATAAATGTAAATCCTTCAAGAAGATCTATTACACTAAAAAGGATAGTGGTACATCTAATTAGACTATCTAGATAAATGAAGTGATGAATGCTTGTTCATGGTATTCAATGTTGTAACTAACTCTACTAACCTAGAGAGATGTGTGAAGGAAATTTCTCTAGAAATAGGTCACATTATTGAAGGAACCGTGTTGACTTCCTTTTATACAAAAGAGGAGAGAGTACTAGATAATTGATAGTAGATGTTCAAATCATATGATAAGTGATAAGAGTAATATTTTTAACCTTAAGAAATATTATGGTGGTTTGGTTAAGTTTGGTGATGACACATCTTCCAAGATCTATGGAAAATGTTCAATTAGTTTTGATGCCAAGCATACATAGATGATGTTCTTTATATCAAGGGTCTCTGGCATAATCTTTTCAATGTAGGAAAAATGTGTAGTAGAGGATACAATATGGTTTTTCAAGATGATGGTTATGAAATCAGAAAGGGAAGCCCCAAAATCTTAGTTGCACCAAGAACAAGGACAAAAGGAAATGATTATCAACTCAAAATTTCTGATGGTAAGTGTTTCATGACTCAAAGCAATGAAATTTGGTTGTGGCACAAAAGAATGTGTCATATAAATTTTGATACCCTAGTAAAGATCAACTCTACTAATGTTGTGAGAGATTTTCTAAGAATTATAAAGCTTATCAATGCAATTTGCAAAGAGTGTTAGCTTAGAAGATAGATAAGGAACAAGTTCAAAACTAAGGAATGTTCTAAAACAAAGACCTTTAGAATTAGTGCATACAAAAATATGTGGACCTACCTAAAAAAGAAGATCTCAAGGTGACAAGTATTTTATGTTGTTAATAAATGATTACTCTAGAATGACTTGGGTGAACTTTCTCAAAGAAAAATTAGAAGCTCTAGATAAGTTTAAAGCATTTAAATTCTATGGTTGAGAATGAAATAGATTTGAAAATCAAGTGCTTAAGGTTTGACACAAGTGGTGAGTTCACCAAAAATGATTTTAATAGGTTTTGTGAAGATCATAGGATAAAAAGACATTTATCAGCTCTGAGGACTCCACAATAGAATGGAGTTATGGAGAGGAAGAACATGACAATTTAGGAGGAAGCAAAAATCATGTTGAAGGAATCAAATCTACTAGATATCTATTGGAGAGAAGCTATTCATAACACAATTTACATTTTTGACAAAGGACAAGCAAGAGTGAACAATTCAAAGGCTCCCTATGAGCTATGGTAAAAAATTCCTAATGTGAAATATTTTAGTGCTTGGAAGTAAATTCTATATCAAGAGGGATGAAGAAAACCTAGGAAAGTTTGATGCAAGATCAGATGAAGGAATCTCCCTTGGATACTCTATAAAGAGCAAGGCATACAAGTGTTACAACAAGAGGTTAAAGAAGATAATTGAAAGTGCAGGTGTCAAAGTGGATGAAGAATCATATTTTATCTCAGTACTGATAGAAGGATATGAATCTAATGAAACCCTTTGCAAAGAAGATGAAAAATAGATTCTAGTGGAAGAGGAAGAATCTGTAAAAAAGAACCCTAAGACTCCTACGTATGTGAAAAAAAACATTTTTAGGATCAAATAATTGGAGACAAGAGAAAGGTGTGCTAACAAGAAGAAAAGATGTTATGGCAGGAGCAAGTAAATTTTTGTTTACTTTCTAAATTAGAACCTAAAAGAGTTACTAGAGCATGCAAGGATGAAAATTAGATCAATTTTATGGAGGAAGAACTAAGATATATTAAGAAGAATAAGACATGGAAACAGGTCCCAAGAATAGCTAACAATAATTTGATAGGAACTAAATGGGTTTTCAAGAACAAGTTGAATGAGAATGGATAAGATATTAGAAACAAGGATACACTTGTGTGTAAAGGCTACTCACAAGTGGAAGGAATACATTTTGAAGAGACCTTTGCTCTAGTAGGAAGAATGAAGGCTATTAGGATGTTTTTGGCTTTTGGAATAGATAAAGACTTCAAGGTATATCTAATAGATGTAAAGTCTACATTTTTGAATGGTGAGCTATAGGGAAAACTTTAGTGGCGAATCTTTGCCAATTGGCGAATAATTAAAATTGAGACCTCCAAAAATGGTGAATAGTACAAGATAAAAATGATGTAGAATTGCCAAGTTTTTACAAAAAATTAATTTTGTCTCGATTAATTTGCCTATGTAAATGATGCATCATTGGAACTAATTCTCCAGTAGTTTATACTATAATTAGAAATATTAATTAAATTCACCAGTAATATTATATTACTACCATTAATTTCGGGGCAATATCACCATAATAATAAATTACCATTTAATTTTAGGGCTTTAATTTATTTCCATCAAATCATTGATTATCGTTTTAATCAGATGGCTACAAGTTGATTCTGCACCCTAATACGCACGTGCCTTTTAAAAGTCTTGTTGAGGCCCAAAAATTGTTTTGATCCACACGATTAGGTTTAATCGTGTGGATCAAAACAATTTTTGGGCCTCAACAAGACTTTTAAAAGGCACGTGTGTATTAGGGTACGAAATCAGACCAAAACAAATGTTGGGAGTCAATAAGCCTTTTAAAAGGAATGTGTGTATTAGGGCATGGAATAAACTTGCAACTATTTGATTAAAAAGCTAATCAATGGTAAAAGTTTTACTTTTCATTTAGTCTCAATTTCAGAGTGATATTTTTTAAAAATACTTAATCCATGTGTGCTGCAATGCGATTTTGGTAGTGAATTTATGCTTGGTGGTGAGGGGCTCTACCCCTCGACCCGCTGCATCGTGATAGGAGCACGTGGGGGCTACTGTCCCTAGACCTCATGAGGGGGAATTTCCCCCTTGACCCCAACAAGGGGGATCTACCCCCTTGACCCCCACAAGGGGTACTGCCCCTTGACCCCGCTAGTGGCTACCGCCCTCGGGCCCCTACTTCAATATTACAAAAAAAAATATATATGGGGGAACTATGCCGACCAACTATGCAAAAATTTAAAGGGGAGATTTACCATTGTAATTAATATTTTTAGTGATTATTCACTAGGATTTGCCACTGCAATTATTATTTTTACTAATTATTTATTAAGATTCGCCAAGATTTTATAGATTTTTTTAATATTGTGCGTAGATTCGCTAAGAAAATTAATATTGTTTTTCAAATAAAAGGAAATATTTGCCAGGATTTTACACCTTCGCCGAGGGGGGAATTTCTTAAAGTTATCCCTGGTGAGCTAGAAGAAGAAGTGTACATTAAAAAATTGAAAGATTTTTAGTTATCAAAATATCCTAATATGTTCTACAAGATGAAGAAGGAATATATGGGCTCAAATAGGCTCCTAGAGCTTGGAATGCAAGATTGGAAAGATAATTACTTTAGAAGGGATTCAAAAAGGGTACCGTAAACAACAACCTTTACTTTAAATTTGAGAAAGATCAAATCCTACTTGTGGTTGTGTACATTGATAACATAATCTTTAAAGGAAATGAGACCATGTGTAAAAATATTGCAGAGGTGATACAAACTGAGTTTGAAATGTCAATGCTTGGGGAGATGACTTTCTTTCTTTGGCTACAAATTAGTCAATTAAAAAAAGGTAAATTCTTTTCACAATCAAAATATGTAAAGAAAATGTTAAAGAATTTTGGAATGTTAAAGTTATCCCTGGTGAGCTAGAAGAAGAAGTGTACATTAAAAAATTGAAAGATTTTTCATTATCAAAATATCCCTATATGTTCTGCAAGATGAAGAAGGAATATATGGGCTCAAATAGGCTCCTAGAGCTTGGAATGCAAGATTGGAAAGATAATTACTTTAGAAGGGATTCAAAAAGGGTACCATAAACAACAACCTTTACTTTAAATTTGAGAAAGATAAAATCCTAATTGTGGTTGTGTACGTTGATAACATAATCTTTAAAGGAAATGAGACCATGTGTAAAAATATTGCAGAGGTGATACAAACTGAGTTTGAAATGTCAATGCTTGGGGAGATGACTTTCCTTCTTTGGCTACAAATTAGTCAATCAAAAAAAGGTAAATTCTTTTCACAATCAAAATATGTAAAGAAAATGTTTAAGAATTTTGGAATCTCATAAGATAGATTAGACTATGTATAGGTCCATGATTGGTAGATTACTATATCTAACTGCAACTGGACCTGATATTATGCATGTAGTATGTCTTGTTGTAAGATTTCAAGAAGATCATAGAGAGTCACATGTGGTAGCAGTCAAAAGGATATTTAGATATGTGAAGGACACTCTAGATTATGATCTATGGTATTCTAAGGATACTAACTTCTCTATGAGTGCTTATATAGATGCAAATTGGGTAGGTTGTTTGAATGAGAAAAGAAGTATAAGTGGAGGTGCTTTCTTTAATGGAAAAAGACTAGTTTCTTGGATAAGTAAGAAGCAGGATGCAACGTCATTATCTACTATAGAGGAAGAATATATTTCTATAGCATCTTGTTGTACAAAGGTGTTGTGGATGAAGAAGACATTGAAGGATATCAAAATATCATATGATGAACCTATTCCTATATTGTGTGATAATACAAGTGCTATCAAAATTTACAAAAATATTGTAATGCATTCAAGAACAAAGCATATCTCTATCTGGTATCACTTTCTAAGAGAGAAATTTTTTGATAAGTGAAGTTGGAGTATATGCCTACAAAGGATCTTCCAAAAGATACATTTGAGTATCTCAGACATAAGTTGGGGGTTATTTCCCATCCTTTCAACTAGATGCATAATATTTTGCATCTATCTAGGGGAGGAAATGAAGATGTATTCTTTGTCTTAGACTGATGAAGGCTACCTCTCAGGGGGAGCAGGTAGTGGTGTCTGTGGCTGGTGCATTTAGGGGGGCATATCTTGTGACTGAAAGTGAAGTGTGTAGGTATTTCCCTTTTACATTGAGGTCAAATGGGGAGAGAGATGTATGAAAAAAAAAATGAAAAAAATGTTGAAGTAAGGAGGAGAGTTTCTTGAGTATTGGAGATACAAAGTTTCTTTTGTTGTTGATGGTTTTTCAACAGATTTTTGTTAGATGCACAAGACAATTGAGAAGGGGGTGAATAATTTGTACACTAAAAACATTTAATCCTTGATCAAAACTCAAACCCTTGTTATCCTTTAAACCCTTATCATGCATTCACAAAATGTAAACATGTGAAACAACAACTCAAACACATCCAAACATATAAGAACACAAAATTTACATGGAAAAACCAAGAATGAAAAACCACAATGAGGATTAGCTCACAAATATATAAATAACAACACCAAATACAATTAGGCTCAATGCCAAGGGTTCACTACCCAGAAAAAGAAGAAAGGCTCACTCTAGGGTGTCTAACTACCAAGAAGAAAGAAGAATGGAATAAAGTGTTATAGAGATATTTTTTATCTTAGAGCAATAGGAAAATACACCACTAAAACTTTGTAACATCCAAAACCTTTGGCTCACTACCTTCAACAACTTCAAGAACACTAAAAATTTAGAAACCTTCTACTCACTGCATCTAGAGTCATATGAATTAAAGCTCACACTAAAATTGAAACACTTGATCAAATTTGCATCTCAAAATTTCCACACAAACCTTACTACATCTCCAACAACTCACCTTGCATTTATACCATCTGCAACTGAAACAATCTCAATTAGGCCAACTTTAATGAAATGTATGCACCTAAAACATGCATCGCCAAAATAATTCAACATAAAATACTTCCATGGTGGAAATAAGTGAATGAAGACCATACCAAGGGTTAACTAGGAACAAAATCTATATCTCCACACTACTCAACACATTCATAATCAATGAGGTACATCCACAAATAGCACTAGCATGCTCGATTGGCTAAGCATGAACTAACACTACAAGAGAACACATAAATGTCTCTCTAGGTCCAAAAACAACATGTAGACCACACCAAAAAAATTCAAAATATCCACACAAAATCTTAGAATATTCCAATATCATTAGAATATTCTGTAACTCTACCACAAGAATCTAAAATTGAGAACATCATCATTATGTGCAACTAGACACACTTTCATAGAATAAAAATTGCTAACCAACCTTGCAGAGCACCTCAACACCTAAAACCTTAAGGGGAAGGAAGTTAAAAAAAATAAAATAAGTGTGTTCCTAAATTCTCAAGAAAAAATACCTCACTGTAGAGAAATGTGAAGCAATCTCATTTCTCCCAGACAACCTTCTACACAAATAAACACACTATCAAGCACAAATTTCACTAGAAAATGATTCAAAACCTAAAACTATGGATATAGAACCTCTAAACACCTTCGATAATCATATCCAAACAAAACAAGAATATATTCAACCATGAAGAAATTTGGAGCACAACACTAAACACACCTTTGTCACACTAGACACTCTTTTATTCAAATTTTCTCAAAAGAACTTGGAAATCAAGTGAACCAGCTATATCAACAATATCCTCACAACATTAGAACACATTCTCAATACATCCATATAATTTCTGACACTAATAATCTCCTCACATACAATATCTTCTCAAAACCACACTAGATTTTGACATCGGTGACAACACTAAATACAACATAGTGCAACACACTTACTACTGCAATAATCTTCCTAACTATACTAGTGGTTAACATCAATGACACCACAAAAATATAATTGAAACAATATCACCCTTTTTCATTGATGGAAATTCTAGTTCTAAAAAACCATCAACAACAAAAGAAAGTTTGCATTAAGCAGAACTCCCCCCTACTAGAGTACACTCCACTTTCTCTCTTTACCTCTATTCTTCAGACATCATCCTCTCTACAGTCTCTCCCCCTATTAGAGGAGTCCTTCAATAATTAATCTCCCCCTTTTACATCCATTCTTTCCTTGTGATTTTTAGACTTGACTCTCTCCCCTTTGACATCAATGTAAAAGGGCAACATCTTTCCATTTTTGACACTTGCATAAAAAATTTCTTTTCTTTTCTTCTCTCCCCTTTTGACATCTAAATACATCAATTTTAAACTACTTGCAACACCAAAACATAACTACTATGACTCCACTACTCTACTATAGTACATTATGTACTGCTTGTTCTACATTTCTCTTTTTTTAGCTCTCTTTTGCACACCCACCTTAAGGACACAACATATGTTTCATTTGAATGCACCAAACAAGTTCACTACTACCTACTCTCCCTAAGAGGTGTCCTTCAAAATTATTGTAGGGCCAAGAATGTATCTTGAATGATCACCTAAATAGATGCACCAACTTATGCATCTAGTTGAAAGGAGGGGCAATAACCTCTAACTTTGACTAGAGATACTCAAAATTATCTTTAAGAAGAGCATATTTAAAGATATTTGCAATTTGATCCATTGTATGCACATACTCCAACTTCACCTCATTCTCTACAACCTTCTCTCTTAGAAATTGATATCAGATAGAGATATGTTTTGATCTTGAATGCATTACTAGGTTCTTTGAAATATTGATAGAACTTGTATTATCACACAAGATAGAAATAGGTTCATCATATGATACTCTGTTATCTACTAATGTTTGCTTCATCCATAACACCTATGTACAACATGATTCTCCTACAATATAATCTGCTTTGCAGTAGATAATGACACTAAATCTTGCTTCTTACTCAACCAAGAAACCAATCTACGTCCAAGAAAGAAAGCACCTCCACTTGAACTTTTTTTTATCATCTCTACAACTTGCACAATATGCATCTGTATATACACTCAAGGAATGATCAATATCCCTAGGATACCATAAACCAAAATATAGAGTGTCCTTCAAGTATCTAAATATTCTTTTTGCTACTACAACATGTGATTATCGAGGATTTTATTGAAATCATGCCATAATAAAAATTGCATGCATGATATCTAGTCTAGTAGAAGTTAGGCATAACAGTCCTCCAATCATTGATCTATACTTTCTTTGATTAGCCTTAGGAGATTCATCATTTTTTATCAACAAACAACTAGTAACCATAGGGGTATACATTGGTTGAGAATCCTCCATTCCAAACTTCTTCAAATTGTCCTTGACATACTTTGACTATGAAATGAAAGTGCCTTTGTCTAATTGAATGATTTGTAATATGAAGAAATTCAGCTCCCCACACATTGATATCTCAAGCTCTTTCAACATTTCATTTGAAAAATAATATCATCCACATTCACTACCACAATTATGATTTGTTCTCCCTCAACTTTGAAGTGAAGGTTTCTATTTTCAACACCTTTTATGAATCCTTGCTACAAGTACTTATCTGGCCTTGCATACCAAGATCTAGGAGCCTGTTTGAGTCCATGCAATGCCTTTTTCAACTTGTAGACCATATCAACATATCTAATAACTAAAAAAATTCTAGTTGTTCAATGTACACCTCTTCTTCTAACTCACCATTCAAGAATGCAAACTTCACATCCATCTGATAAACCTTGAAGTCTTTATTTGTTGCAAAATCCAAGAATATTCTAATGGATCCATCCTTGCTATTGGAGCAAAAGTATCTTTAAAATATATTCCTTCCACTTGTGAGTATCCCTTACACAAAATTCTATCATTATTTTTGACAACTTTTCCATCCTCATTCAACTTGTTCCTAAAAAGCCACTTGGTTCCTATCACATTGTTATTCACTGGTCTTGGGACCAATTCCCAAGTCCAATTCTTCTCAATTTTCTCCAACTCTTCTTTCATAGCCTTGATCCAATTCTCATCTTTACATGCTTCAGTCACTATTTTAGATTCCACCTCTAAAAGTAAACAAAATTTTACTTGTTCTTTTGTCATAGAAATCTTTTTTCTTTTCAATACACCTTGATTGTTATCTCAAATGATACGATCTTCATAATAATTCTTTTGCACATACTTAGGAATCAATGGGATCCTTTTTAGAGCTTATTTTTCTTCAACTTTTATCTCTTTTTCTTCTTGAATAGAAGGGGATTCATTACATTCATATCCTTCTATTAATACAGAACTCTATAGTGGTTCTTCATCCACTTTGACACTTAAAATTTCAACAATCTTCTTCAACTTTTTATTATAGCATTGATAAGCTTTTCTTCTTGTAGAATATCCAAGGAAGATTCATTCATTAGATCTTGCATAAAAATTTCCTAAGTTTTCTTCATCTCTTTTAATATAGAATTTACTTCCAAAAACTCTGAAATATGTCATAGGTGGAGGTTTACCATACCATAACTCATAGGGAGTGGGTGTGTGCAGGATCATCATGGAAAAAATAGACCCTTAAGTGGGAGAAAAATTAGAAAAATTAAAGTTAGGCAACTTGACGTAAAAATTTGAATAAGTTATCTATATTATTTCAAAAATATTTAAGAATAGAATTTGTAGTAAATTGAATATAGTTTCTAAACTACTAGGTTTATTTAAAAAAAATTCTATCCGGTGAAAATTTGAAATTCATTGTAGTAGTACTTAAATTTTAGGAAAAATAAGAAGTAGGTGTTTGTCTGACCACCCTAACCACAATAAAATGGTAATATTTTTTTATAAGAATTTAGATATAAGTAGAGGATTCATGTCCCAATGTGATGCATATTTTTTTGTAATTTTTTTTCCAAGTAAACAATTAATTATATTTTTTTATTACAAATTTTAAAAAATATAAAAAACTTGTATGTTTGACCACATTAACCTAGTAAAAACTTCATGAAATTCAATTTATTTTTTTAATCCTATAGTATGCGAAGCATAGAATGTGACGCATGTTTCAAATTCAAAAGATGTGATATTGTTTGAAAGCTATAGATGTTTTCAATTAGCCTATCAATCAGGACTTTAGTCATAATTTAAATAGAAAATGAATAATAATTATTTATTAAATTCAAAGTAAAGCATAATTTATATTGGTGGAATGTTGAGAATATTCTTTAAAAACCCTTTCTGTTTCATCAATTTTGGGTTAAAAAAAGGTCATCAGCCACATATGTAGTGTCCCTCCAGTTCTTACACTTTGTTTCATTTTATTTTTGCTCGGGTGATGTTTTTTTTAGCTATCTTGATACTATTCTAGTTTTATATCATGTTGATGATACATTAGTACATTGTGATCATTTGTTTATGAATGTGAGGTGACATTGTGATATAATTCATGTGTGTTATGGTTTATGTTTTTTTTGAGTTTTAATGAGGTTATCATGATGTAATTGTTGTTTATGACATAATGATTTTTTCAGTCTTGGTGAAGGAGACAGTATAGCATAACTCACTCGTGAGTATCCTGCTACACTGGGACTCTTCTTCATTGTGTGTTTGTTGATATATGATGATATGTTTAATAGTGTTGTTTGATGTAGTTGTAGGTACTAGGTATTGGCTCCACCTACTTGACGGGTCTAAGCATGCCCTAACCCAATGGAAACATGTTGTTTCAGATATAGTGTTAGGGCCATCATTAGCCATCATTCTTCATTAAATGAGTATCCATTTGTCATCCATTGTTGTTGTTTGTCATTTGTTTATGTCATGTCGTTCTTGTTTTTGTCATGAATGGAAATAGATTGATTAATTAGTTAAATGGTTATTTATAAGTTATTTGAATTAATTAATGTTATCGACATGTTAAATAAGAATATTGATGGGTAGATGATTTAATAAGTAAATTATATTATTGTTGTGAAAGTTTTGATTAATTTAATTAATCAAACAAGATATATTTATTTAAATGTAATACTTAATTTTGCATAATAGAATATTTATTTATTTATTTATTGTGCAAGTTTAAAATGTTTGAAAAAGAAGATATTAATGAACAGTTGTTTCAACTGATGATGTGAAAGTATCTCAAAACGTGACTTCAAGTCAGAAGATATTATCTTGGGTGTTTATTTAGTTTGAACTGAATGATCAATTGGAATTGCATGCTGAATTTGCGTTAAGTCTAGTAACTTTGAGTTAATTAATAATGAATTAAAAAGCCTTTGGGGTGAAATTTCATTGAGGGGAATTGATTTTTTTGGATTTCTAGGAAGAAAACTTTAATGACAATTTTTGGAAAAGCTTATTCTCTGTATTTTTTATTTTAAAGTTTTGTAGACAGTGGTTTTCGAAGGAATTGTTTCCTTTGGGAAATAAAGAAGTGCATGTTTACTGGTTGTGGCTTCTATCTTTGTTGGATTTAGGATTAAAAACCAGGTTTTCTTCTTTTATTTGTATATTCTTGAATAGAATTTCAAAATATTATTTTGTTTGAATTTTGTGCATTTGGAGAAACATTTATGCTTGCCTGTGGAATAGGATAACTCAGCTAAACTTGTATACGTTGCAAAGCAATAGTTAGGAAGAGCTTTCAAATTTTAAAAGAAAAAAAAAAGCTAGTAAAACCTAGTTGTAAAAATATTGACTTTGATAACATGTTTAGAATCTCATTGGGTGCACTTATCTCCTACCTTGCATATATTGTATTTTTTTTGGAGTATCAAATACCACCTATCGCATTGTATTATGTAGCAAGTCTTTATGTAATGAAATTCGATGTAGATACCTTTGTTTAATAATTGGGGAAAGATTTGAATACTCAAGAAAAATACGATTTATAAGCATTCAATTTATATGTATTTGAGTTTGATGCTCTGTGTTGGTATTCACTATATATACACTTTGTAGAATTCGATGTTATTGTGTACCTTTCCTAGCCACACTCTTAAGTTTCTTTTGATGATTTTTATTTTATGGGAGGAAAAAAAATTATAAACCATTCGATGTCTTCTATTTTCATAACATTTCATAGGTGTTTTATAGAGTGCTTTATTAATTCTAAGACTTTAAGAGCTTCTGGAAGAAATTGATGTCTATCCCACTGCCTATAGTCAACTTACTCATAGTATTCTTTATTCTTCTACCATCCAAGTCTGCTTGGTATTTCCTGCGTTGTTCCTTATAGATGCCCTCTGATGATTAAATTGAAGTATTGTCTTATAGATGTCAATTTTACCCCCTTAATCTCTACCTTGTATTTTTTTTTAATCAATCTTTGATGCTGAGGGTATTCATCTAATTGCAAATGATTGTTGTGTATGGTTTGCTACATTATTTTGCGTAATTATGTTTTCTTCCTATTAATTAACATTCATAACTATGAAATTCAATGCATTTAAGTAGATTCATCATGCCATGGTCTTACATCGGTTTTGCATGAATTACTTTATTCACCCGAAGCTTCTTCATGCTTATCCAAAAGCTATCTTCTCCAAGTGCATGCCCAATAATCTAATGTTTTTTTGTTTATTTGGAGTAAATTCTTTGAATATCTTAAAATCTATAAAATGTTTATATTAGTATGAGATAAATCAATTTATTTGATAATTATATTAGCCTTGTATGTAGAAAATTACTTTAAAAGGGTTGAATTTATTTGGGTAGTTCTATTCCTACAACCAATTTAAGAGATTGTGAAGTTTGGCGTAAAAATCATCCCTTAGCTTGATGCTGCCAGTGTTGTCTAATCCGAGTCAATTTTCTAAATTTCTTGTTTGTTTCATTTAGCAACACATTTTTTCTTCATATGGCAGCACCTCTGTACTACTTATTCCTTGATTCCATACGCCACTTGTCCCAGCTACAACATTTGAGCATGAAAGGGTGTAGACATTTAAATAAGTTCCCTGATACATTAGCAACCTGTAATAACTGAAGTGCTAGAACATAATAGAAAATTTTAAAAGTTTAAATTATCTCCTTGATTTCATTCATTGCTTGTTATACCCACAACACTTGAACATGGTAGGGTGTATAGATTTAATTAACCTTCCTAATTATTTTGTAAATCTCTCACAGTTGTAGTGCTTGGACATCGAAGGTTGTAGAGGTTTAAATAGTCTCTCTAATTTTGTTGTCAACCTATTTTAGAAACAATACTTGGACATAATAGGAAGTTAAAGATTTAAATTACCTCATTGATTCCATTGTAGCTACTGCACTTGAACTTAATAGGAAGTTTAATGAATTAATGAACCAAAGAGTATTTCCTTAACTTGTGAATCTCAGCTGACTGTAGGCTTTCTTCATATTGATTACAGATTCTTAGACTTCTATGTCTTTTCTTTGTCCTCAATCAAACTATGTATCCTATGTATAAATGCATGCCCTACTACCAGTTTTCTTGTTCAAGGTTTCTAGTTATTTAGAGTTTTGTATATTTGCATGGCAAAGTTAACCATATGTTGAGGGATTGTTTAGATATTGTGATATTATTTAGTTTAGGAATTGAAAAATCTATTTCTTTTTAAAATTTGGAATTAGTAATTGATTCTAATTTTATTTGTAGATATGTATTGTGGTTGTATTTAAATGAAATGTCTATTTATAGTGACTTCCTTGTTAAGAATGGAAAGTCTAAATTATATTTATATTCAGGTTTAGTTGAAATTTCTATTGCATTAAAATGAAGATTTTATATATTAAATCTGATTGTTAAGGGATTGAAAGTATTATATTAACTCCATTTGATATTATTTGAAGTTCTTTGAAATTATATTTGATATTCAATTAGACTTAAGGAATTTTGTTATTACAAAAAAAAGAATGTATGAATTTTAAGTTAAGGTGTGTTTTTCTTTATTTTAAATAAAAAGCAAATGAAATTTGGAATTAAAGTGATGTGATTTTTTGTTTTGTTAATTAAAGAGGATATGAATGTCTCTAGTTTAATTTCTTTTTTTTTTTATACCTCAGTAGATACCGATGAAAAAGATTTACTACACTTTAAGGTAAAGGTGTTTCATGTGTTGTCAAAATTTATGTTTTCTTAAGACTTGTATGTTCTTTAGAGAATTGTTGATTTAATTGAGTTTCACAATTCTTGTATAGAATTTGTTATGGTCAGGTCATGCACATTTTTATGATACCTATGTGGTGAATGAGAGTATGATATTTTATGTCATGGATAAAATGTGGTCATACCTATTCTGATTTGTGCATGGTGGGTTGTCCTATATGTTACATGAGGTTGTTTTTCTTATAGGAAGAGTGGCGTTCATTAGGGGTTGGAACCCTAAGAGGCTACCAAGGTAACCTACCAAAAGTAGTTATTTCAGTGAAAACTTAATTATATGTACTCTGGTTTGGTGATAATCATAATATAATAAGATAATTTGAATGCCTCACCTAGTGCCTTAATGCTTGTATAGATTAAGGGTAAGTTGAGAAGGACTGGAATGGCTTGGTCATTTACCTTGTCTTCTTGAAAGGTAATTCAACTCCACATGAGTTTTTCTAAGGGCCATAAATTGATAGTGACTACCAAGGTAACTCTGGATGAGGGCTAATAGTCTAGGAAGATTCACTAGGGTAACCTAGAACAACTATGTGATGAAAATCTTACCTGAAGCATGTTTGTAGTCTCTTGTGTAGAGTTAACTATTGTAATGTGTTCATCTCTGGAAGCATTTGTTGTGATTACTATGGTTTGATGTCATTATATCATTATGTCTTGATGTGATTGTCAGCCATGTGATGTTATGTTCTACCATTTTGATTCATTGATTTGTGGACCTAACATTATCTCCTAGCATGGAGGGAGTGGACCTTAGGGTACCACATGGTTGGGGGCAATGTTCTTTTTCCTCCATTGGATTCCCTACAGGCTATGTAGCTCAAGACGAGATTGTTCTTGACAGGTTCTTGGATTCACTTTGTTTGTGATGTTGGATATTGAGTGTATTCATGGATGAGGTTGTCAGATATGATATGTTCATTGTCTATATTGTATGCATACCTGATGTGTATGTGAGATCTTATGTAATGTTTATGTTATAGTGATATTATGATGTATTGAGATTTTTCATAATCTTACTTGATGTATTTTGAATGTAACTTGACTCCACCATGATTTGTAATTGTACCATTCATTTGGAATAATTTATCCTTACGCTTTTTGTATCATGATTTAGTAATGATATTTTTACTTGCATTTGTTAAGTAATATTGTCATGGAACCTTGAGAATGTATGTGTTTATGTACTTATGTTTTTAAGTTGTAATTGAATGGTTTAAAAAAAAATCGTTCAGTTATTTTGTTATTTTTGTGTTGTTCTTTGGGTTCCCTAATGTGGCATTACAACATACCCTACACATACCCATCATATTGCCACTTTTTGGCCCATCATGATCCTGCACATACCCAATTCTTTGAACTATTCACTCTTTCTTGACCTCTACTAAGAATGTAGACTATAGTATGAATAGCTTCTCTCTAGTAGAAATTTAGTAGACTTGCTTCCTTCACCATAGTACTTGCTACTTCTTGAATTATTTTATTCTTCCTCTCCAAAACTCTATTCTGATGAGGAGTTTAGGGGCTGATAAATGCCTCTTTATTCCATGATCTTCACAAAAACTATTAAAATCATTGGAGGCAAACTCACCACCTATGTCAAACCTCAAGAACTTGATTTTCATATCCATTTCCTTCTCAACCATAGACTTAAATTCTTTAAACTTATCCAGAGCTTCTAATTTTTATTTGAGAAATGTCACCTAAGTCATTCTAGAATAATCATCAATCAATAACATAAAATAGCTATCACCTTGAGAGATTCTTATTCTAGCATGATTGAATATTCTTTAGTCTCAAACCTCTTCTTTGTTTTCTTTCTAAATTTAAGTTTATTTTTAGTTTGCATTGATAGGCTTTGTAATATTTGGAAGATGTCTCACAACATCAGTAGAATTGATATTTTCTAGAGTGTCAAAATTGATGTGACCCATTATTTTATGCCATATCCAACTTTCATTGATTTGAGACATAAAGAATTTAGCACCACTACCTTTGAGCTGATAAACATTACCCTTTATCCTTGCCCCTGTAGCAACCCAAGTTCTATATCTTCCTTTTTTTAATTTCACAACCATCATCCTAAAAGCCAATATTATATAATCTACTACACATATGTCCTATGTGAAGAATATTATGCTAGAAACCCTTGATATAAAGAACATCATCTGTTTTATGCTTTCCATTAAAAATAATTGAACCTTTTCCACAAATCCTAGCAAATGTATCATCACCAAACTTAACAAGACCACCATCATACTTTTTAAGTTTAAAAAACTTACTTTTATGACCTGTCATATGATTTGAGCATCTACTATCAATTAACTAGCAATTCATCTCTACTTTGCATGAAAAGTAGTCATCATAGTTCCTTCAATGTTCTAACCTGTTATCATATCACTTTCCTTCACACATCTTTCAAAATTAGTAGAATTACTTCCAATATTTAGAGCCATGAACAAGCACTCATCACTATCATCATCAAGATATTTTGGTTCCTCATCATCAAATACACCATTGTCTATTTCAACATAATAAATCTTCTTGACAAATTTTCCTTTATGATCCTTAGGTTTGTCATTTGAAAAATTTATTGGACATTTAGAATCATAATGAACTATCTTTCCACAATTGAAACACTTAAAATGTAACTTACCTCTATATTTGTTGATGCCCTTTTTCAATCTCCTAATAAAGCTTTATTCCACCTCATCAAGATCATTAGTATCTGATTAATCATTCTTCTTTATCTTGTAGATTTTAAAATGAGTTTCTTTCTTTTTAGCATCTTGACCAAATTCTCTTAAATCATAAGAAATTAAAGCACAAACATCTAATCTCTAGCATAATTATCCAAATTTTGAGCTTCCTCAATAGTAGAAACTTTAGAACTATAAGCTTTAGGATGAGTTCTTAATACCTTTTTCACCTCTTTTCTTTCTTCTAGTTTACCACCAAGACCATTGATGGTGTTGAAAAATTCATCCACTTTGATCATGTAGGCTTTAATGTCTTCATGTTCAAACATCCTTAGGGTTTTAAATTTGTCTTTTTAGTTCTACATCTTTGCTTGCTTGACCTTATCATCTCCTTCGTAAATTCTTTCCAACTTTGTCCATATCTCTTTTGCATTTTTCAGGCTTCTAACCTTTCCATGTTTTGAATCAAAAAGTACACTCAATATAGTATTCCTTACAATTCCATTTTTCTCATATTCCTTGATCTCATCATCACTTGTGAGACCAACATTAGGCATAATATATCCTTTTTCAACTGACTGTTAGACACCAAATCCAAGAGAGACTAGAAAGGATTCCATCATGGCTTTCCAATAAGAATAATTTGTTCCATCAAACATAGGTACTTTATTACCCTTCATATGTGCCATATGGATCTACCCAAAGTAGTTAAGCTTTCTCCAAGGAACCACAACTCTAATACCAATTTTTAGATGCATTGGAAAACTGAGAGGGGGGTTGAATTAGTTGTACATTAATTTTTTTATCCCTCATCAACATTCAAAACCTTGTAATCCTTTAAACCCTTATCATACATTAGTAGAATGTAAACATGTGAAAAAACAATGCAAAAAAATCCAAACACATAAGAACAATAGATTTACATGGAAAAACCAAGAAGGGAAAAACAACTATGAGGATTATCTCACATATATTTGAATAACATTGAATATAATTAGGCTCACTACCCAAATAAAAAGGCTCAATTCCAAGAAGAAAGAAGAATAGAATAAAATGTTACAAAGAGATTCAAAATGTTAGAGAAATAGGAAAATAGACCATTTCAACTTTGTACCATACACAGTATTTAGCTCACTACCTCTAGAAAGTTCAAGCACACAAAAAATGTAGACACCTTTTGCTCACTACATATAGATTCATAAGCATTAATTCTCACACTTGGATCACCACATTTGATCACATTCACATATCACACTTACCACACACACCTTACTACATCTCCAACAACTCACCTTGCATTTATACCATATGTGACCTAAACAATCTTAATTAGGCTAGCCTTAATAAAATGTATGCACCTCAAACATACATCACCAAAATAGGTCAAAACCAAACACTTTTGTAGTGGAAAGTAACAAAGGTAAAAACCAAGGGTTAACTAGGAACAAAATCTATATATCCATGCTACTCAAAAAATTCACAATCCATGAGGTACCTCCACAAATAGTGCTAACATGCCAAGTCGGTCAAACTTGAACTAACACTACAAGAGACCACATAAATGTCTCTCCAATTCTAAAAAAAAACATGTAGACCACACAAAAAAGCTTCAAATAATCCACACAACGTCTTAAAATATTATAGCATCATTAGAATATTCTACAACTCTTCCACAACCACCTAAAATTTAGAACACCATCATTCTATGCAACCAAACACACTACCAAAAAACACAACTTGCTAACTGACTTTCCAAAACACCTCAACACCTGAAACCTCAAGGGAACGAAGTTATAGGAAATATAAGCACATTCCAAAATCCATAGGATAATAAACCTCACTATGGATAAATGTGGAGCAATCTCATTTCTCCAAGACAACCTTCTACATAGATAGACACACTATTAAGCATAACTTTCACTATCAAATGATACAAAACTTGAAAGTTTGGATATAGAATCTTTTAAAACCTCTAGTCATCATATCCAAACTACGCAAGCCTATCTTAAAATATGAATAAATATGGAGCACAACACTGAACACACCTCTGTCGCACTACAAACTCTTTTATTCAAATTTTCTCAAAAGCAATTGGAAACCAAGTGAACCAGCTGTATCAGTAAAATCAACACAACACTAAAACACCTCAATACATCCACATAATTTGCAACAAAAATAATATCCTCATCTATAATATCTTCTCAACACCACACTAGAGGTTGACATTAGTGACAACACTAAATACAACATAGTGCAACACACTTACTACTACAACAATCTTCCTGAGCATACTAGAGGTTGACATCAATGACAACACCAACAACATACTTGTAGAAATGTTGCCATCAATGAAAATGGAGATATTATTGCACTATTTTTTCATAGTGTTGTCATTGATTTCAACCTTTGGTATGGATATTTTTAAAGGTGTTTATAGTGTTGAGCATGTTTTGTAGATGTAGTATGGTTACTTGGTTTCCAACTGCTTTTAAGAAAAAATACATGAAGACTATATAAGGTGAATGGGAATTTTTTTGTATTTTTCTCTACATTTATTCATGCTTTAAGATGTTCTTGTGAGGTTTTAGCATGATCATTAGAAGTCTTTGAAGATTCTATATCTAGAGTTTTAGGTTCTAGATCCTGCGACAATAGAAGATATATTTGACAGTGTTTGGACTATCTCTAGCTTGTGAAGAGGGATATTTTGGGAAATGGAATTACACCACATTTCTCTATGTGGAAGTTTATTGTCTTGTGGATTCGAGAATGTGCTAATATTACATGTACATACCTTCCCTTTGTTTTTTCAGTGTTTAGTTTTTCTACAAGCTTGTTTCATAAGTTGTATTTCAATGGTAGTTTGACTGGTTGCATATGATAATAGTATTCTTAGTTTCATATGTTTGCACCAGTTCTTTTGAATATATTTTGGTGTTGGAATACTCCAATATGTTTTGTAAAGTTTCTACATACTTTGTAGGATGTTTTTAGCCTTGGTGAAGTGTGAATTTCATTGCTTGATAGTGTTAGTGTTGATTTGACTAACCTAGTGTGTTAGCACTATTTGTGGACAAGATTCATGGTTTTTCAAAGCCTTGTGTAGCATTTCAATGTATATTTGGTTCATGGTTAACCCTTTATGTGGTCCACCCTCACTTATTTCAATCATGAAGGTGTTTGGTGCTGACCTATTTGGTGGTTGCACATTTGAGGTGGATACATTTCATTGAAGCTGACTTAGAGAAGATTATTTAAGGTTGTGGAAGATATATATGCAAGGGTAAAATTTTTGAGAATGGTATGGTATGGAATGATGTATGTGCCATTATTTTTTTAGATATGAGTTTGAGAAAGAACACCTAAGACTACCAGAAGTAGTGAGTAGAAGGTGTCTCCAGTTTAGTGTAACAAAAGTCACTAGAGTTAGTGAACCAAAGGTTATGGATGGAATAGAGACATTGTGGTGGTTTCTCTAGTTTCTTTGAGGTAGTGAACCTCCTTCTAGATATTTATTTGTTATCCAAAATAATTTATGTTCCTGGGTAGTGAGCCTTTCCTTTTAGACATTGATTCCTCTAGGTAGTGAGCCCTTCAGGCAGTGAGCCTCTTATAATTAGTTTTGGTTTTCATATAGTGAGTTAATCCTCATCATTTTTTTCCCTTATAGTGTTTTCCACATAAAAATATTGTGTTCTATTATGAATTATTGTGGATGTTTTGTTTATTCATTTTTCTATATTCATACTAATACTTAATAAGGTTTTAAAGTTTTTGATGTACAACTAATTAAGCCCACCCTCTCAGTTATCCTATGTTTCTAACATAATATTGAATCAAAGTTTATTTTCAATAAATTTTATAGCATAAATAAATTATTTAAGGAGTCTATACCATACTTTAATGTAAGGTGATGTAGGAGCATACCTGGTTGTAAAGCAATCCTATATAAACCAAAAACATTTATTTTCTTGCATTCTAGTTTGTAGAAATTTTAAAATTTCATTCCACATTTCACTACATTATTGTTTCTCATATCATAGAGTAGGATATAACATCTAAATGATGTCATCTACATTATATCCAAAATTTAGATCATTTGAATTTTTCTACCAAAAGTTATCACTCTCAAAATTTCACTGTAATTCATAGTTAGAGCATTTGGGGTCAACTTGGTCTAGATTTCTTAGTGTGGACCTATTATAGAGCATGCAAATCTTAATGTGACATCTTACAATAATTTTGGGTCAAATGGGATCTTTCTTTGAGATCCATAATTCATTTCATTGACCAATGTATTATCTTTCATTTTGTAAGGTTGACCTTCACCTTTGATCATCTATTAGGTTTGTAAACTCTTGAGGTCAATGCAAACCTTCATTAGAGTTGGAGAATCATATTTAAGATCATTTTCAATTCATTGTAAGGAGTCATTAGTAGAGTAGTTGAGGATTTCATGATTTAGATTTCAAAAAGTTCACATTCCTCATTATGGATTTGTAATAAGGCCTTTGGATTTTTGTAATGTTTAATTCCCTTGCGGTAGGCATATAAGCCTTGGTTATTCACTCATGAGGCATGTGATGCATGTAAGATTACCAATTCAATAAAATCTATGTTTGTAGAATATTTTCTTGTGTTATTTAGGTTGTATTGACTATAAGATGGATGGTTAGGAGTTCCTTTTGGACCCTCCATCTGTAACAATTTCAAGTGGTATCAAAGTGAGTTCGTGAGTCTTGAAGACATTAATTATTGAGAATATATCACCAACCTAAGGAAATCTATTTTTTTTTTCAACTGGTCACTGACTATGAAGCAATTGAAACCCTTGTAGCGAGATCCCCAAACTGAGGCAGTTGCACCAGATCTAAGGAGAGAGATGCCACCAAGGAGAGTGCCTGCTATGGTGTATATCACTAGAAGAATAAATGAAATGTTAGAGATGATGTGAGTAATGTGATTCTAATTAGATGTTGTTAAAGAAGATAGAAAGTGAGGTTTAAACCCTAGACATAAGGATGAAAGTGATGATGACCTAGATCATGTTGTGAATCAAATTGAAGAAGAATCAAATCAAGTAAAGATGTGGAAATCTATTTCCAAAATTAGTAAGTGAACTAGTATTGAAATTAAAAATTATGTGGGAAATTGAAACCTTGAGGAATTTATTGACTAGATCAATGAAGTGGAATAATACTTTGAATATGAAGAAATTGAGGGTTAAGAAGGAGTGATATTTATGGAAAAAAAGTTGAAAGGACATGCTTCTTTATGGTGGAAAGGAGTTCAGTTAGATAGGAACAAAAGAGGGAAGGGGAAAATCATAAAATGGGGTAAAATGGTGAGAGAGATGAAGAACTAATTCATACCTATTTATTATGAGCTTGAATTTTTGAAAATATTATAGAACCTAAGACAAAATGAGAAAATTTTGAAGGAGTATACTAAAGAATTATATAAGATGATCATTAGGACTAGACATAGTGAAGGAAGAAAATAAAAGGTGGTGAGGTACATCAATGGACTCAGAACAAAAATTCAAGAATAATTGAGATTGGTGAAGATTACATTAGTTGAAGAAGCATACCAGTTTGCATTAAAGGTGGAGAGGCTAAACAAGAAATTTGAAAAAAGGTAGAGGAGTGCAAGAGGAAGATTCAAAATGAGTAGATCACAATTCAAGGAGAGGAAACTTCATGCAAAGAAAAATAAGGATAGGAAACCTTATTGCAGTGAGGAGAAGGATTGTAATTCATACCACAAAGGAAGATAAGATAGAAATTTCTACTGGAGTGATAGAAGAGGCCATAGTTCATAACGCAATGATGGATACTAGAGAGATGAAGGAAGATCTAAGAAGAGACCATTTAGAGGAACCTATTTCAAGTGTTGAGGTAAAGGACATAGAGAATTTGAATGCCATCAAGGAAGTACAGGTAAGAAAAATGAGCATACTGAAAGAGAAGCTTATGTGGATGAAGAATCTATTGAATTCCCTAATTCAGTTGGAAAACATGAGAAAGGTTTATCTAGTCATTGGTAATGACTAGAGCTTTGATGCATGAAGAAGTGATTGAGGAACCATTGCAAAAGGAATATTTTGTTCAGAACAAGATGTAAGTTTGAAGGAAAGGTATGTAAAGTTATCATTGATAGTGGTAGAATTGATAATCTAGTTTTAGAGGAGATGGTAACCAAGTTGAATTTGAATATATTGAAACATCCATACCTCTATAGGATAGCATGGATTTAGGATGAGCATAAGATATTGGTGAATGAGTAATGTTTGGTGAAATTTCATATAGGATCATATAGGGATGAAGTATTGTGTGATATTATGCCTATGTATGCATGTCATTTACTATTAGGGATACCATAGCAATATGATAGGAAAGAAATTCATGATGGAAGAATAAATACCTATAATGTGACTTCAAATGGAAAGATAATTAAGTTGATAACTTGGAGGAAGAGGACAAGCATGAAGTTTGTATCACTACCAGACTATGTTTGGTAGATGGAAGGAAATTTTTGGATGGATTAGGGCATGAAAACATGTGTTTTTCATTGATTCCAAAGAAGAGTGGTAGTCTAGAGGAAATAAAGGAATTTGATCCACCATAGACACAAGTGGCAGAACTATTGATAGAGTATGAAGACATCATATCAGAGAATGTACCAGATGGCTTATTGCTAATCTAGAGTATTAGTCATCATATAGATATAATGCTAGGAGCAAGTTTTCCAAAAAAGGTAGCACATAGAATGATACCAATAGAGAATGCAAAATTGAACTAATAGATACAAGAGTTGTTGAAGAAAGGATTGATCAGAGAAAGCTTAACCCCATGTGTGATACCTACTATACTTGCACCAAAGAAGAATGAAGAGTGGATAATGTTTATAGAGTCCAAAGAAATCAACAATATCACAATAAAGTATAGATTCCCATTTCCAAGAATGGATGAAATTATTATTTGTTTGAGTGGAGCCAAGTATTTCACAAAGATTATCCTAAAGAGTGGATACCATCAAATAAGAGTCAGAGAAGGAGATGAATGGAAGATTACATTTAAGACAAATGAAAGATTGTATGAGTTGTTAGTAATTCCTCTTATATTGAATAATGCACCTAACACTTTCATGAGCTTCATGAATGAGGTAATAGTGAAATTCTTAGGTAATTTTGTTATTGTTTATCTAGATGATATTTTGATTTTTAGTAAGATTAAAGAAGAACATTTGTGGCATATCAGATAAGTAATATAAAGATTAAGAGAAGATAAGTCATTGATTAATGTCAAGAAGTGTAGTTTGATGAAGATAGAGTTGGTATACTTGGGTTTTGTCATTTTTACTGGAGGATTGAAGATGGGCCTTGAGAAGATTAAAGAAATTTTTGAGTGGTCTACATCAGTGAACATTGGAGAGGTAAGATCATTTCATGGATTAGCTAGTTTCTACCATAAATTCATCAGAAGATTTAGTAGCATTTTTACACCTATGACATAAAAAATGAGAGGAGGTATGAAGGAATTTAAGTGGAAATTTGGAGCACAAAGATGTTTTGAATTGTTGAAGCAAAAGGTGACAAAGAAGCTAGTGTTAGCATTACTTGATTTTGGCAAAGTATTTCAAGTTAATTGTGTTGCATGTGGAAATGAAATAGGAGTAGTGTTGAGTCAAGAAGGAAGACATTTATATTATTTTAGTGAGAAGTTTAATGATTCCAAATGAAGATATTTAATTTATGATTAGGAATTCTATGCCATAATTCAAGCCTTGAAGAACTATAGACATTATTTCTTTTGTAAAGAGTTTTGTGTCGTACACTAACCATCAAGATTTTTAGTATTTGAATAGTCAAGGAAAGTTGAACCAGAGACATATGAGGTGGGTTGAGTTCTTGCAAACTTATAGATTATTTTTGAAGCATAGAAGTTGCAAGTCAAACAAAATTGTAGATGCATTGAGTAGGAGAAGGAATTTACTGATAGAGATTAGGGTAGAAGTATTAGGTTTTGAGGAACTAAAGCACATGTATGTGAATGATATAGATTTTTTCAAAGCTTGGAGAGCATGTAAGGAACCAATAGTGATATATTGGAGCCAATGGTTGGACTATTTCATTCAAGAAGGCTTGTTGTTTAAAGAAAACCAATTGTGTATTCTGAGGAGTTCAATGAGGTAGAATATGATTAAGGAGAAGCATAGTGGAGGATTAGTAGGAAATTTTGGAGTGGATGAGATAGTAGATTTGGTGAGCGAACATTATTTTTGGCCACATATATATAAGGATTTTAGGAAGTATGCTCAGAATTGTAGAATTTTTCAAGTAGAATAAAGGGAGTAGTTAGAATACTAGATTGTACAAACCTTTGATAGTACCAGAGAGACCTTGGGAAGAATAAGCATGGATTTCAAATTAGGATTACCAACATAGAGAGGGTTTGATTCTAGAATGGTAGTAGTATATAGATTTTATAAAATGACACATTTCATTCCTTATAGGAAGAATAATGATGTTGTGCATGTTACTAACCAATTTTTTCAAGGAGATTGTGAGATTGCATAGATTACGCAAGAGTATAGTTTTGGACAAGTACACTATGTTCATTGGATGCTTTTGGAAAACATTATGGAAGAAAATGAAGGAAAAATTGATGTCTAGTTTAGCATATCACCTGATAAATGATGGAAAAATAGTAGTAAAAAAAGGTTGGGTAACCTGTTGAGATGTTTGGTTGGAGATAAAGTACGAAATTGGGACATAGTTCTACTACAAGTAAAATTTGCATACAATAATTCAGTGAACTAGAGTACAAGGAAGAAACCATTTGAGATTGTGATTGGAGTACATCCCAAAGGAGTTACTGAGCTAATATATTAGTATGGAGAACAAGAAGAGTGTGAAGGTAGAAGATTTTGTAGACTTCATGGAGACAATGCATAATTAGGTTCAAAAGCATTTGGAGGACATGAATAGTAAGTATGAGGAAAAGGAAGATGAGAAGAAGAGACATAAGGAGGTTTTTGTTGGATATAATGTGATGGTATATCTAAAAAAGTAAATATTTCTAGTAAGAACATATAATAAGTTGAAGATGAGGAAGATTGGACCATGTAATATTCTAAGGAAGTTTGATTCCAAAAATGCATATGAAGTGGAGCTACCAAAGATATTTGGCATATCACCTATTTTCAATATTTTAGGTATCTATGGGTATCATGAAGGATATTCAAGTATAAGAGACACAAAATCTAATTTGGAGGAGCAGTTACCGCATAAACCACCAAAATATATTGAGTAGATTATGGATCTAGAACTAGAAGAAGCACTAGGAACAAGTAGTACAAGGAATACTTAGTGAAGTGGAAAGGTAGACTAGTGGAGGAATCATCATGGATTTCTCAAGCTGGGATTGATCACTATGGTTTTCCTCTAGCCCCTAGAAAGTGAGGGACTCACTTTTCTTCCAACCTTGATTGTTTGATGCAAGAGCATCCCTAGTTGTAAAGCAATCTTTTATCAACCAAAAACATTTATTTTCTTACATTCTAGTGTGTAGCAATTTCAACATTGCATTCTACATTTCACCACATTATCATTTCTCACCTCACAAAGTAATATATAGCATCTACACTATGCCATCTACATCATATCCATATTTTAGATCATTTGCATTTGTCTACCAAAAGTTATCACCCTCCAATTTTCATAGTGTGGACCTATTTCAAAGCATTTGGGCATAGCCTGGTCTAGATTTCATAGTGTGGACTTATTTCAAAGTGTGCAGAGCTTAATGGGATATCTTACAATAATTTTGTGTCCAATGGGATATTCCTTGGAGATCCACAAATAATTTTATTGAATGATGTATTATCTTTCAAGTTTTAAGGTTGACCTTCACCTTTGATCATCTATTGGGTTTGTAAACCCTTAAGGTTTACATGGAACCTTAATGGATTTGGAGAATCATATTTAAGATCATTTGCAATTCATTGTAAGGAGACATCAGTAGAGTATTTTAGGATTTAATGATTTAAAGTTTAAAAAGTTCCATGTTATGGGACTATAATAAGGCCTATAGACAATTGTAATGTTGAATTCCCTTGTGTTAGGCCAATGAGCTTTGATTATTCACACATAAGTCATATGATGCATGCAATATTTTTGATTCAATAAAGATCTATGTTTGTAGAATATTTTCTTGGGTTATTTCTATTGTGTTGATAGTAAGCTACACAGTTGGATAGTTCT
The DNA here is from genome assembly GCA_007258455.2 of Sequoia sempervirens. Taxonomy (NCBI): domain Eukaryota; kingdom Viridiplantae; phylum Streptophyta; class Pinopsida; order Cupressales; family Cupressaceae; genus Sequoia; species Sequoia sempervirens. The sequence goes on along the minus strand of VDFB02252616.1, from coordinate 233,746,209 downwards.
CTTTGGACCCTCCATCCACGACTTCACCATAAGGTTTATTAGGGCCATGAACAAGATTCCCCATTATTTGAGAGAAAATAACTAATTGTGCTTGATATTATATTACAATTCCTATGATGCAAAAATTTGCTACCAACTAAGAGACAAGTATCCTCAACATCTAAGGGATGCATTTAAGATTGCAACCCACATAGAGAGCAATAGGAAGGCATCAAGTTAAAGTGGACAAGAGGAAGGATGTAAAATTTTTATAGAATCATAAAGGATAAAATAATATAGTGTCATCATCTAAGGATAAATTGGATAAGTTCAGGAATACACTAAAGGTTTGTCCCATGGTAGAGCTATGCATGAAAATCAAGAGAGATTTCCAAAACTATGATGAGGGCATAGCCCAAGACTTAGAAAATAACCCAAAAACAAGAGAATAATTTTATTATTTAGAAAATGGAGCTTCTTACATATAGAGGATCTCAAATCCCCAAGTTCAACACATGTAAGTTACCGAAAGCTACAGAATAACCCTTTCACAATATGCAAGCTTGTCCCCAAAAAGTTACCCAAAAATTAGAAACCTTCCCATAAATAGAGCTCCTCTTTAGTTTGGAGCTAAAACAACATTCAAATTTTAGTTTAGGCAGTTTGGCGCCGAAAATTTACAACATGAAGTTCAAATTTCAAAAGAGCATTTGCAATTGTATCTTCTAGAAAGTGTGCCAACTTCCTGAGACCATAACTTTTGATCTGGGACTCTGATTCGCAAACCGTTTGAACTGTTGGAAAGGTCACAAAGTCAATAATGCAATTGAAATCTGCTATGTCAATTTTGGCAAGTTTTGGGGCTAATCTAGGAAATATAAGTGCCTCAAATCTAACTCAGAAGATTTTTAGGTGCAAATCTGGGAAACTAAAACTATAATATCTTTCCACCCAGGAATAGAAAATAAAAACTATAAATTGGGAGTTTCATTATGATGAAAAGGGTATCCAAAAATGTAAAAACATCTAAAAACTAATAAACTTGAAATTTAACTATTTTTGGGTGATGCAAGATTTCCCTTACACCACTAGATGCTCCTACATCAGACACCCAGGGTAATTTGAGAAGTGATCTTGTCATGTCTGAGATGGTGGAGGAAAAACTCAAATGGTCAACCTCTGCCTTAGGCAACCAGGATGAATCTTCAATAGGCCTTCCTTTCCATTTCACCAAATATTCTTCATACTGCCTGTTCCTGGTACTCCTTCCCACACGACTATCCAGGATTTCTTCAATCTCCTCCTTTTCTGAAGTAGGTGCTAGAATCCCACACTATTCCATCATTGGTACTTCCTCTATGCCACCTTCATGATACTCTGTCAAATTTGAAATTTTGAATCCATCTAGCAACTCTACCTCATATGCATTCCCTGAATCATGCCTCTTCAAAATTTTACAGGGACCAAACTTCTTCATCTTCAATTTGTTATATGTTCCTACTGGAAACCTTTCTTTCCTCAAGTGGACCATCACTTCATCACCAATCTGAAACTCCTTATGCATCCTCTTCGATCGCGTTAGCCTTATACTACATATTCATCTTGTTAATATGTTCTCTTACCTTCTCATGTATATCCTTGATGTGTTTTACAAAATCTTCAACTTCAGCACTTATTTTCTTCTCTTGGTCCATCTTCCTCAATTCTGGAGCTGTTCTGGGGCTACCTCCATACACAATCTGGAATGGTGATCTACTAGTGCTTCTGTTGACAAAATTGTTGTAAGAAAATTATGCCTGGGGTAAGATCAAGTCCCATCCCTTGGGTTTATCTCCTACCAAACATCTCAGTAGGTTACCTAGACTCTTGTTAACAACCTCTGTCTTCCCATCTATTTGTGGATGGTGTGTAGAACTGAACTTCAACTTGTCTTTGCTTCTTCCACAAGGTCCTCCAAAAGTACCCTACAAATTTTGTGTCACGATCTGAAACAATTTTTTTTGGCAGACATGTAGCCTCACCACCTCTATGAAGAACAAGTCAACAATGTGGACTGCATCATGGGTCTTCTGACATGGAATGAAATGTGCCATCTTTGAAAACCTATTAACCACCACAAAGACTAATCATTCCTCATTGTGTCCTTGGCAAACCAAGAACAAAGTCCATACTTATATCCTCCCATGGCCTTGCTGGTATAGGTAAGGGCTGATATAAGCTTGTATTCTAGCTCACTCCTTTAGCCATCTGACATACCCTACAACTTTGTACAAACTTCTTCACATCCTATGACAACTAAAGCCAATAATAATGCTCACTGATAATGGCAATGGTCTTATCCTAACCAAAATGTCCTACCATTCCTCCACTATGCTTCTCCTTTATCAGGTTCTCCCTCATGGAACTCCTCAAGATACACAATTGAATTCCCTTAAATAATATGTCATCTTGGATTATGAAATCCAGCCACCTTGTCCTGTCCACTGTTACAGGTTCCTTGCAAGCTTTCCAAGCCTTTGCAAAATCAAGATCTTTTGCATAAAGTTTTTTGAGTTCATTGAATCCAACCACTTCAATCTACATCTTTGTCATCAATGTATGCCTCCTACTTAAGGCATCTACAACCTATTTGACTTCCCACTCCTATGTTTCAAAACAAAGGTATAACTCTGCAAAAACTCCACCCATTTCATATGCCTCTGATTTAATTTTCCTTGACTATTTAGGTATTGCAAGGCCTGATGATCAGTATATAGAAAAAATTCCTTTGGCAACAAATAATGTCTCCATTTCTTTAATGCTTGAACTATTGCATAAAATTCCTGATCATATACATAATACTTTCTCTTGGCATCATTTCACTTTTCACTGAAATAGGCAATGGGATTACCTTCTTGGCTCAACACTACTCCAATGGCACAAGCACTGGCATCACAATCCACCTGAAACACCTTGTTGAAATTTGGGAGGGCTAGAATAGGTTGCTCTATTACCTTCTACTTCAACAGTTCAAAACTCTTTGCTGCTTCAATGCTCCACTTGAATTCTTTTCTATCCCCTCTCATTGTTTCAGTTAGGGGTCCACAAATACTACTAAAGTTTCTAATGAACTTTCTATAAAAACTAGCCAAACCATGGAAAGATCTCACCTCGGTAACAGTTCTTGGAGTAGGCCATTCCAGAGTAGCCTTCACCTTCTCTGGGTCCATCTTGAGACCTTCTATTGAGACAACAAACCCCAAGTACACTAACTCCCTCTTCACAAAACTGCACTTCTTTATATTAATCAACAATTTCTCTTCTCTTAACTTTTCAAAGGCTCTCTGAATATGCATCAGATGCTCATCCAACATCTTACTAAAACTCAAAATATCATCTAAATACACAATAACAAAACTTCCCTAAAATTCTTTTAGTACCTCATTCATGAGCCGTATGAATGTGCTTAGTGCATTGGTTAGCCCAAAAGGCATGACTAACCACTTGTACAGGCCCTCTTTGGTCTTGAAGGCAGTCTTCCATTCATCTCCCTCTTGAATCCAGATTTGGTGATATCCACTCTTTAGATCAATCTTTGTGAAGTACTGAGCTCCACTCAAATAGTCCATCAGGTCATCCATCCTTGGTAGGGTAAATCTGTACTTGATTATTATCTTGTTTATGGCTTGGGAATTTGTACACATCCTCCCCTCCCCATCCCTCTTTAGTGCTAGTACTGCAGGTACTGCACATGGACACAAACTCTCCCGTATCAAACCCTTTCTCAACAACTCTTGAACTTGTCTGTTCAACTCCTCATTTTTTGCTGGAGTCATTCTATGAGCTGCCTTATTTGGCAAACTGGCTCCAAGAATCAAGTCAATCTGATGAATGATCTTCCTTATTGGTGGTAAACCCTCAAGTACATTATCAGAAACAATATCCTAAAACTCATCCAACATCCTAGAAACTTCTTTCGGAACTTTCTCACTATCCTCCTTACTAACTCTAGGAATCAATGCATAACACACACCCTCATGCTTCATACCTTCTAAATTTTTTTTCTATCTACATAACAAATTCTAGCAATACTGCATACATTTTCTTCAGTCTCTTTTAGGGGTTTCAACTTGTGATGAACCCCATCCTTTGTCAAGGAATAAGTGTTTACATGGCCATAATTTATAGCTCACCTATCGAATTGCCACGGCCTCCCCAACAACATGTGACATGCATCCATGGGGATGATATCATAGAGTACCTCATCATGGTAGCTCCTAATCTTGAACTTTACTAGGCACTGCTCATTGACCAAAAATTTATGGTCTTTCTGCAACCAGGAAATCCGATACGGATGCGGGTGCCTTTCCCTCTTTAGCTTCAACTTTGTGACCATCTCTTTTGACACTAGATTATGAGTGCTCCCACCATCAATAATGACATCACAACATTTTCCTTCACACCTGCACCTTGTGCAAAATAGATTCTTCCTCTGTTATGGTTCCTTTTCCTCAGTCACCAGGGCTCTCCAAATTACTAGGGCTTCTCCCCTTTCAGCTTCATCTGAATGTTCAGATTGGGCCTCCTCATCTGCATGTGCAACCCTTCCATGAACTTTTGGCCTTTTGTCTACCCTTCCTTGGTGTTTTTCACATTCATAGGCTCAATTCCCTTCTTCACCACACTAGAAACATGTTCCTTTGAAACTGCCTCTTCTAGATCCTTGTCCATATCTCCCTCATCCTCTACCTCTTTGATCACCATTGTTTTGATCACGAGGGTAGTAGAAGTTGTCATTCCTTTGGCTTCAGCTAGTACCCACATCTTCACTTTTCTTTTCATCATCATTTTGGATTCCTGAAGGTCTTCCACTGCCCATTCCACTTTGACCTCCTCATCCTTTTTGCTTGCCATCAAATCTTTTCTTTAGATTCTCTTCCACCTTCAGAGCAAACTAATACACATCCTCAATGGTGGTCATTCTAACTAGGCTTAACTCCTCCTGAATGCACAATCATAACCCATTAAGATATCGGGCTACCTTCTCCTTATTGGCCTCTGTGTGGCTCATTCTGATGATTATCTTGTGAAAATCTTTAGTATATTCTTTCACAAATCTGCTTCCTTGCTTCAACCCTTGCAATTTCTTCAACAAATCTAACTCGTAGTCCACTGGTATGAACTACTTCTTTAGTTTCTCTACCATGTGATCCCATCTGATGATAGTTCCTTTTCCTCTTCGATTTATTTCCAATTGGACCTCTTTCTACCAAATACTATCATGGCCCTTTAGCTTCATTTTCACAAACTTAACTTGATCTGGGTCTTCTATTTCCTCATACTCAAAATATTCTTCTAGCTCATTGATCTAGTCAATCAACTCTTTTGGGTTCAGACTTCTAGAATAACTAGTGACTTCTGCTCTGGGTCTTTTCTCAATCTTCGAAATGGCCCTTATTAGCCACATTTGGTCTTGATCAATTACTTCTTCTTCCTCTTCTACATTTGAACCTTCTTCCTCTCCTTCATCCTCACTTTCCTCCCTCAGGTTTAACCCTCTTCTCAACTGCTCTTGTAATGCATCAATCTGTCTTTGGAGGGCTACTAGTGCATCTCTTCCACCAACATTTCTGCCACCTCGACCACCTCTGGCACCACCATGCCTACCAAGCATCACTCTTGGAGGCATCTTTCTTGACCTCGACCCACAACCATAGTCCTGGTGTGAACTACTTCATGATCGGCGATCTGTCCACATGCTCAAGAAAACCTAGCTTTGATACCACTTGATGAGGGCGCAGCCCGAGACTTAGAAAATAACCCACAAACAAGAGAATAATTTTATTATTCAGAAAATGGAGCTTCTTATATGTAAAGGATCTTAAATCCCCAAGTTCTACAACACATGCAAGTTACCGAAAGCTACAAAATAACCCTTTCGCAATATGCGAGCTTGTCCCCAAAAGTTACCCAAAATTAGAAACCCGCCCATAAATAGAGCTCCTCTTTAGTTTGGAGCCAAAACAACATTCAAATTTGAGTTTAGGTAGTTTGGCACTGAAAATTTACAACATGAAGTTCAAATTTCAAAAGAGCATTTGCAATTGTATCTTCTAGAAAGTGCGCCAACTTTCGGGGCCATAAATTTTAATTCAAGACTCGATTGTGAACCATTTGAACCATTGGAAAGGTCACGAAGTCAATAACATGCTCGAAATATGCTATGTTGATTTTAACAAGTTTCAGAGTTGATCAGGGAAATCTAAGTGCCTCAAATCTAACTCAAAAGATTTTTAGGTGCAAATATGGGAAACTAAAACTGCAATATCTTTCCACCCAGGAATAGAAAATAAAAACCATAAATTGGGAATTTCATTATGATGAAAATGGTATCAAAAAATGTTAAAAAATATAAAAAAATAAGAAACTTGAAATTTAACTATTTTTGGGTGATGCAAGATTTCCCTTACACCACTGGATGCTCTTGCATCAAACTATCAGACCAACCTTATCATAGTAATTATCATAATGAAAAGAAAGTACACACCTATAGAGGTTCATCTAATAAGGAAAACATTGACTAGATAATAAGGAATGCTACTAATATTATGGAGGAAAATTCATAGTGTATGACATGCCAATTATCTCATTCTCCATAAAATACATGGTAGATTTATCTCTTGATTATTTTCTTAACCATTTTGATGAATGTAATGAGTCACACCATGATATAAACTATGAAGATCAATACCACAAAATTAATATGATATTAACAAAAATATTCTCTGTTGATTCTTTTTCCTTCTACCCTCAGTTCTAAGACAAAATATGATGTGTAAACCTAGGGGTCAATGAGATAAATATTATCTATAATCAAATCAAGGAATAAAAAAACTAATTAACAAGGTTGGACTCAGACTTCTAAACTTTGAACTCCTTAATACTTAGGAGGGTAATCTTATTATACATCTTAGAGAATGTTAAATCCTTTTATAAAAAAATCTACACACCCTTTGATAGTGGATATTCAATATGTTCTCTAATACATCAATAAAGGACAACTTATAATTTCATCAAATTCAAATATGATTCCTAGTACTTTGAATGATGTTGAGAGCTAATAATTTTTAGAAAATTTCTTCACCTCAAACACATAAATGAATAAATAAATAAAACTATTTACAAGAATATCAGTTATATTATATAAACTCCATGAAGACATATTAGCGCTAATAAATTAAACATAAAATAAAAATGCATTGAGACTTATTAAATTTTGGAACCATTATGGCAGCAGAAAACTACACAAGGATGATTGATGCCTAGGTGTGGGCTATAGAGTCATATATCTTGCTTCTTATGTCACATTATTAAACATGTTTTAATGTTAATTTTTTGTATTATTACCTAATGATAATAAGACCCTTAAAGCCTACATAATAATCCACCTAAAAACATAACATTCCTACTATTCTCATATAAGAATTTACTCTATTTCTTGAACAAAAGGAAATTAAAAATAATAATTTACTATAGAAAATTTGTAGGAGGATAGCAATAATCCTTGATTTCCCATGTCAAAAACCATTAAATCTCAACTGGGAGACAACTACAAAGTAGTGTGATATTCATATGATCTTATTACAAAACACAAAAGTATTGCGAACTAATGACCTAGAGGTAAAAACATTCACTAAAAATTGACCATAAAGGGATTCAAGTGTGCCAAGTGTTAGCATCTTTATTTCACCTTATTTTCCTTTACTATTTTTACAATTGAAGCTGTTTTTCCCATTCCTATGGACACCTTTTAGCTATGTGTAAAAAATCGTTTAATTCCTCTATTTTTACTTGACAATGAAAAATATTAACCCTAAGTAAATACCCATTTCATTAACAATAAAATAATGCATTTAAATGATCATTTTGACATGGAATTTTAACCCACTAGATTCCTTAGAGTTTCTTTGTTTCCTCCACCAATTGGGTTGATAATTTATCAAACAATTTTCTAGCAAACCATCTACCCATTCATTCTATTTGTAACTATTACATTATTTGTCCCTTTCCCAACTCATATTTCACATTGATGGACAATAAATAATAGTTCAAAAAATACATACGAGTGTTTTAGGGAAAGATAATCATTCTAACCATTGTAGGAATTATTTGGGAAGATAAAAAATGATTTAGTAGAGTTAAAAAAAATTCAAACCATCTTCCAACCCTCCTCCACTATTCTCAACATAATTGTAGGCCATTTTCATGGTTGTTGGGAAAAATAATACACCCTAAACAATGTTGAAAAAATTTCCATGGTGTAGGAAAGGATAGAGAAAAGATTTAGAACGATAACTTTATTTTATAATTCTCATTTTAGTGAAAAACTCCTCTCAAAAACTCAACATGTGAATAACTTCTTTTGGCACCCCACACATAGCATAGTCAACAAATAAATGACCAATGAGGAGGCTATGATATGCCTTCATGCCACTTGCAACCTTGAACTACCCTTCTCCTCATGGCCATGCAAGCATGTGGAAATATGACACATGGATTTAAGTCAAAATTATGTGCCCAACTTACAATATTCTTTAGCCAACATTGTCTTGCATGGTTTAAATCTACCACAACCTTGAACTTCCCATTTCCTCATGACCTTGCAAGCATCTAAGAATATGACATGTGGAAAAATCAAACCCACAACTTAATAATAATTCTTTGTATGCAAAGAATTATTCACTAACTTGTGCCACCCCTAGATAGCATTTAGAACATTGATAATATGACAGGAATCATCACCCCCATACTTCAACTAACATTTTAGAAAAAAATTAATGAATATATTTTCCATTTCATGTGCTTGAATTAGAGGGAATAAATTGACATTTTGAAAGTATAATCCCAACCTTCTTTTGATATTTAAGACATTAAAAAAAATTTTAAATATTTTTAAATTTAAAACCTAGTGAAATTGGTAGTTGAAATTCTTTGTAGGCCAAATGATGGTATTCATTCCACAGACACATATGACCTCTAAGAGCCATGAAAACTAACAAAGGGTCATAATAACTTATTAGATCCTTGTAATGTTTGAAAAAATTGCACAAAAAACAAATTTTAGGGGATCCTTTGTAAATTGGGCCTTCTAGTAGGAAATTTAACAAATTATTGGTTGTCCCTAAGACATTCCAAAAAACCACAAAAAATGGAGATATAGACTATTGGAGGAAAATAAACAACTAGGTCATCACTAGAACAATAAAATTTGAATTTTTTTATAGAACCTTATGGACCTACTTGCAAATGGGTACACATTAAAATTTGGCTCAAAACATGTTTGAAAACCATGAAACCAAGTTTATATGCTCATTGTGAAATAGGAAAACTTTGTTGAAAAGGGATTTTTACAAAAAAAACATAAATTGTAAAATTTTAATGCCAAAATATTTTAGGTATTACTATAGCCACATGGCTTAGAAATGGGATTTTGTCACCAATTCAATGAAAATTACACACTAGAAATGAATATAACCTATAGGTGTCAATAGTGGCTCATTTTTAGGGACACATTCTATTGATGTTATAGTGGCTTCAGACTCATCCTTCTAGCCACGATTCAACATATAAAATTGCATATAGCCTATCAGCTATTTATTTTATTGAGATAATTAAGTGAAGAGGCACTTCACTTGGAAACAATATAAATTCTAATTGGGCTAACCTTCCTTGTAATTCACATCTTTTATTTGTAACTATATATTCTTTGTATTATGGCCAACCTTGTACATGAAGAGGTGTGACCTCCTCACATTTGTATATATACAAGGTCATTTCCATATATTTTATCATCAATCAAGTTCGATTCATTCTCTCATTAAAGTGTGAATTGCTTCAAGAGCAGTTTGCAAATTTTCTAAGTGCAGATTTGAAGATCAAGGAAGTGTAGATTATTATCTACCATTGCATCTAGAGTTGGTGCTAAATATAGGCCTTGAGTGTGGCCTCATTGTAAAGAGATTTGTTTCCATATTTCATATATATAAGAGATCTTTGTTGCTAGGTTTTTCTCCCTCAAGTGGAGGGTTTTCCCAGGGTATTTTATGTGTTTATGTGTCTGATTTTGAGTTAAATTTTTCTTATATAACCTGATCATAAAAACTAGCATGGTATCCGAGCAGGTATAAGAAGATCATGATTAGATTTTTTCAAGTAGAATTATCATCCCTTCTTATTCTCATCCTAATTGCATCGATCTTATTGTCAAGATGGTGAATGGGTTGAAGGTAGAAGATAGACTTAAGGGTGCTTCAAACTTCACATCTTGGAAGTTTAGAGTCATACTCGCTTAGGAAGAAAATGAATTAGCTAAGATCATTGAGGGCGAAGTTCCCAAACCTACCAATGAGAATGAGAAGCCACAATGGAAGAGCAATGGCACTAAGGAAAAAAAGATGGTTAATTTTGTGAAAGATCACATTGTGCCAATCATCTCCAAGTTGAAGACATCAGGAGACATGTCCAAGACTTTAGAGGAGATTTATGAGATCAACAACACAAGTCAAGCTCTTGTATTAAAGGAACAACTTCATTAGATCAAAATGGTTAAAGGAGAATCTGTCATCTCATATTTCATGAAGATTTTCAAGTTGAGAGATCAACTCTCTACCATTGGGCATATTGTTGATAACAAGGATTTGACTATGTTGGCTTCCAATGGTCTTCCTTCATCTTGGGAGTTATTCATTCAAGGAATCAATGCAAGATCAAAACCTCCTAAGTTTGATCAGTTGAGAGTGGATTGTATTCAAGAAGAATCAAGGTTGCCTACAAGAGGTATTGGTCAAAGCTCTACAAATGAATACATAGATGTTCTTGCCATTCATTCCTCAAAGAAGAAAGGAAAATAAGGAAAGAAAGGGTATGTCAAGAGGAATAGAGATACTGGATATCATGGTGCTCCTACATTTAGGAAGAAGAAAGACCTCTCATGCATTCAATGTTTTAGATGTGACAAGTTTGGTCACTATGCTAAGGATAGTCCAATGAGACCTAAACAACAGGCTTCATTTGTAGATGTGGGTGAGATCCCTCCATAGAAATATTCAAGTGAATGTCTATTCTACTATTCTTTGTCAAGCAATGTGGCTATCGACATCAACACTTGGTTGATTGATAGTGGTGCCTCTCACCACATCACTAGTTTTAGAGAGCATCTATCTAATTTGGTGGAGAGAGATTCTAATGTTCAAGTCATAATTGGTGATGATGCAAGTTATTTTGTGAAACATGTTGGGATCTCCTCTCTTCACTTGGATTCTAACATTTCCTTATAGTTGAGCAATGTTCTATTTGTTTTGGGTATCAAGTGGAACCTTTTCTCTATCTCAACATTGGAGGAAAAGGGGTATCAAGTTGCATTCTCCAAAGGAAAAGTTCTTGCATGGCTGAAGAACTCAAGTATCAAGTCTACTCGGGTGATTGGAGTTTGACATGAGTTTCTCTACAGACTTTGCACTCATCCACTTCAGGCTTTGTTGCATGATTCTTCAAGTTCGTGTGAACTTTTGCATAGAATACTTGCTCACCTTCACTTTCGAGCACTACCAACCATGGAGAAGATGGTCATAGGCCTTCCTCAATTCAACAAGGAGCATGAAGGTACCTGCCGAGGATGCACTTTAGGTAAGAATACTAAAGGTTCATTTCATAGTAGTGAAAGTAGATCTAAATGTATTCTAGATCTTTTGATTTATGTGGTGTTGCTTCCTTGAGTGGTTTCTTGTATTATGTAATATTTATTGATGACTACTCTAGAAATACTTGGATTTATTTCTTAAAGACTAAAGAATCTGATGAAGTACTTGAGTGATTCAAGGAATTTAAAGCTCAGGTAGAGAAATTTTTCAAGAAGAGGATCAAAGTTCTTAGATCTGACAATGAAGGAGAATACATCTCTGAAAGTTTTCGTAACTTTTGTGTTGAGGTAGGAATTAAGAGGGAGTTTTGTGTTCCCTACAATCCATAGAAAAATAGTGTTGCAGAAAGGAAGAACAGATCTATTGTAGAAGCAGCTAGAGCCATGATTCATGATCAAGATTTGCAAACCTTCCTTTGGGCTGAAGCATCTAGGACAGATGTGTATGTTCATAATAGAATCCCTCGCCAAATTTTGGAGAACATGACTCCTGAAGAAGCATTCATAGGGGTGAAGCTGAAAGTAATTCATTTGAGGATCTTTGGTTGTCTAGTGTATGTTCATGTACCTAAAGATAAGAGGAAAAAGTTGGAACCGTCTGGAAAGAAGGGAGTATTTGTGGGCTACAATGAATCTTCAAAAGCCTCCAAAGTTTACATTCTAGGTCAGAAGTTGATTTCGATTAGTAGGGATGTTACATTTAAAGAGGATGTTGCATTCAATAGATCTATGAGCATCCACATGGAGATAGACAATGTAGACCAAGAGTCTCCTTAGGATATGGAAGTTGACCATACTCTTGAGATTTAGAGGGAGGCTACTAATCCTAAAGAATATGATGATCTAGTTGAGCCTTTGGAACCTAATGATGGGCCTACAAACATTGTGATTGGTCATAAGAGACCTCTTTGGGCTAGGTAAACAATGTAGGAGGCCAAAAGGTTTGTAGTCCCAAGAGGAACTTTCAAACAAAGCAAGAGAACTCATAATTTTTCAAGCTATGTTGCTTTGATGAGTCAAATCATTTAGTCTAAGACTTCCAATGTTGAGGAAGCTACTAGTCAAAAAGTATGGAGAGATGTTATGACTGAAGAGTATCAATCCATCCTCAAGAATGATATTTGGGACATCGTACCTAGACCTAAAGGTAAATCTATTGTATCTTCTAAGTGGATCTTCAAGTTCAAGCATGTAGCTGATAGGAGCATTGAGAAGTATAGGGCTAGGTTTATGTCTAGAGGATTCTCTCAAAAAGAGGAAGTAGACTTGTTGATGTGTTTTTTATGCACCTCTCAACATAGGTAGTGCGTAGGTGCACTGCCTCTCTTGAAAGATAATCTTCCACAATCAGATTGCAGAACACTATCCCAAGGTCTCTAATGTCAGGTCTTGACAGTGCTTGGAATATTTTAGTTGTTTGATGTGATTTGTTGGAATTACAAGGTGGACTTACAGATGGATCATGAAGCAAGGGAAGTTGGATCTACAAATGGGTTTTTTAAGATGGACAAGTTACTGTGTGTTTGTTGTAGGTTCAAATAGCTGCCTTGAACTCCATTTTGTCATTGGATTTAGCTTTACAATGCACAATGAACCTTAGCATAGGTTACTCATTAAATAAAATGAAAAAGGGTAGGGAAGAGAGGAGGTTCTTGGATTTGCAACTAATTGTGAACAGTGATGATGGAGTTCCTACAATGGACAACTTCTTGGAAACAATATTCCACTTAACTAGAGATCTCACAGTCTCATGGAATTTGTGCTATCTTCTAAGGTCTACAAATATTTTTTCTTTCATTCACCATATTCATGCATGAAAAAAGATAAAAATTTTGGAGTAGCTTTGAATTCAAGCCTAGACTAACTTTACACAACTATCTATCATCAGCAAATAGCAAAAAGTATGGACTAAGAAGTCATCTACACAATAGGAATTTTCATGATCACAAGACAACATTCCTAAAATCTACCAAAGCAAGAAAATAGTTAACTAGAACAGAAATAAAACCTAAGTTAAACATCTAACAATGGAGATTGAATCAAGCAACATGTGAGAAACTCAAAAAATGCACAAATTCAATGACTTTTCTTTATAAATTTCTGCAGCATGTATTTACAACAACTCAACTCCCTTTGTAAATGAGAGGAGAGCCCTATTTATAGTGACCAGAAAATAAAATGAATGGCCAGGATTAATTCTCATTGTGTGGCCAAGATTCATTACAAAATAGGGTTTCACCTACCCCCAATATATCACAATTTAAAATTACATTTTATCATTTTCCCTATTTTGTCGTCTAGTGACGACACTGTAGCAATTTGTATTTTACCTAATTGCTATTTTACTATAGCTACTCTTTAGGGATATCTTTATCATTAACAGGGATGTCCTCCTACTTGGATGTTGCATATTCCATGAACTTGAAGATGATCGCTCGGAGCTTGTCCACTTCAATAATCTCATACCTTAGCACTTGGTAGCTCCATTCCTTCGCGTTATCGTCTAGCCATTTCCAGTCCTCATCATACTTTGCACCCCGGTATCTGAATAGCTTTGATTGGTCAAATGCACAGGCAACAAAACTCATAAATTCCATCGTGATTTCACTATACATCTCATCCTCCATCTTCTTTTGGAAGTAAGGCTTCACCTATTCTGGATCCATTTGCACTACGGGCATATCATATTTTGTCATTAGCTTGAGATAACAAGCACATTCTTCCCTGATTTCCTTTATCCATTCCATATCTGGATCTACCTTGCTCATTATTTTCTCCAACCTTTCCTTCCTATTGCCAAAGTCTCGCCGCCATACATCCATCAGCCAGTGATCATCCTTCTTAAATGCAAGCTCCTTTTCCCATGTGGCTTTAGGCAATTGAAGGATGGCCTCGATCTTTGGAAAGGTAGAGTCATATGTTGTAGGGAAGTCAGTGCATAGCCTCTTGGTGCCCTCCAAGGATTGTTGTAGGTCCAAGAACTTGTTGGCTATCTGAACAACCTGGCCAATTCCCATGTTTCCAACATATAAGAATCATCAAAACTAGTCCTCTGTAGTCTTCTCCAAGTTCTTTCTATTCTCCATCTTATCGATTTTCTCTTTGGACAGTAGTTGGGGCACAGTTGTGGATGTGGTAGGTAGGTCATCCATCGATGACCACTGCTGTATGTAATCTGTTAAAGCAGCCACCTGTGCTTTAAGTTTGATTTTTGAAATCTTATCCCACCTTATCAAGTGTATCACCATGGCCACTAACTCCTCAAGATGCCCCACCTTCTGTTCTCTAGTGGTGGTCCCTAGATCCATGGTGAAGACATTGTAAGTTATTCCTTCCTGACCTACCATAGGCATGGCTACTTCCACAACTCGAGACCCATATGCATCCATCGTTACCTTGGATTGGATCTTAAGATTCTTCTCCTTCTTTGTTGTGATTTGAGCTTGGGATAAGATAGCTTCTAGTCTCGCTCTTGGGTCCTTTAGTACGGGATTTTTCTTTTCGAGCTGCTTTTCCAACCATTTTTGTATAGAAGATTTTCCCTTAGGTGAATCATGGCCACCCTCGCCCCTCTCGGTCAAAGCCAAGGTTTCCGCTCTCTTATCTTTTGGGGACTTTTCTTTTTCCTTGGCAACATCTCTTTCTTCTTCATCGGAGTCTTGGATGAACATAATGTGCTTAATAGGAGGCCTGGCCAATTATTACTATAGGGGATGTTCTTTCTTTTCCACTTCTTCCCCTTTCTTTCCTTTAACTTGTTTAACCTCGTGCACATTTTCTTTGAATTGCTTGATCTTGAGGCCCTTGATAGCTTGGGCTTCTCCCTTAGTTTTGTCTTCTTGCTATTGTTCTTCTTCTTCAGGGAGTGGCCTTTCTACCTCTAATTTGGTGTCCTTTGGCTGTTGGGCCAGTTCTTCTTCAAGATCATCGTCAAAGACTTGCATGATTACCTTGCCACCAGTGCTATCTTCCTCATCCCTGCTCTCTGAGGAACCAGTTCCCTCCTCCTCATAGGAAACCTTGTCAATAATGTGATGTTCATACTCTGGGTGCTTGTGATATACATCGGCCTCCTCCTCAAAGGGCTTTGAGGCCTCTTGTTCTCACTCTTCCCACTCCTTGGAAATTAGCATGGTGGCTTCCATGGCTGATGGCCCTGTCGGAGGTTGTGAAGGTTGGGTAGTGGCGAGGACCTAAGCCAAGGCTGCCTGAAGCATAGGATCCATGAGGATTTAGGAGAGCTCAGAAGGGATATTTTACATGTGCTTCGAGAAGGTCTCAGGAAAGGTGGGAGCGGGCACTAGTGCAGCCACCATAGGTAATGGGAGTGACGTAGTGGGTGACATGGCAACAAAGGAAGGAGGCATTGTCAAGGTGAAAGAAGAGTCAATTACAATCATAGGTTTAGTCGGGGGTGGAGAGGCAAGATGGACAGAGATGTCCACCACCAGTGGGGAAGCAACAACCATAGCTAGTTAGGTAGGTGGTGCGATAGTTAGGGCAGGAAGAGCCAAGATAGGATTGATTTGATTAGTACCTTCTACTTCTTCTTGCATCAAGAGTTGTTCTATTGTTCCCCCTATTTTCTTAAGTCTTTTGGATGGTGAGCTTTCCAAATCCTTCCTTGTATAGACCTTGGGGTTAGGAGACTATTATGATTCTGTCTCCTTTCTCTTCTTAGATCTAGTGATGGGAGGAGACTTGGATGTCCCACCAGTTCAAGTGGTGGCAACAACATCCTCTATGGCACTTGGCTCACTTTTGAGCCCTTCATAAGTTAGAATCACTTCCTTCTATTTCAATTGGGCTATCCATCCATCAAGCCATTCATTAGTACGAGCCAAGATTGGCTTCATTATGATATCGAGGTCATCGACCTCCTGCTCGTCTTAGTCTATTGTTGGTAGCGGCAAATTGGCAACTACAGGGTACCTAGGATCCATTAAGGTGCTCTTGTCCTCTTCAACTTGATCTAGGATGGGAAAGGGCTGCACCTTTCTTATGAAATATATTGTCATTCACATGTAGTGCCTTGCATGTACCTCTTTGTCATCTTGACAATCCCCCCAAAAGTCTTCAATGTGGTGGAAATGAGTGAACCCTGGCCCCAATGCCTTCCTTATGTGTCCATATGGGGCCATCCATGGGTGAGCAGTATGCAGGTGAAAAAGGTAATCCTTCAGTTCTTTCTCGAAATTAGCAGCACATTGGGAGGTTTGCATTCTATACATGCCCTGGCCAAGAGTAATGGGATAAGAGATCCCTACTATGTGTTTACCACTGAAGACTGCTTGTATGTGTTTGAGCTGCCAAGAAAGCTCCAATAGGATGATTCAGTCATTGGGGTATCAAGGCAACCTGTTTGACCTTTCGTTGAAGCCCTGGGCATGGATGTATGTGAACTTTGGGTATTGAATGAAGAGGAAGGCATACTGCTTCAAAAATGCCTTGGCACTATGGGAAACCCTCTTGAAGTCTCCAGAAATCATTCTGACAATATGGCCAATGAAGGTGTCATTCACTCTGCAATACTCCCTTTTGAAGTTTTTGTACTGGAGCTGGGGGTATCTATCATATACCTTGAGTCTTCACCCCTTCTTTTAATTGGGTGCTACAAACAATCCATTGTATTGCCTCTGATTTGCCAAGGAATAGACAAGATAGGAAGTCATATAGAACTTAGAGATCTTCTTTACATTAACAAACTGCTCATGGAAGCAGTTGCTAATTATACATCCTCAATTGAATGAGGTCTTTGTTGTAACATCATCATTCCCCTGGAGGATCTGCTTGATGAAGTACACCATCCACTCCTAAAAGAAGGTGGCCGTAGGGAGGCCCATCACTCTGCTTAGTGGTGCAGGAGCACCCAAGGCCTTCAAGGAGCTCTTCAAGGATTAGGAGTGTTCAGGGGTTAGGAGGACCTGTCAAGCAAATCAAAATATCAACTATGACCATTTAAAGACTATAATGGCATTTGGAAAGGATAAATGTGTTAAGAGAGTCAACTGTCCTAAGGGTCCTGATAAGGACCTTAAGACCAAAATGCTATGTAAATGGAGTTATCATGTTCTAGGGGTTTAATTATTAATCTAATGGTTTAATTAGGTCAAATAAGGTTGGATATTAAAGATCCAATAGTTTTTAGGTGGTAGAATTTAATAAATTTAAGTTTTTAAATTCAAATTTTTGAATTCCACTTTAGGCGGATAAATGGGTTTTAGGAGATTTAGTCACTTTAATGAAAGAAAATCAATAAAAAATGGTTGGATCGGTTGGGGAATGGTTCTATAACCCCAAAATTATCATTTGTATGGAGTTTGGGCATGTGGAGAAGTGATTGTACGAACTATTCTCAGAAAAAATAGGAAAACTTCAGTTTTTGTATCTTTTTGTGTTCTTTTTGATGTTCTATTGATTCCTATTGAAATTTGATTCATTTTTATGCCTTAAGGACTTGCATTTACATGATTTAAGACCTTTTTATTCTCTAAAAGTCAATAGAAATCAATTTTTTGTACAAAACTTTTGACTATCCTCAAGGAAACACATAATTTGCACTAGTTTTGAGGGTTTTTCATAAAGAATGATCCATTTCATGGGAATATATGACTAAGACCAATGAAATGGATCATAATTAACTTTTATCATATCAATCTAACAACCTAAATTGTAGGAAAGAGGAAACAAGTGGTGTACACCAAGAAATCAGAGTGAAAGATGCTTGAAGATGGAGGCTAGGGTATAGTAGTAGAAGATCTTCCTTAAGGAGGGGTATGTTTTTTAGTTGTAATAGTTGATACATGTTGAATTAATGGTGAAAAGTCTAAAATAAAGTTTTGGAAGTGATTGTAAGGTTAGTTTTCAAGAATCCCTAGTTTTGAGGCAAGTTAAGGAGGGTTTTGTGTTTGAGCATGTTAGGGGTGTCATAGAGGACTAAAAGTATGAAAATACTTAGTTTGGGGATGTTTTAAGAGACTGTTGAAAGTTTCATGGTTAGGGGTTGAGTTTAAAGAGGGGTTGCTTTGGAAAAGAGGGCTAATTAGCCCTAGTTTTTTAGGAGACAATAGATTTTGGAAGGGTTTGTCTGAAGCAAGTGATATCAAGGTTTGGATATGTTGTTTTTCATCAAAAACCACATCTAAAACAGTCATTAGATTGGAAGTTCCTTTGGAAATTTTGAGTGCAAAGTCAATAATCCTTCGCTAGAGGCCTAGTTGGGCTAGAAGCCTAGTTAAGGTGAAAATTTGGTTATGTGTCTAAGACAAAGGGTTGGGATTTGAAATCATTCAAGACAAGTTTTTTTGAGCCTTTTAAGAGTATTCCTAGGGTTTGGGTCCATAAGGAAGGAAAATAAGTCATTTGGTGCATTATTGAGGTTTGTCTCCACCAGGGTGCCTGAAGAAGAGTTGAGATTGCATCATTAAGTTCCTTCAAATCTTTGTGTTTGTTTCAAATTCCAAAACCCTCTACATCAGAGTGGTATCAGAGTAGTGAGTAGGTCCTTTAGGGATTGAAGAAACAAAAATGGCACCAAAAAATTAATTGGCAAGAGAGTTTGAAGAGTTGAAGGAAATCTTGGAAAGGGAGATAAGAGAAAGAAGGGAACAAGAAGCAGCAAGAGAGTAGGCCAGAGCAAGAGAAGAAAGGAAATGGAGAAGGGAGAGAGAGACCATGCAAGCAAGGATAAATAACCTTGAGAGGAGTAGGAGGAGAGAAGAGAAAGAAGACCAAGAAGACAATGATGAAGATGAAGAGCATGTGAGGGTAAATCAGGAACAAAAAGTAGATGAGATAGAGGACCTTAAGGAAAGGAGGTTACTAAGATTGTTGAATGTAGTACAAGGTCATGGAGGGAAGAGTCACATAGACTTTCCTATCTATCAAGGGAAGATGGATAGTGAAGGGGTGTTGAGATGGCTTGATGCCTTAGAAAACTATTTTGAGTTTGAAGAGATGGATGAAGAGAGGAAGGTTAAGTTTTCCAAAACCAAGTTGAGAGGCACAACATTGACATGGTGGACTAGTTTTTAGAATGATAGGATGGCTAGAGAATTGACAAAAGTCTCTACATGGGCTAGGATGAAGAATTTGGTCAAAGAGCAGTTCCTACCATCTGATTATACCATCCATTTGAAAAGGATGAGGTAGAATTTAAAGCAAAAGGACATGGATGTGATGTCCTATACTGAGCAATTTCACAAGCTTAGTATTAGAGGGGGTTATGAAGAGGATGAGAAAATAGCCAAGTACATCAATGGCTTGAGGTACAATCTACAAGATGAGATTGGTTTGCAATTGCCAAGGACATTAGGAGAATGTTTTCAGTTGGCCATTAGAACTGAGGAAAAGGTGAAAAGGAAGCAAGAAAGATCAAGAAATGGTGGAAGAGGAGGTAGTTCAAATAGGGGCAGAGGTAATAGAGAGAAAGGACAAGGCAGCAATGACAAAGGCAAAGAGCTATTTTTTTATCAAAGAGGTGGATACACTCGTAGAGGAGGAGGTAGATAGGCCCATTCACAGGTAGGTGTTTCAATTGAAATAAACTAGGGCATCCTTCCTTCAAGTTTCCTAAATGGGAACAAGCTGATAAGGGCAGATATAGGAGAGCTTACTTGGTACAAGAAGAAGAGGACAAAAAGGAAGAATCAAAAACATTCATGGCAGACCCTATGACTGATGGTGAGTTTCTTATGGTCAAGCAAGGAGAAAGACTTCATCAAGAGCCAAAGGTAACTATCTTTAAAACTAATTGTATTAGTCATGGTAAGATCTATAGATTGGTCATAGATTTAGGTTCACATAGTAATTTAGTTTCACTTGATATGATAACCAATTTGGGGATTGAAAGATTTGATCATCCTACTCCCTACAAGGCCACTTGGGTAACTCAAGGACAACATGTAGAGATTTGTAAGAGAGTTTATGTAGATTTCTCAATTGGATCATATCATGATAGGGTGCTTTGTGATGTCATTCCAATGACTTGTGGTCATATCATCTTGGGGAGACCATGGCAGTATGCTAGAAGGACATTGCATGATGGTTTTCACAACACATATTTAGTGCATAAAAATGTAGTTAGATATAAATTAGTGCCTTTTCCTTTGGAGCAGTCAAATGAAAGTTTTATGATCTATTTTGAGAAACATTTGTAGGTAAGTAAGCAGGGTGAGATTGGGGAAGACATTGGTAGGTTGAGAAAAGACAACCTGCAGTAGGGTTATGAGGTGGGCAGTCCTTCAAATTAGACTTTGTGGGATTTGGACACTATCAGGGTTGGAGGTATTTAATGCCCTATAGTTGAGGGTGATAATGGTGGAGTTCTTTCACCAAGGAGACAGTGGAGTAAGGGAAAGAACAGGGTACAAGGGCAGGCTAAGATCAAGCAGCCAAGAGGGCAATCTCATCAAAGTTTTGATTCTATCGAAAATGCAGATTGGCAGAAGAGGAAGACAATGGATTTGGGAGATTACATGCCCTATCATTTGAAGATGAAAACATATAAGAGCAAGGGGTCTTTTGGTGACAACACATGGGATACTTCTTGGGGCAATAATTCTTTCTTTCTTGGGGAGAATGGTGCAGGAGCACCCAAGGCCTTCAAGGAGCTCTTCAAGGATCAAGAGTGTGCAGGGGTTAGGAGGACCTATCAAGCAAATCAAAACAACTATGACCTGTTAAATCCTATAATGGCATTTGGAAAGGATAAATGTGTTAAGAGTGTCAACTGTCCTAAGGGTCCTGATAAGGACCCTAAGACCAAAATGCTATGTAAATGGAATTTTCATGTTCTAGGGGTTTAATTAGTAATATAATGCTTTAATTAGGTCAAATAAGGTTGGATATTGAAGATCCAATAGTTTTTAGGTGGTAGAATTTAATAAATTTCAAGTTTGTAAATTCAAATTTTTGAATTCCACTTTAGGCGGGTAAATGGGTTTTAGGAGATTTAGTCACTTTAATGAAATAAAATCAATAAAAAACAATTGGATCAATTGGGGAATGGTTCTATAACCCCAAAATAATAATTTTTACAAAGGTTGGGTGTGTGGAGAAGTGATTGTACAGACTATTCTTAGAAAAAAAGGAAAACTTCAATTTTTGCATCTTTTTGTGTTCTTTTTGATGTTCTATTGATTCCTATTGAACTTTGATTCATTTTGATGGATTAAGGACTTTAATTTACATGATTTAAGACCTTTTTATTCTCTGAAAGTCAACATAAATCAATTTTTTATACAAAACTTCTGACTGTCCTCAAGGAAACACAGAATTTGTACTAGTTTTGAGGCTTTTTCATGATGAATGATCCATTTCATGGGATTATATGACTAAGACCAATGAAATGGATCATAATTAACTTTTATCATATCAATCTAACAACCTAAATTGCAAGAAAGAGGAATCAAGTGGTGTACACCAAGAAATTAGAGTGAAAGATGCTTGAAGATGGAGGCTAGGGTATAGCAGTAGAAGATCTTCCTTAACGAGGGGTATGTTTTTGAGTTGTAATAGTTGATACATGCTGAATTAATGGTGAAAAGTATAAAATAAAGTTTTGGAAGTGATTGGAAGGTTAGTTTTCAAGAAGCCCTAGTTTTGAGGCAAGTTAAGGAGGGTTTTGTGTTTGAGCATGTTAATGGTGTCATAGAGGACTAAAAGTCTAAAAATCCTTGGTTTGGGGATGTTTTAAGAGACTGTTGAAAGTTTCATGGTCATGGGTTAATTTTAAAGAGGGGTTGCTTTGGAAAAGAGGGCTAATTAGGCCTAGTTTTTTAGGAGACAACAGATTTTGGAAGGGTTTTTCTGAAGCAAGTGATATCAAGGTTTTGATATGTTGTTTTTCATCACAAACCACATCTAAAAAAATCATTAGATTGGAGGCGCCTTTGGAAAGTTTGAGTGCAAAGTCAATAATCCTTCGCTAGAGGCCTAGTTGGGCTAGAAGCCTAGTTAAGGTGAAAAATTGGTTTTGTGTCTAAGACAAAGGGTTGGGATTTGAAATCATTCAAGACAAGTTTGTTTTAGTCTTTTAAGGGTATTCCTAGGGTTTGGGTCCATAAGGAAGGAAAATAAGTCATTTGGTGCATTATTGAGGTTTGTCTCCACTAGGGTGCCTGAAGAAGGGTTGAGATTGCATCATTAAGTTCCTTCAAATATTTGTGTTTGTTTCAAAGTCCCAAACCCTCTACATCAATTAGCATCATGAAAAAGTTGTGGTAATATTTGTGGAAGTCACTGTACAAGAGTTTGTGAGGAACCTTCACAGCGCTGCCCCGCATTTCCTTAAGCCAATGCTGATTTATTAACCTTTGACACCCCACCGGATTATCATCCCATGCTGCCTAACATTCTTTAATGGTGGGAATTTCCATTTCCTGAAAAGTAGGGATATGGAAGGTTTCTATGATTCCTTCAGCTGACATGTCGATGAGAATGTTACCATCCATTTCGACAATTGTTCTTATATCCAATTGATATGCCTATCGACAGCCATGATGAGCTTCGAGGCTACAAGAGATGGAGGGAAGCTAGCTACCTTTGCTATTCCGCTTTGCCTTATCAGCCTTGCATTCTTGGTCATTGGATTGACCCTGAACCTTTGAGTGAATTCGTCAATATTGACGTGGCCGATGTTGGTATCTGTGATCTCCTTTCAATCTATGGTGACCTTTTTGTGGAGTGGCTCACCCTGGAATTGGTATTTCATTTTTTCCTTGTCCTCTTTCCCTCAAGGAGTCTTGCCTAACTTCTTTCACTTGTCCTTTTTGATGGCTGCTCCCGAAGGTCCAACACCTGATTCCATATATTTTGCAAGAAAAAGCATAGTGAGTGCAATTGATCATGAAAACATCCATGTTAGTTGAAATCCCAAAGATAAAATCCATTTCAAATAATCCATCAAGCATAACATGATACTTTATTTCTCGATGCCATCATTCTTTTGATTAAGGGAATTTGGACAGTTCAGGCTCAGAAGGCCGAACTTCCCTGGCAGGAATGCCATTTTGGAAAGCAAAATAGGGCGGAGGACTCCCGTTGATTCTCCTTGATCAAATCTGATAATTTAAAAGGTTCACAATGAAGAATACCAAGATTAAGCATGTGGGTTGAGCTCATATTTTGAATTGGGCCCATTTAGATCAGTTTAGGAGCACCCAGAGGTATAAGGTTGGAAAGCCATCAGGATATAGCCATTTGGGGATGGTAGATCGAAAAAAAAATTCTAGAGATGGAACTCCAGGGTTCGGGGTCTGGAGGGCTGCAAGGCGGTCAAAAGATTGTAATTGACTTGAGGGCCTGGGTCGAAGGCACTAGGAAGAGGTTCATCCCTCGTCGTTTGGAACTGCTATTGCTGGGCAAAATTCTGGAGGGGGCAGCTCGATGGGAGTGTTGGCAGTCATAGGGGAAGGCAAGTCAGCGTAAGGTCTCCACTATGGGGTGAGGTCTTGGCGAGAGATGAATGTCTCACTGACAGCCAAGACCAGACCCAGCACAAGGGTCCGTCGTTTGATTTCATTTTCAGTCCTGCGGTAGTCGAAAGGGTGGAGCCGGGAGCTTGGAGGGGTAGGCAATATTTTCCCTTTGAAATAGTGGATGAGGAAAGGACTCCTAGATGGAGGAGCCCAGAAGTCGAATGGACACCGAGCATGGATGACCTAGTTCTACTATATACATATTTAATCTATAGTTTTCTATATTTCCCCATTAAATCAATCAAGTTATGCATTTTTCATGTTTGGGTCCATATCGTCATAGGTCCATGACTTTCTTCTCGACACCCATGTTGTTTTATTCTAACATTTGCATGCTACTGATTTTATGAGTATAACTCCTTTGATGTCTCGACGATCACAAGTCTTGTGCATTCACATATCGACAGAGGTTTTGTTGTCAGGGTTGTGTCTTATCGAACTCAATTCATCTCCCCAACTTGTGCATATGGGTCCTCGACGAGAGTTGGGTTGTCAGCAATTGTCATGGAGATTTTGTTTGGTCATGCCAACCGACATGTAAGGGATGCATATTGGGGGGAGTCATTGCTATCATTGTAAGGTCTTGGCAAGAGACCTCTGGTCTCGCCGACCTTAAGCATGGATACCCTTTGAATATACTTATGGTGAGACTATGCTGGATTCTATTGGCATAAGGTTTGTCATGTCCTGCTGAATGACATTCGAGTTTCATTTTGGAAAAGCATGAGTTTGCGGCAGGAGGTCATAATGAAAAGGTCAGGTCTTGCCAACAGGTAACGATGGCTTTCGGTGTGAGATCTACTTTCTCTTAGCAAACAAAGGGCTGGCTCGAGGTAGCTTATTTGTTTCAATGTATAGTCTTGGAAAAGTTCTTGGGGTCTCACCAAATGGAATGATGAAGTCACCTTATCAGCATGATAATGGGGTTATTACAGCAACATGTGAATAAGTGGGTGCCCTTGATGAAACATTGTATGATTGACATAGGGTCTCCCCGACATTGAAAAGCTATAGCAAAGCTGGTAAAGTAGATTATGCATCTCGATGAGATTCTTCTTTTGTCTCAGTGACTAGAAGTTTCAATCATTGTGAAAATCCACCTCGGAGAGAGGTCTCACTGACACTCAAATTTCCCACCAACTGTCAAGGTGCGGACCGGGCCAAGAGCTAGCGTCAACTATTAGAATTTCTCATCTTGTGTTCATAGCAATGGGAAAGCCAGAGCTCGACAGATGGAAGGTTAGGGAGGATTTATTTTTGAAACGACGATCATGGGATAGAGCTCCGGAGGGTGGAGCTTGATACGGTCAAGGTCATTCAATGTTCAATAGAATTTTCCAAATGGTGAAAGGGAGCCCAAGACCCAGGTGGTGGAAGGATGTCATGCACTCACCAAAAGAAAATGATATCATCGTGATGTCCTAGCAAAGGCATAATGTCTTTCCAAAGATGATGGGTCTCAGGGAAGCACAGAGGGAGCCCTCGGTGTAGGATTCTAAGTCAGGGAGAGGTCTTGCCGAGTAGGTGAAGTTATGCCAAGAGAGGGAGCCCTCAGTGAGAGATGAATGTCTCCTTGATGAAGAACAAGGGGGAAATCCCAAGAGTGGAATCCCAGATACCCAGGCCCAAGAGACCTAAAAATTGTTTGGTCATCTATTTTGCTAAGTCACCACTGGCAAGGGGAGCATCCCAGCCCGAGGGTCACGAATTCCCCTGTGAAGAATGACCACATGGAGATAAAGCTCTGAATTGGTCAAGAGGATGCTACGTTGGTTTACTCAACTTTCGAGGACATGGGTTTTATTTTTTGTGCCATATTTTATCCATCACATGTTGTTTTGATGGTTATTGTTCATTTTAACCCCTAGAAATCATAAAAAAAATGTTTAGGAGGGTGAATGGAGGACCTACTTCAAACACTCAATGCGGGGAGGTGTGGGATCCACTTATGATCGATGAGATGATGATGAGAGTGATGAGCGTGAAGGTCTCAAAGATGGTGGGATCCTCCAAAAAGTTGTCTTATCACTCTCTGCGGCTCTATCAAGTGAAAATTATAGGAATGAACCTTCTATTAATACCCCAATCACCATTAATGGCCTCACTAAATGCAGGTATGGTGAGGAAAGGAAGTTGGTGAATTTGAATTCATCGATGGCAGCAGGAGACCCGGGGTCCAGCGACTAGGAGGGTGTAGGACGACAACCATTTGATAATTTCCTCTTGGAGATTCACAAGCAGCAAGTGGGAGGTCGGGGCTTGGAAGGAAGAACTCCACTAAAGGTTCATCGTGAGGAATGGTGAAACACTCAGGGAACACCGAGAGCAGAACTCCAGAGTCCCAAGCCTAGAAGGTTGGATAGTCATCAAGATTTCACTAATTTTAGTAGATGGAAAATGGGGGTCTGGACCCTAGGGTCCAAAAGGAGGTGAGCCAAGCACCATTTGGAATGGTGGGTGCAATGAGGAAACCCAACAATAGAAACCCGAATGCAAGGGCCCTGCAGGGCCCGGGGCCGTTGGCAGGGGCAAACTACTAGAGAGACTCCGTGAGGCACCAAAACATGAAAAAATTAAAAGGGGAAGGAACAGTCAACTTATGGTGAGACTTTGAAGCAACATTGACCATTCGAGACACCAAAAATGGGGCATGGAAAATGAGGTAGTGACAAAAATGACCCGACTAGGCAAAAGAAAAGAGGGTCCCCATTCTAAATGGGGTGTGTGTGCCAAGGGCACAACAAGACTATGATGAAACCTTTGCTCCAATTTCTCATTATACATCTATCAGGACCATCATTGCTATTGCAGCATCTAAAGGATGGAAGATACACTAGATGGATGTGAAGACAACATTTCTGAATGGTGTGATTGAGGAAGAGGTATATATTGAGCAACCTAATGGATTTGAGGTTCATGGAAGGAGTCTCATTTTTTCAAGCTAAAGAAGGCTTTGTACAGCCTTAAGGAGGCTCCTCATGCTTGGTATGAAAGAATTGATCATTACTTGTCAAGCTCGGGCTTCACCAAGAATGATGTTGATTCAAACCTTTACTTCAAGGTAATTGATGGCAAAGCATTAATCTTGGTTATATATGTTGATGATCTAATTCTTATTGGAGAAGATCACCTCATTATCAAATGCAAGGAGCTAGCTTCTAAATTTGAAATGAAGGATCTTGGTCCCATGCACTACTTTCTTGGCTTAGAAGAATGGTAGAAGCCAAATGAGTTCATTCTAAGTCAAGGGAAGTATACCATTGACATTCTGAAGAGATTTGGTATGATGGATTGCAAATCCATGTCCACACCTATGGAGACAAACTTTTAGAAGATTAAGGAGGCTACAAGTAGTTCAAATTTGGTGGATCCTACTATGTATAGGTAGTTGATTGGATCATTGATCTATCTAGTCAATACTAGACCGGATGTTTGCTATGTAGTGAGTGCACTTAGTCAGTTCATGTGTGAACCAAGGAAAATACATCTAGTTGCAACAAAGCATATCTTGAGATACTTGTGTGGCATAGATGGATATGGCTTGAAGTATTATTCTAATGTGGACTTAAAGCTACATGGATATACTAATTTTGATTGGGTAGGGTATGTCACTAATCAGAAGAGAAACTTTGGATGTTGTTTCAGTTTGGGGTCTACAATGATATCCTGGTGTGGCAAGAAGCAGTCTTCAGTGGTACTGAGCACCATAGATTCTGAGTATATTGCAGCTTGTATGGTAGCTTGAGAAGTAGTGTGGCTTCAGAAGCTCCTTGCAGGATTGTTTGGACAATCACTGGAGATGATTTTCATTCATTGTGATAACCAAAGTTGTGTGAAGCTTTCTGTCAATCCAGTGTTTCATGATAGAACTAAACATGTTGAGATCAAATACCACTATATCAGAGATATGGTATTAAGGAAAGCAATCTAGTTGAAGTATATTAGCACTAATGAGTAGATGACAAAAATTCTCACCAAGCCTCTTTCTAGAGTAAAGTTTGTGTGTTTTCAATACAAGCTTGGTATTGCATAGAATGAAGCCCTAGCTGAGAAGGTGTCTTAGTATTAGTGATATTCTAATTTTCTTTAATGCATTTCTCTCTATGAGAGAGATTTGAGGTGTAAGCCCTTGTTTAATGCATTTCTCTCTATGAGAGATATTTGAGTTGAAAGCCCTTGTTTCCACCCTATGGGAGTAGCCATGGTGGATGTCATGTGTGTGACTCCATGACAACATCGTGTGAGAGAGTATATGATGATTTTCTTGTACTTGTGCTTTTCACCCTCTGGGAGTATCTATGGTGAACGTCATGATGAGGTGATGACATCACATTGAGTGATTTTGTGATGGGAACTTGTGCAATTTTACCATACATGGGAGTATCCATGATGGTTGATATCATGATGAGGTGATATGTTCCTTTTCCACATATGGGAGTAGCCATGGTGTTTGACATCACGATGAGGTGATGTGTCTTGTACAACTGGAAGTATTCCTCCCTGGCTAAGAGGGAGTGTTGACATTATAGTAGCTTCAGGCTCATCCTTCTAGCCACAAGTCAAGATATAAAATTGCATATACCCTATTGGCTATTTATTTTATTGAGATGATTAAGTGAAGAGGCACTTCACTTGGCAACAATATAAATAATTGGGTCGAACTTCCTTGTAATTCACATCTTTTATTTGTAATTATATTCTTTGTATTATGGCCGACCTTATACATGAAGAGGTGAGACCTCTCTCACATTTATATATATATACAAGTTCATTTCCATCTATTCTATCATCAAGCAAGTTTGATTCATTCTCTCATTAAAGTGAGAATTCCTTCATGAGCAGTTTGTGAATTTTCTCTAAGTGCAGATTTGAAGATCAAGGTAGATTATTATTTGTCATTGCATCTAGAGTTGGTGCTGAATATAGGACTTGATTGTGGCCTCATTTTAAAGATATTTTTTTCCATCTTTCATATATATAAGATAGATCTTTGTTGCTGGGTTTTTCCCCCTCAAGTGGAGGGTTTTCCCAAGGTATTTTCTATGTTTGTGTCTAATTTTGAGTTAAATTTTGCTTATATAATCTGATCATAAAAACTACTACATTCAACCTACAAACATGGAGAGATTCCATATTCCTTCAGGGTGTAGACCATGTGCCTAGCCCATGCTCTGCGACTTCTCATCTATGCTACACTCAAATCATATTCTTGAAACATCATTTGGTCACCACGGGCCCCCAAAAATGAAGAACCAATATTTCCCATGTCAAATAATCTATTCTCAAATGATGTTCCCATATTTGATATAAAAGAACAATCATAATTTCCCTATTCATTAAGACTATCATTGAAATTTCTAAACATCTCTTCTTTTATCACTATTAAAGTTGTCTATGCATATCTAAAACTTGCAATCAAGAATTAATTGAAACATATCACGATGTAGAAATTACATGTCACAACTATGAACTATATCAAACTTATAACCAATATAAAACTTCATTTCAACAATATCATTTTTTATGTACCATGAAGTATTCCCCCAATTAGAAAGTGAAAGACATTGTAATCCACTAAATAGTAGACATTTTGAGCATTAGCATCATCAAACAATTTGAAATCAATTTTGAATCTTTGAAAGATATTGTCTAAAAGACATATCTTTATGAAAAAATTTCTAATGACATGAAATTGTATTTTAGCTCCAATCCTTGAATATTACATTAATAGAAATCAAGAGCTTGAGGCATATAAACTAGGCTATTATTCAAAATTTATCCCATGTATGATAAGTAGTCATTTTGGGTGATGGAAAAAAAAGTTCATAAATAGGCATAATTTTTGTTTGAGCTATAATATTCTTACATTTAATTTCATCTCAACACAATAACTTATTCACATTGTCATTATTTGTCCCATTGGTCTATAAACAAGACTCATTAGCCTTAATAACACCATTTTCAACATTTATTTCAAGACTTTCATGAAGAACATCAACTTCATCGACACCCAATGTGTCAATAAATTTCTCCATACCAGGTTTAAGAACAATATTTAATTCATTTTTTAAATCATCATACAACTCTATGTGGAATGTTTTGAAAGAATGATCAAACAATTCAATATATAACCATTTTTCAAATTTTTCATACCGACTTTCCACAACATATTCATTACTGCATTGAAGTTAACAATCAACATAACCTTTCACTATATTAGTATGAATCTTTGAATCATTTTCAATATCAACACTTGAAAAATCATCATGGTCAGTAAAAATACATTTAGACTAAATCATAATTTTATGTGCATTGTTAATTGATAGCAATGTATTTTATCCACAT
The DNA here is from genome assembly GCA_007258455.2 of Sequoia sempervirens. NCBI lineage: Eukaryota > Viridiplantae > Streptophyta > Pinopsida > Cupressales > Cupressaceae > Sequoia > Sequoia sempervirens. The sequence goes on along the minus strand of VDFB02252616.1, from coordinate 233,715,729 downwards.
TCAAAGGATTTATCATAGAATATTTATTTTTGACCAATGAGTAAGTATGTGTTTTCATTATCTTTTGCATCAATTTATTTCTCAATTAAGAAAAATACCTCCAATTCTACCTCATAACAAAAATTATGACTAATAGAGAGGCAATTAGACTCAAGGATATCATAATCAGCATCATCAAGGATCTCACCACCAATAATGCTTTTCTCACAAGTTCTGATCTTCAAAATCATCATCATTCATATAGTTATCATACTTTATTGATATAAAATTAGGCCTATATTCTAGATGATTACCATATGAATCTTGTTCATTCAATTGTGAGCATGTTGATAGAGCTCCCAAAAGTTTTTGCAAATTTTGTGCATAGCCTAATTTTGATCATGATTGTGAGCTTTTTTTCCAAGGATGGGGTTAGGGTTTTAGTCTATGAACCCTCTTTGATAATGTTCTATCTTAAAACCCTTTGAACATTTTAATTTTATACTTACTCACTACAGCTAGCCACCAGTCACTTGAGTTTGTGAATGCATGTTATTATTGGCCCCCTCTATCTAGGTCCACCGGTCACCTCATGCCCTTTACCGTTTTAGAATCATCCTAGGGTTGGGAAAAATATTTCACTCCAAAATACTTATGTTTAAGTCATTTTCTTGAGGGTCTAATTATTGTTGGCCTAGTCATGGCCCCACTTTAAGACTAACCTTTTGGAATGTGCAAAAATTTTGTCCATTGGATTTGAATATTATATCCCAGTCATTGATTGCACACCGCACAGACATTAAAGAATGTTCATAAGAAAATGTGTGTGGGTACGTGATTATTTGATGCATGTCCTTGCTATAGTGGGGCCCAATCCTTGTCCAAGTGCCCAATGATCGATGATTTAGATATTGACAGTTATTATTTTGTGTGAGAGTTGAATCTTGGTTGTCCATTGCACATCTCACAACATTTAATTAATTCTCATTGGAAACTTGTGAGGTAATGATTGAAGGATGTGTGGATTCCTCAAATGCTATGAAGAGTATGGTAGAGCCTATGGATGGAATGATGTGGCTCCCAATCATTAAGTTTTCATTGGCTAAAAATTGGCAAGCTATGATTTTAGGATTTCAAACCCGATTTGACTCAATATGGGTTGTTTGATTTTCCATTTCACCGAGAAATCAATGGCCAACATTCAACAATCAAAAATAGGAATGTGATAGCCATTTTTTCTTTGTGAGGAGCGAGCATTAATAACATGAAATCTATAGGAGTGATCAATTTGATCCTGGTGCTTGTGAGGAATTAATTTCCCATCATCACTGAGAATGATACATGGATTTTCATGTACCTGGCTAATTAGCGATGGAGATGTGGACACTAGTGGTTGATCGCTTGCTTGCTTGCTTGTACAAATTTTACCAAGAAATTATGATTAGGATGCCAAATTAAGTTATTAAATGAAGGTTGATGGCCTTTTTTTTCACCACTACAATTGAGAGTGTGAATTTCTACATTCCAGAGGTGTGCTCTATGTTTGTGAAGCTACATTTTTTAGAGAATATGAGTAAGCCTGCTCCTTCTGTGTCATCGATACGAAGGTCCTTGAGGTTCAATGCATAGAAATCTCACAATGATGTTCCAAAATGTGAACAAAACATGCCCATGGTTACTTCAACTCTGATGGTAGAAGGCAAGGAGAAGGTCTGTGGTGAAAATTCTACACTATTTTCTACTAGAAGCAACCATAGGTTGAGAAGCTGAGTCCTGACCATATAAATGATGGAGGCTAAAGGTAAGGAGCCTATAGGATTTGTAAGAGGAATGCAAAGAAAAATAAGGTATGGTAAAACTTCTTATGGATGGCAGAATTCCTCTATTTCTATTACTCATAGCCCCTTAGACAATGATACTAAGACAAATTCTAGTTACCAATGATACCTCATGATCTTGAATCAATTGGAAGCCCTAGGGGAGGAAGTAATATCAGTTTCCCCAATTTCTATATAGACTCCAAGTGGGCATGATTACTCTATGCCCAGTAAGGATAAAGATGAAGAAGGGGCGATGGTTTCTCCTCTTGCTTCCACAAAAAACATGAAGTGGGCAGGTCTACCATGGCTCTGGTGTTGGTGCTTGTTTTAGTTTTGGGTGATGGATTTGGTATTTGGGTCTTGAATTTTGTTGTGATGATTATATTGTTGTGGTGGATTTTCTTGCATTTTTTGTATATGTTGGTTTTTTTTATTCATGCTAACTATGGATGCCTGGAGCTAATATTATGAATAATTTTGTTCGATGTGGGTGTGGAATGTAGTGCCTATTCGGTGGTTAAAGGTAACTTTTTGTGGCATTGACCTATCTCTTTTGGTGGTGGTTATGAATTTTGTTCAAAAAATGATTACTGGCAACCATTCGAGGGATTTCTAAAATGAAATTTAAATTTGGGCTGAAATGGAATATCTTTGAAATGTAACTGTAATGATCCTGATGCTTGTTGCTCCCTTAGTCTATAAAAGGGATTTCAAGGCTCATTACAGAGGGTTCATTTTGAGTCTAATAAATGGTCTAGGTAGAAGTTAGGCATAGGAAGAATATACTATAAGAATTTGAATGAATAGAGTAGTAGAATTGTCTTGTGTATAAAACTTATATGCAGTAGTCTTAAATTAGTTTTATACAAGTTATAAATATCAAAACAAATCTTATCTCTGGAATGCATACTCTCCTTCTATAAATTTTTGCAAGTTATAAATGAAAATATCAAGGGTATTCTTGTTTATCTTCAAATGTTCAATTGAATGTATGTCCTTATTTTGGCTTTGGCTCAAAGAGTTAATTAAATGCTTGAAGAGGGTCATAAATTTGTGATAATTTTCATAGGATCTGATAAGAAGTTACATTTTAGATAGTGTGAGTTTTTAGATTGCAAAGCATTGTGAAAATAGTCCAACATTATCTAAGTTAAATAGAATGCATATTACTCATTATTGCATATTCGACTCCATTTCCCAATTGATGAAGCACTAGTATGTTTGTTAAGGATTTTTGCAATTGAATGAGTTGATGATTTACTTGACCATGGATTTTGAATAAGAACACAATTCACTTAAAAATATTTCAATTATGAGGCATGAGTTTGAAATATCTCCTTGTTCCTAGTAAATTGATAATAACTTACTTAGAGATCGACCAAATCTTTAGTAAGTTACGTTCATTTGCAAATAATAGGAACTAATAAGGAACACCCTCCTAGGTCTCACAAAGCTTAAAGTGAAGGAGTAAGGACCCTAGAGTCCTTTACTCATTATGTTGGCCATTCATCTTGAGGATTCTTGATTATTGGGGTTGGCTACTCTTTATAGAATTCAAAGGGTGTATTGGAAAAAACACCAACAAAATGGTGACTTTATTGTGGAAAATTTCCATTCTCCAAACATAGATCCTTGTATCACAAAGTCAAATGGTGTGGTAACTATGAACATCTTGTTCAAATATTGAAGAATTCTTGAACTTGGTAGAGGATTTGATTGTAGAAAATTTTGAAGGATCTAAAAGTGACTCCGCTATGGAAGAAAATCCAAAACATGTTTTATTTTTGAAGAAGCTTCATCTCATTTGAAGTTTAATCCTCCATAATAGGAGGTGGTGAATCTTACTAAAGAACCTAATAAAGAATACATCAAAGCTTCATATTTGTAAAATTTGAGATGAAAGGTAAAGGACTGCTGCAAATTTCTAGGTATTGTCATAGATTTGAAGAAAAAATGATTGCATTTGTAAGCAATTTGTGGGAGATTTCAAGATATAAGATATAAATAATTCCCAATTTGGTGAGGTAGCACTGAGGTAGGGAAAGGAATGGTTAGTTTTACATTTTTCTAAAAGAGAAATTAAAATTGATGTAGAAGCATGTTACACTTTAAGATCTTAAGCAAAATTTATAAAAGATTTGTAGTTGTAGACATGGAAAATGTACCGACACACTTGGTCCTGATTACTAACACTACTTCATCTTGAATCATCCCTTTGTCTAACCATTTAATCAAATACCCTTATTTGATTAAATCCATCAATTTTCCTCCCTTAATTAAATAAATCATTTATTTGATTAAGTCTTTCTCTTTCGTTAATTAAATCAATCAATCTAATTTAATTAACCCTATATCATCTTGTTTAATTAAATAATTCATTTTATTTAATTAAATCTCTAAAATCATCTTATTAAATTAAATAAATTAAACCTTATTTTATTTAATCTAACCATCATCCTCTTTAGTTAAATAAATCAAAATATTTATTTAACTAAGTTTAAATCATTTTCCTCTCAACTTTGATTTATTTAAATCCTAAAATATGAGTCAAAATTGTCAAATCACCTAACCTCCTCTTATTTAATAAAATCTTGATTAAATCTAATCTTAATCCATGTCCCATCCTCTAGATTTTTCCACTTGCACATGAAAATACATTTAATAAATTTATTAAATCTCTATTTTCTCTCAACTTGGCATAAACGAGGAATATTCTTCCAAATTTGAAAATCCCTCCAAGTGGACTTTGTCCTTCCAATAAGACATTCATTCCTTCTTACATGTTCTTGTGGATTGAGACAAGTGGCATTTAAGTCATTCCTTTTTCCCTCTTGCATGTCAATTCACTATTTTCAAATTCCACCTAATTGCATTTATGGGCACATTCATCAAAATGTGTGCATCCTTTTCCCATTCATCTCTTGACTAGTGGAATTTGGCCATTGGTTGAAAGTGAGTCCCACATTGCTTCATTTTGGCAATTTCTCCATCTTTTATTTCTATAAATAAGAGGCTTCTCTCTTCAATTGATCATCCACAATTTGAGCAAGTCTACTATACTCAATTTTATCAAAGTCTTAGCTATGTTATATGTAGGTTTTTCATCATGGTTCTCAATTGAATATTCAACAAAGTGGATCAATCTTCATCACTCATCAAAATAGCATCATTGGAGTTGGGAAAGGGCCAATTTTCACATCAAATTGGCACCAATGCCCCCATGGGATCAGGACTTTGCATGCTTAATTAGGATTTCTTTTTCTTTTTCATTGTGTTCTTCATTCTTGTTTCCTATTTTGAGCATTGTTAATGGATTTCATGGGGAATATTAATTATTACTTGCATTTGATCTAACCATTTGTTTTTTTATTGTGTTTTGTAGGTATTAGGTTTGGAGTTCTACATTTGGTGCTAGAAGGAGAGCCGATCCCAAGTTTAAATCACGTTTTTATCAAAAAATTCATGTTTTTTTTGCTTTTTGTGTGTCTATAGGAAACTGCACTGCTATCAGTCCAGCATTTCCATATAGAACTGCTTGCAATCGAATGTCACCATACAACATGGCTTCAAACTTCAAACCACGCCACTTTGTATTTCCCACCCAAAATTCAAAAGTTCTAACTCCATCGTTGGGTCAATTCAAGGTCGCTAACTTTTTAAACTCCAACCTACACCATTGGGTAAAATTCTGACGCAATCATGCTCTTTGTTTTGCTACAGAGCACTGCTAGGTTCCTCAAACTGCATTGCCTATGTAGACTCCACCGTTGGAGTGAAGTAAAAAGTGAAATTTTAGTTTTTACAACATGTTATTTTTTGAATTTGATCATCTAGGTTATTGATTGCTTTCCTGGCCTCTATTTTGTAGTTCTAACTGGTCTTTGTAGGATTGGCTTAATCAAAGGCATAGAAAAAGAAACCTAGTGGAAATTTCATAATGACATCATCATCTCATGATATCCAGTGTTTTTGAACACTTTAGTGTTTGTTGAACACTCTTAGAGAATTCATAATTTATCTTAAGAATTTGTTTCTTTTCATGTGCTTAAGACATACTAAATTTCTTTTGGGCTCTAAAAAGAACACTACAAAGGATTTCAAGTTTTGTTACAAAGGGATTAAAAGGAACTTTAGAACAAACTCACTAGATTTGGTTTGAGGATTAACAATTGAACAAGTTAATCTCCATATTTCATGTTGGTGCTCTAAAAAGAATTAAATCATTGCTTTGTGGACTTAAAATGAACAAGTGCTTCTTTATTTTGTAATTACTTACTCAAAGTAATATCATTAAAAGGATGTATGCACTTCTCCCACGCCTCACTTTGATCTTGAGAATCAAAATTCCTTTTGGTGACATTAAGTTATGTAAATGATTACCCACACACTTCAATTTGGATCTTAAAATTGAACAAATCTTATGAGCGTGAGTGTAACATATTGCCTGTGTTCTCTCTTTGTTTCTAAACAAAGATTGATCAAACTATGGATATGTTTGCTTAGTTTTGTTTGTCTTAGAGAGCCTGCCTTGTAGGAAAAAGTAATCACCCAAGGGAATGACCCAACTAGAAACACGCTAAAGCCAAGTGACTTCCAATTGGTATATAAGTGTGGGTCCTTGTTGAAATACAAGTATCCTGATGGTAATCCTAACTAAATGGGTAGCAATTGTCTCTCATTGAATGGGTGATCCCCCATGAATGGAAAGTCTGTATTAAAACCCTTTTTTAGAAAAAGGACAAAATCCTTGATCTATTTGTTGATGCAAGAATGGTCATTCTGAAGCCACCTCACACTTTTATGGATTTTGGTAGAAATGGAAAGTATTCCATAGGAGTTTCATGGGTACTAATGCTTGGCTGCCCCATATAAGTGAGTGTGACGGAGAGGATCTGGTGGGGTCAAGCATCTAACCATTTACTAAAAGTAGGCATAGCTGGACTTGTCCAAGTGGGGATTCAACAAATACAGTCTTTCATAGCCGTAGGGTTGTACTTGTTCTTGGAAACAAAACACTTTTCTTGTTTGTAAACATTTGAAAACAAACATTCAACATTATCATCAAACTTCAAACCCTTTGGGAGGAAAATATCTTTGACAAAATTCATGTGTTATTTCTTTCCCTTGGGATTCTATCCTTAGATGTTTCTAAACACTTGGATTTATATCTCAATTTTCTTGCTAAAGTCAACAATAGGCAACTTTTTCCTTGATTTCATCAAAGTTCCACATAATGTACTTTGTGGGATAATAAGAAGTTAAGAAATTAGACATCTAGTTTCAAAAGCTAATCAAGAATTGTTTGTGGTAAAATGAAGTCACTAAGAAAAGATAAGAACAATTGAACCCCACACATGTGTCTCAAATGATTTCATGCAAGATCAAAATCTAGAAACCAAAGTCAAAAGCTCTTATTCCAAAAGAACATCAAAAGCATCTCTCAATGCTCTACAAATTTAGATGAAGATTACTTTTCAAATTTTACATAAGAGCTCCAAGAAATAATCCTAGTTTGTACTCATTCTATTATTTTCAGAATCTAAATCTTTTTCAAAAATTTGAGCCTCTTGTCTAGAGTAAAGTGTGTTCTTCAAAACCGAGGTCTTGTAAAAAAGAGTCTTTTTTAGTACACATAGGATCAAATCAAAACCTTCATCCATATTTCAAACATCAAACCAAAATCATCTCACCAACAACTATTGAAAATCTTGAAATCATCCTTCATGCTAGACTTTTTGGAAAATCCATGAATCAAAATCCTTAAAACAAATCAAAATCTTTGAGTCAAAATCCTTGAAACAAATTTCAAATCATCTTGTTTAGCTAGGTATATGTAGATGCATCCTTATTCATATGCTTAGTTAAATTATCATGAAATCATTTTCTTTAGCTAGCTATATGTAGATGCATCCTTCTCCATATGCTTAGTTGAATTATCATCTTGTTTGGTTAGGTGTGGGTAGATGCATACTTCTCCCTACACTTAGTCAAATTATCATCTTGTGAGAAAATCTATCCCATGGATAACATCCAACATCTTGAGATCCATTTGTTCATTATCCAAAATCAAAGCAATCCAAAATCAAATCAAAGTAAAAAAATCAAAATCCAAAAATCCAAGAATCCAAAATCAAAATCAAAATCCAAAACAAAGCCAAGAATCCAAAAAAGTCCCAAAATTCTAGCATCCCCTCAAGATCTTCTAAGAGTTCAACCATCCATATCATCCATCTTTCACACACTTCACCATTTCAGCTTTGATCCTTAATCATCCTAGATCTTCTCTTTTTGAACCTTATTTTTTATGGTTCAAACTAGATCTCAACACAAGAGGAACATGGAAGCCAACAAAGAAACATCCACTTCAAGTGACCTAAGCCAAACAAATTTTGAGATGAATCCTATTGGATCAAGCAATCCCCTAACTAACTTTCCTTCATCATTACAAAATCCTCAAGAGGAAGGTCAAGTAGAGGACATCGTCAAAAATGCCTTCAAAATGAAACAAGATCAAATCATTGAAATGGTCCAAAATACTGAGAATCATAGAACTATCAACATCATGATGAGACTCAATCCCTCACAATAAATGCTTGAATTAGCAAAACAAGGGGCTAAGCTCCCTTCCGATTTCGATGTGAGCACCATTATGGAATCACCTTTTGGGGTCATGCCTCCAATTTCATCCATGCCCACAATTTCATCCACACCTCCATTCCAAAACATCACTCAACCCATCCCCCAAATTAGATCATCCATTGCTCCAACTCAACCCATTATTAACAAGGGAAGCACATTTCTAAATGCACTGCAAACACACTCCCTTGTAAAAAATAAAGATTTGGATGTAAGCACCATCTTGGGGAAATCCATCCCCCAAAATACATCACATCCATATGTCCCCCTCACCTTTCATGATCCTAATGACCCATCATCATCATTTCATGCAACACCTCAAACCTCTCTCCCCATAACCTTGAAAGAAGGTGACTTATTTGGGCCAGGGGGCATCTTTGAACCTACATCTTCATCATTTCCTCAAGGGAGTATGCCACTCACTTTTCCACCACTTCCACCCTTACCACCAACATCAACATCACTTCTTGGTTTAGGGCTTCCCCCTCTAGCAGACATCAATCAACAAAATAAAATGAACCCCCTGATCATCAATCAAAATATCATATTGAATCCTCCCATCTTTTCATTGACATTGCAACAACAAAAGGAAACCATCCCAATAATGCAAACCACCACCATCACATCATCAACTATACCAAATCTCAAAACATGGTCTCTCAAGGACCAAGCATATCAATTGCACCATCCATGACCCAAATCCTAATCATCAATACAACGGTGCCTCTCATCACCACAACAAAAACCATTCCAAATATGCCACCACCTCAACTACTACGTCCACCCAATTCAAACACATCAAACTAGTACACCATTGTGTTGAAATTTGCTCAACAAGATGCCTATCAAAAGGTACTCCAACAAATCCAAAACTGACAAGTTGCACAACTAGCTGCTCAACAAGCACAAACATGATTAATTGCACAACAAGTAGCACAAGCCACTCAAACATCTCAAGATGAACAACAAGCATAAAAAGTAGCACAAGCCACTCAAGCCACAAAAGTTGCATAGATTGCACAAGCTTCCCAACAGGCACAAGCCTAGGCTTAGGCACAAGTGCAAGCTCGAGCCCAATACCAAGCTCAACAAGCACAAGCACAAGCACAAGCACAAGCACAAGCACAAGCACAAGTGCAAGCACAGGAACAAGTACAATACCTCACACAATAACAAGAATCCCAATAGTAAGCATACAAACAAGTGTTGAAGCAATACCAAGAGCAACAAGAAGTAGCATAATTAGCAGCCCAACAAGAATAGAAACAAGCTCAACAATAGGCACTATTAGCACAACAACAATAGGATCAACAATAGGCATTTTTTGTACAACAATTACAAGCATACTTGGTGCAACAAAATGTGAAAGCGCCAACCAACCCACCCATCCTGCCGACAATTAAACTACCACAAACCACTTTCACTCCACCCCTTGATCTGCAAAATGATGTGACAACACAAATCAGGTTGTTCTCGCAACAAGTGTTTGATCTTCAATCAAGGAAAACCATGAAAGCACCCAACAACTTGTGTCCTTATCCATTTGACAAGAGTCTTGTAATGAAACCATTCCCAAAGGGATTTGAAATCCCAAAATTTGATAAATATCATGGGATAGGAAATCCTAAAGATCACATCAGGGAACTCCAAGTGCATTGCATGGAAGTTGCATATGATGATACATATCTAATGCAGCTATTTCATAGAAGTTTGGCTGGCCATGCCATGGAGTGGTTCTCTCCCCGCCCTCCTGGCATCAAAAAGTTCCAAGAGATAGTAGATGAATTCATTAAAAAATGCACATTCAATATCGATATGGATGTCGGTCGAGAGGAACTATCAGCTCTTAAACAAAGGAAAAATGAATCATTTTCTTTCTTCCTACAACGATGGTGATCCAAGGCCAATAGGAGAAAATAGTTCATGCTAGAACAATAACAAAATTTCACCATCATCTCTAATCTCGAAGGAACCTTGGCATTCCATCTCAAAGTGCAAGGAATCACCACATATGACCAATTGATCTCCAAGGTGCTTAACATTGAACGGTCCCTTATTGCACAAGGAGGGTCACATACATATCTTGAACAACAAAACAATTGCCCATCCACCAACTATAATGACAAACCTTGCACATGGGCGAAGAACAAAAAAATTTCCAATGATGGTGTTGTCAACACCAAAGCTATCATCAATGCTCCTCAAAAAACACACCAGCACCCCAAAAACAACCCCAAAACTAGCATCAAAATAATCATCAAGCTAACATGGCAACATAGGAGCCAAACAATCAAATAATCAATAATGTGAATGATCAAAGGGGACCACCCCAGTGAAACAAAAACTCCCCCAAGTGGAAGTAGACAACCCTTGGGGAATCAGTTGAATCCATCATGAAGATGTTGGTGGCAGAAAAAATCATCACCATCCCCACCTATGAAAATTACCAAGAACCCTTGGTGAAACCACCATGGTATAATGAAAATCACCTTTGTGATTTCCATAAGATCAAGGGACACACAACTACCAATTGTATGATGTTAAAAAACCTAATTCAAGACATTATTGATGATAAAATAATGTAGAACAACTGACAGGGAACCAAAACCTCAAGATCTACATGAATCTAATGCCAAATCATAACAACAAAGGGAACAATAACAATGATAAGGGAAAGGGTTTGCTCAAGAGCGTGAATCATGTATACAACCATGTTTTTGCATCCCTAGATGATTATTGTGCTACTATCACCATCAAAGGAGCCCAATTTTATTGTGGAGTCACTACGAGAGGCAAAAAAATCACCATCGTAGGGTCATCTTACTACGCCCTTAATATTATTGTACATCGGGTTATGAATAGTCAGCTTGTGGCTATCTTAACTCTCTATTAAGTCATATTATCATTAGTATATTGTTATTTAGTTGTTTAGGTCAGCCTAAGTCTTATATAGGTGTGTCTAAGTCGGCCTAGGTGATATCCTTGGCATAAATAGGTATATATAGGAGGTTGTGAGTCTTATTTCATCATCATGTTGTCAAGTGTGTTCTCATTAGAGATATTGGAGGTTTCCCCCTAAAAGTGGCTTGTTATTCTCAGTTATTATCAAGTATTTGCAGCATATTTCATATCATATTCTTCTATTGTGCAAGTTATTTCATAACAAGTGGTATCAGAGCATGATCTTGGCACCATAGAGGCAAGGTTTTTCTCAATTTTGGAGGCGATTTTGGGAAGAGCATATCTTTCAGATTTTGGTGAATTTTTTTCTGATTTTTAAAGGGTTTTTGAAGAAAATATTGAAGAAGCTACAATCAATATTTAAAAATAATTGGAATAGAATTAAGTGAATTATTGTAGAATTAGTATTTCTACACTATTTTTTTGGAATCTACATATCTCACACATATTGTTGAATTGGAGTATAATTTTTATTGGGTTTTTGAAGACATACTAAAGGAGATTACAGTAAAAATTTGAGATAATTTAAGTTTCATTTGTGTAATTTATTTCAATATTAGTGGTTTCCATCATGACAGGGCCTGCAACAAGGGGTAAAAAGAATGTTGTCACTCCGGGGAAGACTCCTGATAAGGATGGTGAAACAATTGAGGATATTTCTCATAATGAAGAAATCAATAAGGTCAAGGAAGAAATTTCCTCAATTAAGATGGATATGTGTGACCTAAGAGGAGATATGTCAGACATGCGAAACATGTTAAGCACCTACATAGCTGAATCCAGAAAGGAGTTCTCAAGTGGCCAAGGTGAAAATTCTAGGTCAGCTACTACTAACACAAGCTTTAGTACTCCTATGGGATCTAGGAATTTATTTCCAAAGGTGGATATGCGCAAGTTTGATGGTAAGGATCCTCTAACATGGATAAACCAAATGAGAATTTTTTTGAAGTACACCAAATCCCAAATGGACAAAAGGTCACGATGAAGCTTCCTTATATTTAGAACTAGATCAATTCATTTGGTATCATTGGCTTTGCACTCATCAAGGTAAAAAGGGGCTCCTTTGTCTCATGGTCAATTTTTCAGAGGAGAACTCCAAGCACAATATAGCAATAGCGTCCTAGACAACTTCTTCAGCCAGCTAGCTAAACTTCAACAAATAGGATCAGTTAAGGATTATATTCAGCAATTCCAAAATCTATCCTTAAGGGTGGATTAAATTATGGAGGAAAACTTGAATGACTTATTCTTGGGTGGTCTCAAGGATCACATTCAACATGAGGTACACATGTTTAGCATAGTTCATAAATGAGTCTTTTATCTTAGCACACAGGGTAGAGGAGAAATATTTGATTCCTAAGAAGCAAGGGGCTAATGTGACAAGAGAGAAAGGATATTCAACACAACCTACTAAGTTGAATCCACAACAAATTGAGGAGAAAAGAGAAAAATTCTTGTGTTTCAATTGTGATAGCAAATACAGTTGAGGACATAAATGTAGTGAAAAGAAATTGTTTTATATTGAAGGTCCCAATGAGGAAGAAGAGGAGGAACCCATACTAGAAGATGAAAGGGATTCAAATGAGGAATCACATGATTCTCAACCAATCATTTCTTGTCATGCACTCTTAGGTTTCAGTGCTCCACAAACTCTCAAGGTGGTGGGGTTCCTAAAGAAGCAGAAGGTAACAGTGTTGATCGACTAAAGTAGTACTCATAATTTCATCAACAAAAAGTTACCTACTTGTCTAAATTGTTTCATATATCTAGCTCTAGATTTTCAAGTTTTGATTGCAGATGGTGGTACAGTTAGTTGTTCAAGGAAGTGTCATAGCATTAGATTATCCATGGGAGATTATCAACTTGATACCCCAATGTATGCGATATCCACGGGTGCAGCAGATATTGTTTTGGGAGTACAATGGCTTACTACATTAGGAACAATTGAGATGAACTTCTAAGAACTATTCATGAGATTTCAATTAGAAGGAAGGCTAGTAGAGCTAAGGGGGTTGAAGGAAAAATCTCCACAAATGGTAAGCTCTCATCAAATGCAAAAGTTGCTTAAGAAAGGAGTGGATGGATTTGTGGCCCAACTATGTTCAATAGAAGTCTCTCAATCTATTACTCCTACTCATCCAAATTTGCAAGCTATAATTAATCATCACTCAGTTCTTCTTGGAGATATGCCTGAAGAACTTCCTCTTAAGAGGGATCATGATCATGCCATCCAGTTAGTCCCATGGAGCCAACCACCGAACATTAGGCCTTACAAGTATCCACACATACAAAAGAGTGAGATAGAAAAAATTGTTGAAGAGATGCTAGAGGCAGGAATCATCAGGCATAGCCAAAGTGCTTACTCCTTGCCGGTGGTGATGGTACATAAGAAGGATGATACTTGGTGCATGTGTCCAGATTATAGAGTGCTCAACATGTACACCATTAAAGATAAGTTTCCAATTCCAGACATTGATGATTTTCTAGATGAATTAAATGGAGCTATGTTTTTTACCAAGTTAGATCTTAGATTTGGTTATCACCAAATTTGGATTAAGGAGGAAGATATTTGTATGACAACATTTCAGACTCATGAGGGTCATTATGAATTTTTGGTGATGCCATTTGGTCTTACCAATGCACCATCTACGTTCCAAAGTTTGATGAATTCCATTTTTAAGAAGTTCTTGAGAAAGTTTGTGTTAGTATTCTTTGATGATATATTGATTTACAGCAAGACTTGGGAAGAACATTTGCAACATGTGGACCAAGCATTACAAATACTTGAAGATCATAAACTCTATGCTAAGCCATCCAAGTGTGCTTTTGGTCTTACAGAGGTGGAGTATTTGGGACACATAGTTTCACATGAAGGAGTAAAGGTGGACCCTAACAAAATTAAGGCTATCATGGAATGGCCTATTCCAAAAACCATTAAGAAACTGAGAGGATTCTTGGGATTGACAGGGTACTATAGAAGATTTGTGGAGAATTATGGTAGTATAGTAGCACCTCTCACCACTCTATTGAAGAAGGATTTTTTTCATTGGAATGAGTCTACCAATACAACATTTGAGAGATTGAAGGAGGCTATGTGTACAACTCCAGTACTTGCCACTCCTGACTTCACCAAGGAATTCATTGTGGAATGTGATCCTTCTTGAAATGGGATAGGAGCAGTGCTCATGCAAGAAGGTTGACCAATTGCTTTTGAGAGTCATCAATTAAAAGGTAAGAATCTACTAAAACCTATTTATGAGAAGTAAATGCTAGCAATACTCCATGCAGTGAAACAATGGTGGCCTTATCTATTGGGTAGACATTTCAAGGTTAAGACATATCATGATAGCCTAAAATATTTTTTGGAACAATGACTATCTTCTGAAGAGCAACAAAAATGGGTCACTAAGATGTTAGGATATGACTTTGAGATTGTATATAAGAAAGGGAAAGAAAATATTTTCGTAGATGCACTATCAAGGAAGGATGAGAAAGATGAAGCCTTATTGTGTGCCCTTTCAATATTACAAGCAAATTGGGTGGAGGAAGCCAAAGCAGAGTGGAAAAACAATGTTGTGACAAGTAATCTCATCGAGCAATTAAAAAGTGATCCTAGTAGTTTAGATAAGTTTTTTTGGGAGGGAGATACTCTTTGGTATAAAGATCATTTGTATCTCTGCAAGAATTCCAACCTTAAAATCAAGATTCTAATAGAGTTGCATGAGTCTCCAGTAGGTGGTCATTCAGGATTTTTGAAGACATATCATCGAGTCAAGCAAGATTTATTTTGGGAAGGGCTAAAGGGTGATGTTCAAAAATTTGTGGCTGAATGTTTGGTGTGTCAAAGGCATAAAGGGGAGACAATTAAGACACCAGGTCTCTTGCAACCCTTATCTATTCCTAGCCAGCGTTGGGAAGAGATATCCATGGACTTCATCACAGGGCTTCCCAAATCTAAAGGTCATAATGTCATCATGGTGGTAGTTGATCGGCTCACTAAATATGCACATTTCATTGCATTAGCACATCCTTTTACAACAAGTGTAGTGGCTAAAGATTTTTTGGAGAATATCCAAAAGCTACATGGTACACCTAAAGTTATTGTTAGTGATCATGATCCTATCTTCACTAGTCACTTTTGGAAAGATTTATTCTCATGTTTGGGTACTCAATTGGCTCTTAGCTCTTCATACCACCCTCAATCAGATGGGCAAATAGAGGTTGTTAACAAGTGTTTGGAAGGATATCTATGTTGTTTCACTTTAGAGAAACAGTTCCAGTGGGTAGATTGGATACCACTTGCGGAATGGTGGTATAAAACTTCTTTTCATAGCTCATCAAAAATGTCTCCATTTTTGGCACTTTATGGATATCATCCTCCTTCCATCACATCATCAATTAAGGTGTCCCCAAGAGTTCAGGTAGTAGAAGACCACCTGCTTCATCAACAAGTACTTTTAGGACTCAAGGAGAATCTAGCCATGGCACAAAATTGAATGAAACAATAGGTAGACCAACATCGTTGAGAAAGAAGTTTTGAAGTTGGGGATTAGGTCTTCTTGTGATTGCAGCCTTATAAGCAAATCTCACTAAAGCAGCAAAGAAAGAATAATAAGTTATCTCCAAAGTATTATGGTCCATACCAAATCATGTAGAAGATCGGTAGTGTTGCCTACAAGCTTGAGTTGCCACCAACAACAAAGATACATCTAGTTTTTCATGTTTCCTATTTGAAGAAGGTAATTGGGCATAATATTCCCACTCAAAAAACACTTCCCGAGTTGGATGAAGAAGGGAGAATCATTTTGGAACCAGAGTGAATTTTTCAAACACGCACAAAGAAGCTGAGGAATAGAACTATCACTGAATATCTCATCCAATGGAAGAATTTACCAGTTGAAGATGCCACATGGGAAGACAAGGAGTTCATTCAAAAGTTTCCAAACATGATTAGCATTGAGGACAATGCTTCTTTGAAGAAGGGGGGAATGCTACACCCTTAATATTATTGTACATCGGGTTATGAATAGTCGGCTTGTGGCTATCTTAACTCTCTATTAAGTCATATTATCATTAGTATATTGTTATTTAGTTGTTTAGGTCGGCCTAAGTCTTATATAGGTGTGTCTAAGTCAGCCTAGTGATATCCTTGGCATAAATAGGTATATATAGGAGGTTGTGAGTCTTATTTCATCATCATGTTGTGAAGTGTGTTCTCATTAGAGATATTTGGAGGTTTTCCCCCTCGAAGTGGCTTGTTATTCTCAGTTATTATCAAGTATTTGTAGCATATTTCATATCATATTCTTCTATTGTGCAAGTTATTTCATAACACATCTTAGACAAATAGATCACCCACTTCCAACCCAAGATTTTTTCCCGATGGCTATAATGTCCTTGACCAATTGCAAAGAACCCCAACACAAATCTCTATCATGGAGTTGCTAAAAATTTCATTAGCTGGTGCAGGAGCACCCAAGCCCTTCAAGGAGCACTTCAAGGGTCAAGAGTTTGCAAGGGCTAGGAGGACCTATCCAGCATATCAAAACATCAACTATGACCTTTTGAAGCCTATAATAGCTTTTGAAGTGGATGCAGGCATTAGAGGAGTCAACTATCCTATGGGTCCTGATAAGGACCCTAGGACCAAAATGCAATATAAAGGGAACAATCATGTTCTAGGAGGTTAAATAGGTTTATAATGCTTTAATGGTGTCAAATAAGGTTGAACAAAAATAATTTATTGGTTTTTAATGTTTCTAGTTAATAGGAATTAATAGAATAAGAGTTTGGAAATTCAAATTTTCAAAAATCCACTTTAGGCGGCAAAATGATTTTTAAGTGTTTTAGAGGTAATTATGCATTGTAATCAATTCAAAATGATTGGATCAGTTGGGTAATGGTTCTATAACCCCAAAATAATCATTTTTACATAGTTTTGATTAGTTTTTGGAAGGACTGTACGGATTGTTTTATGGAAATAGTGAAAAAACACAGTTTTCTTGCATTTTATTGTGTTCTTTTGATGAATACTTGATTTTTATTGAAGTTATGTCTAGTAGGATGCTTTAGGAGTTTTTGTTTATATTTTTTAACACCATTTAAGGCTCTGAAAGCAGAAATAATTAATTTCTCTACATTTTATATTGACTGTCCTCAAGGAAAACACAAATTTTCCACTAGTTTGAGGGTTTTTCATGGATGAATGATCCATTTAATGGGAATATATGATTGAGGCCAATGAAATGGATCATAATTAACTTTTATCATATCATTATAACAACCTAAATTTTAGGAAAGAGGAATCAAGTGGTGTACACCAAGAAATCAGAGTGAAAAATGCTTGAAGATGGAGGCTAGCGTATAGCAGCAGAAGATCTGCCTTAATGAGGGGTATTTTTTTGAGTTGGGATAGTATAAATATGTTGTCATAATGCTGTAGGGTCAATAAAAAAGTTTTGTAAGTGTGTGCAAAGCCAAGATCCAAGAAGCCCTAGTTTTGAGACATTTTATGGAGGGTTTTGTGATCAGGGATCTTAGATGTGTCATAGAAGGTTAGGACCTTGAAAATCCTTGGTTTTGAGAAAATTTGAGACACTATTTAAATTTTATTAATCAGGGGATAAAGTTAGAGGGGGGTTGCTTTGTAAAAGTAGGCTAATTGAGTAGCCTTAAGTAGGGTAGGTGTATTGAAAGTATATGTTGGTCCAAAATAATCACTATTGATTTTTGGATATGTTGTGTAGGCCCTAAAAGGGTATCTCAATACATATTTTATTTATTAAGTGTTTTGGAAAGTTTGAGTGTAAAATGGCTTAAACTAGGTTGCCTATGCTACAAGGGAGGACATGCTATATGGTGGAATTTTGATAAGTTCTTTGAAACCCATTTTGAAATAGATATGATGTTCATGTGTGAGTCATTTTTAGGAGGTTTCCACCTCCCTCTACATCATTATCCCATTGAAAAATCCTTGAGGAAGCATTAGCTTGATCCACTGTCTTTTCGGATCTCGATACAAAACATTTCCAAGCTATGGTCGAAAACATCATTACCCCAAATCTTCTTACATTCTCTGATCAATAATTTCCCCCTCAACCATCTCAAAATCATGCAATCCATTTGGAATTCTTGGTGCATAAGAACAAATTCAAGAGAGTCTTGGTGGATGGAGGTGCAGGTTTAAAATTTTTTCCCTCAAGCTCATAAAGAATCTGGAAATCTCAGAGGATTCCATTAAAAAAGTAAAAGGCATCACAATCAGGGTTTACAATGATCAAGAATGAGTGTTTCAGGGCACTATTCAACTCCCTATTCAAGTAGGGCCATCAATTATGGAAACTACCTATTAGGTCTTAGACCTTGATTTCCCTTACAACATTCTCTTGGGGCATCCATGGATCCATGCAATGCAAGCAGTGGAATCAACTTTCCACTAATGTGTTAAATTCACATACCAAGGCTAATAGGTCACTATCCATGGGGATCCTAAATCATTTTCTTACTGTAGGAGCCTAGAAGTAAAATATTACAAAATCCCCCAAGTACCAAAAAATGATGAAGGCCCATCAACTCAATATATTGATCCAACTACTCTTGCCTCCACTTATGTGACAGAGACACCCACCATCCCTGCCATCTTTGATATCAAGGTCATAATTTAGGACAATGGATGTGGACACTATACAATTCTAAAGAATTCTTTTGTGGTAGGAGAGTTACCACAATCTCCTGGGTCATGAGGAAGACCACAATCAATTGATGCCTCTTCATCCCAAACATTCACTACATGATCTTCCAGCTTCAAAATTTGGGGAGATCTCCAGCATGAAGTAATAGAAGAAGACCCATCCCATCTCCTATATAATTACAATAGACCGACAATCGATCTACCTTTGGATGATAGTAGTAAAGGCTTACAAATGATGCTCACCAAGGGCTATGATAGAAATAGAAAGCTTGGGAAAAATGACAATGAGCTTGTAATACCCATTATTCCTAAGATGTGAATGAAAAATCTTGGCCTCAAATGTAACCCTCCAAGTATAACCATATGTGGCCAAAATCCCCTAGTTAACAAGGTTAAAACTCCTCAGCAAACGATAGCTGCAATTACACAATTTCACATTTGACATAACCAATGTTTGTAGTAGTAGTGATGAGAAAGAGACCATAACTAACTTACCTAGGCTTTTCAAGAATTCATCTATCCTCATGATTAGTACCGTGTCATTTGAGTCAACAAGTCAAAACCATGAAATCAACCTAGTATACCCCTAGCTCATCGATTACAACCAACGAGGACCACCAGTTCTAGATACTTTTGAAAATGATAAAGCACTCTTAGAATTCATGGGACTATGGAGCATGATACCATGTGGAGATCATAAGGCTAGGTTTGATATCATTCTGGACACACAATCTTACTATGGTGAGATGATTGAGTCCTTTTGTCGCAAAAGTGAAAACTTGAGAATAATCTCAAAGTCTTTTAGTAAAAACCACACTGTGGCACTCTTTGATGCAAAAAAAGTAAAAATAAAGGACATATCCAATGGTGAAAACCTCTTTGAGGTTCCTAAGGATGAAGGATTAAATATTTCCCTCAATGCTCTACATTAGGGAAAGTCAATGGTTCTAGCCAAAAAAAGCAACCCAGTCAACTTAGGGATAGAGGAAACCTGCATATCACATTCTATGCAGAATCATTGATGCCAAAAGAATAAGAGCTCCTAGCTACTTTCTTAAGGAGAGCATAGAGCTATGCTGACATGCTCAGGATTGATCCAAAGATTGTGGTCCACCATCTAGCAGTCTACCCTGAGGCAAAGCCTATTAGACAAAAACTTAGAAAAATGCATCCCCAAATAGACTTGTTGGTCAAAATGGAATTGAAGAAGTTACTTGGTGTAGGGTTCATACGACCAATTGAATTTGGTACATATTTCAAAACTAGATGGGGGAATCTGTATATGCATATATTTTAGAGACCTAAACAAGGCATGTCCCAAAGACAACTTCCTGCTTCCCAACATTGATATGATCATAGACATGACCATGGGACATGAAATACTTTAACTGATGGACGGATTCTCTGGGTATAACCAAATCATTATAGCCAAGGAAGATCAACATAAAATAGTTTTTACTTGTCCATGGGGGACATATTGCTGGAACATGATATCGTTTGTCCTAAAGAACAATGGAGCAACATATCAAAGATAAATGACCTTAATATTTCATGACATGATCCATAAGACTATGGAAGATTATGTCAATGACATATTGGAAAAATCTAGAAAGAAAAGGGACCACATAGCAACATTGAGTGCCATTTTCAACAGACTGGAGGAATACAAAGTCTACCTTAATCCAAAGAAGTGTGTCTTTAGTGAGCAATTAGGGAAATTATTGGGATACATTTTGTCTATGAGAGGAATTGAAATAGATCTTGCTAAGGAAAAGGAAATCCTCGAGATGGAAGCACCTAAGACATTGAAGCAACTAAGAGTCCTACAAGGTAGGCTCCAGTCAATCCACTGGTTCATAGCTCAATTAGTGGACAAATAAATACCATATTCTCACCTACTCTACAAGGGAGTAGTGTACAAGTGGGATGACAAGTTCGATTAGGCCTTTAAAAAAATGAAATAATATTTTCTCACACCTCTAGTGCTTATTCCACCAATCCCAAGAAAGATTATAATCCTCTACATCTCAGTAACAACAACAACTCTTTGTGCTCTCCTAGCTCAACGCGATGAAAATGGAATAGAGAGGGCCATCTACTACATCACCAGAACCATGGTTGGGCATGAGTTAAAATATTCCTTCATCAAAAAATCTTGTTTAGCAGTGGTGTTTTCCTCACAGAAGTTTAGACACTACATGTTGACACACAAAATCAAACTCATTTCCAAGATTGATCCACTCAAATATCTACTTTCCAAGGTGGTACTCATAGGAAGGATGGCCAAGTGGGTCATGATCCTATCAGAATATGACATCGAGTACATGGAACAAAAGGATATCAAAGGACAAGCTATTTCAGACCAATTGGTAGAAGCACCAATGTACTCAAAGAATCCACTAATTTCAGAGTTCCCTGATGAATTCATCTTCAAATTGAACATAGTATACCACTAGAAGTTGCACTTTGATGGCTCCTACACACAACATGGATCAAGATTCGAGGTCTTCTTCATCACTCCACAGGGAGACTACATACCAAGGTCCTACACATTGGCATTTCCCTGCACAAACAATATCGTAGAATATGAAGCTCTAACCATAGGACTCAGAATAGTAGTGTATTGGCATATCATGGATCTCAAGGTATATGGGGATTCACAACTAATAATCAATCAAGTGAATGATGAATACCAGACTAAAGATGACAAGCTAAATCCATACAATAAATTGGTGGAGAGTCTTAAGGATTCCTTCATTGAGATCACATTCGAGTAGATACCTAGAGCAAACAAAAAAGTGGCAAATGCCATGGTGACAATTGGATCCCTATTAGATATCCCTTAGAATGTCCCAAAGCATGAATTCCTAGTAGAGTAGTTTCTCATGCCTACATTTTAGGTACCAAAGTCATAATTTGTGTGCAAAATCATTGGTTCTCATGATCCTTGGTACCATGACATATACACTTATCTAAGAATAGGAGTTCTCCTAGCTGACATAACCTCAAACCTTAAGAAAACATTTTTCAAGAAAGCATCCCTATTTTTCATCCAAGAATAAACCCTTTACTGTAGGAGCATAGAAGGAACCTTGTTACATTTTTTAAACACTGAGGAGGCATTGGCCACCTTAACCAAGGTGCATAACAATATTTGTAGTTGACACTTGAGCAAAATGACCTTTTCCAAGAAATTGCTAAGGATGGGGTACTATTGGCCTACTATGGAAAGAGAAGCACATGATTACATTGAAAGGTTTCTACAATGTCAGCAGCATGGGGACCTCATCCATGCTCCAAATCAAGAGCTCCATCCGATTGTTACACCATGGCCCTTTTCGCAGTGGGTGCTTGATCTCATTGTTAAAATCACTCCCACCTCATCTAGTGGCCACAAGTTTATCATTACCACCATTGAGTATTTTACGAAGTGGTTGGAAGCTATACCCATGACTTACATTACTAGAAAGCAGATATCTAAGTTCATCCTGAACTACCTAATATGCTGATACAGTGTTCCCCAAGCTATTATCTCAAATAATGGGACACCTTTCCAAAATTAGGATGTTCTTGATCTTTGTGACAAATTCAAAGTTCAACATCACTTTTCCACTCCATACTATCCTCAAGGAAATGGCCAAGTAGAAGCCACCAATAAAACCATTTTGAAGATCTTCAAGAAAGTAGTGAATGATGTAGGTTTTGACTAGCATCTGTAGCTAAATCCTACCCTCTGGGCCTATCGAACTATTATTCACACACCCACAGGAGCCACCCCATTCTCCTTGGTCTAAATCAGAAGCCATATTTCCCATCGAGATCAAGCTTTCATCACTGAGAATATCACTACAAAACCTCGTTATGGATGAAAAGTAATGAGTATCAAGACTGGATGAGCTAGAGTTGCTAGATGAGTGGTGTATGGAAGCATTGAACCATTTTTAAGTCTATCAGAACTGACTCAAGAGGAGCTATAACAAGAAGATTAGAAGTCAAACATTCCAAGTCAGAGAACTTGTCCTAAAGGAGAATCATAAGAACATCCCAAACCCAAATGGCAAAGGAAATTTTGAACCCAACTAGTTGGGACCATTTTTTATCACAACAAGTTACAAGTTAGGGGCATATCAGTTATCAACACCTGAAGGGGAACCTCTATAGGATCCCATCAATAGCTCGCATCTCAAAAAAATTATGCCTAAATATTTCAAGGTATAGAACCAAAAAATCAAAAAATCAAAAAATGTCCTAAAAAAATGATCACCCTGATGAAAACCTAGCAAATAGACATCTTGGTGACAATAAAAAAATCAAAAAAGAAAAAAATCCAAAAAAAATCAGAAAAGGATTATAAACAGTAAAGAGAAAAATTGCCCTCTGGTGAAAACCACTTGGGTGGCATTTTGGGCAAGTACCTTGCTGAAAAATTGGTAAATAGGAACCCTATGTAAATAAGCACTTTCCATCCACCAGGATCTACATGGCTTTTTATGCATCATCCATCCATTACACTTCCAACATCCATCACATTCCATATCTTCATCCATCACCCATCCACATCCACATCATAGCTTGGTCCTGTGTTCATGTCATGATCCATCCTAGTACTACTCGGCCCCATCTCAAGGAAAGTTTGTCCTGCCTTTATCAGAGTGGTCTATTGTTTCATGCTAGGGAATGTTCTCATCTGATCAGATTCGTGTATTATCTTGAGGTCCCAAAATCAGAAAATCCAAAACGTCAAAAAATAGAAAAATACCAAAACATTCAAATCATATAAAAATAAAAATAAAAAGGTAAAAAAGTCAATCAAAAAGTCAAAAATTGAGTTGTCTTGTTGAACTACGTCGTCTTTGAGCTTTAAACATAGGAAAGGTTGATCTTTGATCATCCCCTGAGACACTTAGGTCAGTCCTCTAGGAGCCTGTCATAATAAACTGGCAGTCCATTTGTTCATATCTCATCAATAATCAATTATATGTCTGTCGAACTACGTGGTCTTTGCATGTATAACATAGGCAAGGCTAATCTGTTGATTAGCCCTCAAAGCTCCTAGGATAGGCCTTTAGGTTAGCCTCTTGGTTAGAAACTCAGAAAACCCCAAAACATTTGAAACTTCAAAAAAATTAAAACACTTGTAAAATCTTGAAAATACCAAAAACAGCCTCAAAACAATTTAGAAAACTCCAAAAACATCCAAATATTTGAAAAAATCCATCCATCCCCATCTTTCTTTCACTTGCAATAAAAAAACTCATAATAAATCAATTGTCATCCTCAACCTTTGTAGAAACAATCAAGAACAAGTCTAGCAAGTTCAAAAGTGAAAACTTAATCGTCAAAGTCTTAGGTCTAGGTTAGTACATAAACAAGTTGGTCAACTCTTTGTGTTAATAGCCTACCATCCAAGCTATACCATATCAATCATCTGACATCTCCATGTCCTAGGATGCATCCTTCCTACAATGGGCACCAACATCAAGCGTCACCATAGTTTAGTCTCGACTAGCAGTATTGAAGAACATTAACTTGTTTGTTTGCTTTATCTTTATCTTGTTGAAATTATCTTATTGCACTCATTCCAAGGACCTCTCGATGATATAAAAATAAAATGATTTAGAGAGATAGGAATTGGGCAATGATCATTATCTTTTTATCTAATGTATTTGTTAGATATTCTTGTAATACAACTTGGTTATGCGTGCTTTGCTTGGTTTTTAGGGAAGGTGTTTTAAGGGTCTTGTTGACCACATAGGAAGGCTTGCTTTTCTATGTTTTGGTCTAGGATGTCTGAAATATCTGAACTCCATTTTGAATAAGGTTTCATATGTCAAGTGTGAACAGGAGTACTCCTATCTGATTATCGAGTCAAAGTCCATCACACTAGGTGCAATGACATCCTATTTCTTAATACCTTGATGCATCATGCCTATGTGTGTTATCAAACATAAGATAATTATCCCTTTTAAAATCCCAACTCCTAGGAAAATCATTGTCATGATCATCATCATCTTGTGTCTTGTTGGAATCTCTTTCTTTCTTCTATCCTCTTTCACACTAACATAGTACCATGATAGTTAATCAAAGGTTCATCATTGCACTCATCCTACATACACAAACCGTCAGCATATTGCATAGCTATCATATAGAAAATATTAAATCATACCACATGCATTGCATTTCCATCACTTGCATAATATAGATTGATTATTCAAAGCATCTCATCATCTACACATCTACATTCATTTGCATCATCATATTCCTAAATCATAATTCATATCATATCATATCATATCATATCATCATCATAAAATCCATCGAACATGGATAAGTATTCATTCATTTACATAAGCATCATATAAATACATCACCATATAATGCATGAGAAAAGATAAAGTAAAAAGAAAAATATTGCATTTTCATGTCCATTAGGGGCATAATATAGATTTGTTAGTCACATAATCATTTCATTTTGCATCATCATATCATAACATAAAAGTTATCAAAAAAAGAAAGCATCTCATTTGCATCATCACATAGAACATAATGCACATTGCATAATCATTGCATCACATCATAAAGTTACACATCACATAGCATCATTATCACATAAAGCATCATATAGTATCATCATCATAACATCATAACATAAAAAAACATTTCATCACATTGCACAACATATAGAAATAAAGGCCATACATAATGCATAAATACAATAGAACACATCACATCAAATCAACATCATATCATATCAATTATATCATCAAAATGTACATTGTCATGGTACAAAATTTGATCATAATACACATGTGTATTTCAATGAATACAATTGGCCCATTAGGTTATCAAAAATGAGCCCATCGGGTGCAAAAAGAATCCTATCTTTGATCAAAATAAAGGCTAGTTTTTCTGGCTACTGCCCTCACCACCTACTCTCTCCCCGTGATCCTCTATAGGTCTGTGGCCTATCCTCTATAAAAAATTTGGAACTTGGCATGCTCTCAAAATGGCCTAGGAATAATGCAAGTTGTAATAGTTGGCCTCCTAGATGGCCTCCATGTATGATTGAAGTGATACTATGCTCTGGGAGGAGGATGCAAACATACTCTCAATTTGATGTTGTTTTCCCATCTCTACCACTGCTTGCAGCTCCATAGCCTATCTCTACTAGACTGTCTGGTCCCACTCTACCCGTAGCTGATCTCTCTCAGCTATAAGTGACTATACCTAGTCTTGTAACTACAAAATCTAGCCATCTCTAGGGTCTTGTTGGAGAGGTGGCTATACGAGTGGTTAATCCTGGTCCCCATCTCTGGGTGGTGTTAGGACCCTATCTTGTCATCACTGACCCTAATCCTACCATCTTGGGTCTGGATCCTATCTTTGTTGGCCCACCTAAAAATATAGGAGTGGCTGATCCTATGGCACCCCATCCTAAACTAGCTAATGCGGTGGTGGCCCACACCCTCCCTGATCTTGGTCCTTGTCCCCTCAGCCTCGTCCTACTCCCCTGCCTCTGGCTCTGCATCAGGAAAATGGCGTCCCTGGCACTGTGAGTCTGAGTGGCAGCCTAAACCAATCTCCATATACCTATGTGGTCCCTGGATTGGCCTATCCCTGATCATATGGCCATGGCCTGGCCACCAACTATATAAAACTCTACATTGCCTCATGCGCAGGAATATAATGACCCCAGGAGCTCTAGCTCATCATCCATGCAAAAATGGCCACATATTGATCATCTCACCTATCTTGTACCTCATTGAATTTCCTTTGAACCTACCCTAGAAGGTACATCTCAAGCATCGTGTGGTCCTTACCTTGCATCAATTTGTCTTGGTAGGCAAAGAAAAGTTGTTGAACATCGTCGAACCATGCAGGCCATCTAAGATATGGCTAGCATGTGAACAATCACATGTCATCCATGACTCTTCACCAGTGAGGAATCCTATGTTGTCCTATGTGGGTGAATGAAACACCTCCTTTGTATCACCAAACAACTGGATCATCTAGCTCCATAGTAATAGGAACAACTCTCGGACAGAGTACAACAATGTGCTCCCATGACCAGATGTGAAGCAATGTAACGCCAAACCCAAGAGCGTGACCATCTAGCTAAGAAGACTTGTGAAAGTCTCTGTATAGTGAGGCTAGTAGAATTGGCCCCCATGCAAACAATGTATGTGCTGAACCATGCACTCCCAGGTGAGCCCCCATCCAGGACTGAAATATCAGCCCCACAAATCTGGTACGATGAGACCTAATATGATGGCTGTAATAACAAGGTAGAAGGGTGATACTGAGAGCCTATAACATTCTAACTCGATCTGAAACTCATAGAAAACAATATCGTCAAGGCCCATAATATCGTAGTAGGCCTACCTCTTGGAATCCACATTGTAAATCACCTGCTCTCCATGGATGGGAAATCTATGGATCTACCACACGTCCTCTAGTGTGACTATTGTCTCACCTATTGGGAGGTGGAAGGAGAATGTCTCACTATGACATCTCTAAGTGTGTTGTCATCATACCTAGGTGTGTCCTCACAGATGGTGCATAAGCAATGTACCAAAGATTGATCCACATTAGATACTCCTAATGTAATTGAGGTAGACCATCCAAAATGCTAAAAAGGTCTCAGGACTTGTGCTCACATGAGTAGAGAATCATCACCTCCTCCTACATTAGGAAAGTCACCATGTTAAATTCATGAAAAAAATCTTGATCCTAGTTTGTCTCAGCATCTCAAAACAACCTCAGCATCGTTGTCTATGGGTGCGGCACAGTTTGTGAATTCCAAACTATGCTGCTATGAGTGCTTGAACCTCAAACTCCATCACGACGTCACAGTTTAGACATGTGGCCCAGTTTGGCCTAAACCATAATTGGCAAAGAGGACTGTCTCGGTGCACTTTGCATATGTGGCTGGGTTTGGAATTTAAACCTTAATTCCAAACTACACCACAGTGTCGCTAGTCATGACTACGGTGCAGTTTGAGGCCACAAGGCGCTAAAAGAGAGTTTGGAGTGGTGTTTTATTGGAGTGCTCCTAAAAACTAAGTTTCCTAGCTTAATAAATGTGCACAAAAATAAAAAATGAAGTTGGGTCAAGTTGACTCACCGATGGTCTAGTGCTAGGTAGCCTCTAGTGTGTCCATACTCTGTCAGAAATGTGCCAGGGAAGTTATCATTGTGTCATCTCACGAAGTGTTTAGAGCTCAAAATTTCAAAATATCTAAAGAATAAATGTGAAAATGAATTGGAAGTGGCCCCTTAAGGCCTATTTAAGCCTAAAAATTAGGGTTTTTAACCCCATTTAGCTGTCCTGGTAAGTTTTGGTCACCCAGTCCAATTTTTGTCTGTCTGAAGGCCATTTTGCACCATTTTTTGCATTTTGTCTCATTTTTTGGCATCTTGGAGCCTTTCTAGACCCATCAAGCACCTTGTCCTCTTTTTTCCACAAGGTCACCCAAAAATTTTAAATTTTTGTTCAATCTCTCGAGGGTTGCAGTATATTGGCATGTTTTCTCTTGCAGGGGCAACAGTGGGGAAAATTTTGAAATCTAATGATTTTGACTTTTGATCGAGATAGTTTATTCTTTGAAACAATGTAATGAGTACTTTGCTTCAAAGAGGGGAAAAATGTAGACATGGAAAATGTACTAACACACTTGACCTTGATTACTAACACCGCTTCATCCTGAATCGTCCCTCTATCTAACCATTTAATCAAATACCCTTATTTGATTAAATCCATCAATTTTCCTCCCTTAATTAAATAAATCATTTATCTAATTAAGTCTTTCTCTTTTATTAATTAAATTAATCAATCTGATTTAATTAACCCTATATCATCTTATTTAATTAAATAATTCAATTTATTTATTTAAATTTCTAAAATCATCTTATTAAATTAAATAAATTAAACCCTATTTGATTTAATCTAACCATCATCCTCTTTAGTATAATAAATCAAAATATTTATTTAACTAAGTCTAAATCATTTTCCTCTCAACTTTGATTTATTTAAATCCTAAAATCTAAGTCAAAATTGTCAAATCACCTAGCCTCTTATTTAATCAAATCCTGATTAAATCTAATCCTAACCACATCCCATCCTCTATCTTATGCCATTTGCACATGAAAATACATTTAATTCATTTATTAAATCTCTATTTTCTCTCAACTTGGCATAAAAGAGGAATATTCTTCCAAATTTGAAAATCCCTCAACTAGACTTTGTCCTTCCAACAAGACATTCATTCCTTCTTACATGTCCTTGTGCATTGAGCCAAGTGGAATTTAAGTCATTACTTTTTCCCTCTTGCATGTCAATTCAATATTTTCAAATTCCATCTAATTGCATTTATGGGCACATTCATCAAAATGTGCACATCCTTTTCCCATTCATCTCTTGACAAGTGGCATTTGGCCATTGGTTGAAAGTTAGTCCCACATTGCTTCATTTTGGACATTTCTCCATCTTGTCTTTCTATAAATAAGAGACTTCTCTTCCCATTTGATCATCCACAATTTGAGCAAGTCTACTATACTTAATTTTATCTTCAAGCATATCTATTTTCATCAATTTTATCAAAGTCTTAGCTAGGTTATGTAGGTTTTTCATCATGGAGCTCAATTGAATCTTCAACAAAGTGGACCAATCTTCATCACTCATCAACATTGCATCATTGGAGCTGGAAAAGGGCCAATTTTCACATCAAATTGGTACCAATTCCCCCATGGGATCAAGACTTTGCATGCTTAATTAGGATTTCTTTTGCTTTTTCATTGTGTTCTTCATTCTTGTTTCTTATTTTGAGCATTGTTAATGGATTTCATGGGGAATCCTAATTCTTGCTTGCATTTGATATAACCATGTGTTTGTTTATTGTGTTTTGGAGGTATTAGGATTGGGGTTCTATAGTAGTATAAAATGCTTAAGTTCCTAGTTGAAAAAAGGAATTTTCATTGCTTTATGTAATTTCAAAGAAAAATCTGTAATCCTTTTTAAAGGTGTGCGAATGCATTGTCAAGCTGCACATCTTGGTGTGGATGTAAATGTAACCATGCATAATGGACAACCTTTGTCATGTCAAGGAAACTTTAGTACCAAGAGGTATAGGGCCATTAATTTTGGTAATATTTGTGGTTATCCAAATGTTGTATCACCCAAGATCAGAGATAAAGTACCAAAGTTTAATGGTGAAAAGTATGAATCAACAAGCAAACATTTGTAGGAGTTTGTTGATATGATGGGAGATTATGAATTGGATTTCGAGGATGTGGTCATGAACCTATTTTTTTAGTCTCTAAAAGGAGATGAAAGAGATTGGTTCTCTTTTCTACCAGCATCTTCTATAAATTCATGGGATGAATTCAAGGTAGTTTTCATGGAATAGTTTGGTGAGAGAGAGAAACCAAATGTATTAAGATAAACAATTATGGATATTTGTAGAAGTGGAGATGAGTTGATCCCTGCTTTTAGTTTGAGATTCATGAAAGTTATAAGTGATATCCCTAAAATTATGATACCAAATGATGTTGAATGTTTGGTCATATACCTTGGTGCATTTGACAACAAGATGAGTTACTTGTTAAGGGATAAAGATCCTACCACATTGTATCAAGCATATAAAATTTCCATGAATATTGAAAATAATTTTAGGTACTCAATTATGAAAGGAAATTTGGTTACTAGTGTGGGTGAATCAAGTACATTTCATGTAAATGAAAAACATGTATAAGGTGGTGGAATTATTTTTCAAACTGATAATGTCTCTGTTGCTTTGTTTTCCCCATCACCACAATGTGCAAACCGTAATCAAATCCCATATGCACATCAACAAATCTTAGGTAGAATTGACCAAATTATTTCTATCATAAAGTTGTATGAAATGAAAATAAATGAAAGGGAATCACCCTATGACTTGTTCTAAAGATTTTTGGATGCCCTAATAAAGGCACCCAAGAGTGTCAGACCTAATGATTCAATAAGCGTTGATTTTTATTGTGAGGTTTACAAGCTAGGTTTGAGTGAATTTCAAGAATAATTAAAGCCTCATGGTCTTGATTAGGTTGTCAATTGGATAAGGACTATAGAGGAGATCAAATATGATCATGTACAACATGATATTTCTCAAAATTTTAGTAATAATTGTCATGCCAAGGAAGATCAAAAAGTAGTGCAAGCAAATGAGGAGAATGTATCAGAATGTGAATAACTAGTTAATGACTATTGTCATTTCACAAGAAACATAGATGTAGATCCATACAATAGTTGATCCAAGAGGATCTTCAGAGCCTGAAAATTGAAGTGTTCTAGTTTATCCTAGAAGCAATGTCATCATGGAGAGCTCGATGAACTAAATCTAGCACAACTTGAACAGACGAAAAAGGAGTCCATTTGCTCAAGTTACAAGTAGTCAAAGATTTGGTCAAAGCTCCATCAACTCAAGTATCAGGGATGAGAAAAAGGGTAAAAAATTCATCATCTCCAAAAGTTGATAGCTTTCAAATGGTGTTTGTTTTGCGCAAATCAGAGCTTGTATGTGCAAAATATTATCAGTCAAAGTTTGTAGTTGACCAAGTTGACTAGAAGGTACAGGGATGACATTAGCAAGCTGACTCGGTGGATGGGTCATCGTACGGACATTGACATGGACCGACAGTGTCTTGACACATGGCACATCTATACAGATGATGTGGTAGTACAGTCATCAATGACGTCAACAAGGTCACGCAAATCGGGTGTTGACATGTGTTAGCAGTACAATGACATGGTAGGTGACATGGCTCAGCTAAATGTGGCAGGTGACATGGCTCATACTCCAACGTGGAACAAACACATGATGACACATGGCATTTTGTTGTCATGCCGAATGGACAAAGATAGTGAATCAAACCTTGCCACATGGCACAACAAGGATGCACCACATGGCCCCTGAGTTCTTTCTCCTTGTGGTCAGTTGGTTGAAATGTCTATTAAAAAGTAGTGGAGGGTGTTGACCCCATAACCTCCTTCCAATGAACTCAAAGATCTATCATTGCACTATGCACAAAGCGCTTTACTATTTATTGTTGTTAGATTGTTTTGTTACATGTTTGTTTGTAAATGGGCTATAAAAAGCCATGGTGGCATTGGAACCCCCAACCACCCACCTAATAAAAGGCATTAATACCATTGCACCATGCAACGTGCTTAACTTAAATGGGGCATGGGTTTTATATAACCTAAATTAGTCCAAAAATATTAACTATATAAATAAAAGGTTATTAGTTAAGTCTAAAATAAAATAAAAAAACAAACACAAAAAAACTTAGCCCAAAAATAAATTAAATTAAGGGCTCTAAATTATTATTGAGGGGGATTTGGAATTTTTATGGTAAATAAGGGAAGATTTAATAAAATCTTTACTTTATTAAGGGGAGATTACATGATTTTGTAAATATTATGGTTTTACCCCCTATATGGAAATTGTGATGGTATTTAAAGGGGTGTAAGGGGTTGTATGGGAACAAGAAATTCTTCTTGAAACCAAGTAATCTCAAGAGGATATTTTTGTAACTTGGTGAAGAATTTGCATACATTGTTTTTGCCTCATTTGTAAAAGCTTTGCGAAGCTTCTTTCTTCTTTTGTAAGAATGTCTTATCGACATGGAAGTTAGGTTCATATGTGGAGTCACTTTATGGAGGCCTATTGTAAGGTGAAAGTGTATTCTTTTTGTAACCTATGAAGATTCCAAGTCTTGAAGGCAATATATTGATTTGTCCTTTTGGAAAATCCAAAGACATAGTCAATTTTAGTAACTCTGTTATCACCTAAGTTGTAATCTTTTTCTTTGTGATTTCTTACAATTGCTTATTTGAGTTTAGTAGATGAGAGATTTGGATTTACATGTTGGATTCAAATCGATAATTAAAAAATCCTAATGTTAGATTGACTATTGTAAGTCTTTTTGAAAATCTAACTCATGAACTTTAACAAGCAAGTGCTTGATTCGTTTATGGATCGATAGTGGTGTGGATGAAGATACACCATATGAGGACAAGGTAGTGGTGCAGGATTCTCATCCTTGTGATGTCCTAGATTATGAGCAAATACAAGGGATGCAAGGGGAAGTCCCATTTATTGATTTGATTAATGGCAATGGTGTATATGTTGCTAATATTGTGTCACAAATCAATGGCCAAGGTGATGGAATTGAGCCTGGTCAGTCTTCTATTGATTATAGTTCTTCTTATGAAATAGAGATGGAATATTTGGCTCTGAGTGGAAGATATGTTGATAGCCATGGGATGGTCTACTTGCTTGGGAGTGAAAAAATTTCTTCATGTGAAGAGTTCTTAGAATGTTGATCAATAATCTTGACTGTAAATGATGAAAATGATGTTGAAAATATTTCTCTTTTCTCTTCAAGTTATTACAATGACTTTGAATGCATTGATGATTCTGGGGATTGGGATCCTCATACTGAGAAAGCAGGGGTATGTGTGATAACAATGAAGGTGTGCTAGAATCCCCTATATGATGAACCTTACTGGTTTAGAAATAACCCACTCTTTGTTGAAAATTTTGATGATGCATCTAACATAGGGTTAGAGTGTGGCCTTAAACAAGCAAAACAACATGTTGATGGGTTCTTGGCAAGTACCACTTATGAATATAATGGATATGATACAAATGAGATGGGAAGGAATGAAGACCAGGATAATATTAAGGTTTTTTATTGTATTAATGGGGATGGTGACCTTGATTCAGAAGCTCCCCAGTCACATGAAGGATGTAGTGGTATAGGTATTGGTGAAATCACTTGTTAACAAGTGAATGAGAAAATTGTATCTAATGATTACCAAGAATGTAACTTAGGTTTGTTGTTAATTGAACATGGTAGCTGCTCACATGGTGAAGAATTTGAAGATAAGGATGTCATTTTCCATGGCAACGATCATAAATATAGTGCTAGTATTGAGGGATATGTAGGTGAACATACCCATGTTCCTATGGTACATGGTTGTATGCTTGAAACAGTGGCTAAATTGTCAGCCATACATGGTAATAGGTATGACATATGCATTGATGAAGAAAGGGGCATATTCTTGGATGATCAAGTTGTGCACACAGATGGATACATGGGTGTTGAAGTAGCATCATTGCTTGTTAGTGAGGATAAATGATTTGATGAATCTTCAGATTGTGTTGATATTGTAGGATTTTTTGATCTATGTAAAGAGTATCTTAGGGGTGCAAATAACAATGGAGATTGTTTCAATCAATATGAAATGGGTTTTAAATGATTCTTTGTTGATGTTCCTTACCTTTGTAATATTATTATGGGTTTTTTTCATTTGGTGAGACTAGCATTGGTGTGGAGGACAACAAGAATGTTGGTTCAGCTATCAATGGACAATATTCATATGTACTTGAGCTAGGAAACCTAAGTTTTTCTCCTTGTCATAATCCCCAATTTAGGGATATGCCTGAATATGAATCCTTTTATTTTGATGCACCTGAGGATTGCTCACAAAGCACATGTCCAAAGGTTTATGGGGGCATCCATCTTGAGATGTAGGTTGAATATGATGTCAGAACCAATAATGTTGATGATTAGATGGAGTATGGATATTTCATTTTCCCAATGTAATCAAATGACTTGACATTCAGCCAAGATGATGAAAAAGGTGATCTTAGAGGCATGGCACATATGATTAACTATGTTAAACATAGTAGGACTAACGTCATGGAAGTTCCTAGTATATTTATTGATCCATTGCAAGTCACATAGGACAAGCTCTTTGATAGAGGAAAGGGATTGCCTCTAATTCTTGGGGGGCATGTGGCCTACAATTTGTAGAATCAAAGCCTACAAAATTAAAGGAGGCTTCTAAAATTGAAATTGAACTTTCATATTGTATATTTTTGTGATTAGTGTATATAGGTTTGGTATGGTGTGTTTACTTTTGGTTGTGTCTACTTGCCTTGTTTGGGAAAGCTCTTGAATTTTTTGTGTTTCTTCCCTAGTATTATTCAACCTAGGATCTAGATTCTCACTATAACCATAAAGGGTATACGTCCCCAAGCATGAGCCATTGATAGAGCTCCCAATTTTTTTTTCAAATTTTGCACATATCCTAATGCTGATCATGATTGTGAGCTATGTGTTCAAGGATGGGGTTAGGGTTTTAGTCTGCCAAACCTCTTTGATAATGTTCTATCTTAAAACACTTTGGGAACTTTAATTTTACACTGACTCACTACAACTAGTCACCGGTCACTTAAGTTATCACTTGAGCCTCTGAATGCATGCTATTATTGTCCCCCTCTATCTAGGTCCACCAGTCACCTCATTCCCTTTACCATTTTATAATTATCCAAGGGTCCGGTGAAATATTTCATTCCAAAAGACTTATGTTTAAGTCATTTTCCCAAGGGTCTAATTGTTGTCAAGCTAGTCATGGCCTTGCTTTAAGAATAAACTTTTGGCATGTGTATAAATCCTACCTATTGGATTCAAAGATTAGATCCCAACCATTGATCGCATGCTACATAAGTATTAAAGAATGGTTGTCAGAAAATGTGTGAGGTATGCGATTGTTTGACACATGTCCTTACCATGGTGGTGCCCAATCCTTGTCTAAGCACCTAATGATTGATGATTTAGAGATCGAAAGGTATTATGTAGTGTGAGATTTGAATCTTGGCTACCCATCTCACACCTTAAGACATTTAATTAATGCTCGTCAGAAACTTGTGAGGTACGCAATTGAAGGATGTGTGGATTCCTTGACCACTATGAAGAGTATGGTAGAGCCCATGGAAAAAATGATGTGGCTCTTAGTTAGCAAGTTTTCATTGGCCAGAAGTTGGAAAGCTATGGTTCCAGGATTCAAACCCAATTTGACTCAATCTAGGCTATTTGATTCTCTATTCCAATGACCAACATTCGAAAACCAAAAATAGGCATGTGATATCCATTTTTCTCTATGAGGAGAGAGCATTAATAACATGAACTCTACAAGAGTGAACAAATTTATCCTAGTGCATATGAGGAATTAATTTCCTATCATCATTGAGAATGATACATGGATTTTCATGTACTGGCTAATTAATGATGGAGATGTGGATGCTAGTGGTTGATCACTTGCTCGCTCATTTGACTTTCACCAAGCATTGATGATTAGCACACCTAATTCACTTATTAAATGAAGGTTGATGAACTTTTTTTTCACCATTGCGATTGAGAGTGTGAATTTCTAAATTCTAGAGGTGTGCTCTATGTTTGTGAAGCTACATTTTCAGAGAAGATGAGTAAGCTTGCTACTTCTATGTCATCAGTGTGAAGGTCCCCGAGGTTCAATGTGTAGAAATCACACAGTGATGTTCTAGAATACAAATAGAACATGCCCATGGCTACTTCAACTCTGAAGGAAGAAGGCAAGGAGAAGGTTTGTGGTGAGAAGTCTACACTAATTGCTACCAAAATCAGCCATAGGTTGAGAAGCCAAGTCATGATTATAGAAATGATAGAGGATAAAGTTAAGGAGCTTGTAGGATTTGTAAGAGGAATGCAAAGAAAAATAAGGTATGGCTAAGCTTCTTTTGGACAGAAAAATTGCCCTATTTCCATTACTGATAGCCCCTCGGATAGTGATACCAAGATATATTCAAGTTACCAATGATACCTCATGATCTTGAATCAATTGGCAACCCCAGTGGAGGAAGTAATATCAGTTGTGCTAGTTTTTCTAAAGACTCTAAGTGGGTGTGATTAATCTATGGTTGGTAAGGATAAAGATGAAGAAGGGATGGTGGTTTCTTCTCTTGCTTTTGCAAAAACACAAAGTGGGAGGGTCTACCATGGATCTGGCACTGATCTTGTTCTGGTTTTTGGTGATGGAGGTGGTGTTTGGGTCTTGAATTTTATGTGATGATGATATTGTTGTGGTGGATTTTCTTGCATTCTCTATAGATGTTGGTTTTTTGTCTTCATACTAATTGTGGATGCCTAGAGCTAATATTATGAAGACTTTTGTTTGACGTGGGTGTGGAATGAAGTTCCTAGTCCATGGTTAAAGGTAACTTTTGGTGGCATCTTCCTGTCTCTTTCAGTGGTGATTATGAATTTTGTTCAGTAAATGATTACTAAAAACCATTTGGGGAATTTTTGAAATGAAATTGAAATTTGGGTGGAAATGAAATATCTTTGAAATTAACTGTAATGAGCCTAATTTTTTTTCCTCCCTTAGTCTATAAAAGGGATTTCAAGGCTTATTACAAATGGTTCAATTTTGAGACCAGTAAATGGTATAGGTAGAAGTTAGGCATAGGAAGAAGATGCTATAAGAATCTGAATGAATAGAACAGTAGAATTTTCTTGTGTATAAAACTTATATGCAATAGTCTTAAATTAGTTTTATACTTGTTATAGATATCAAAACAAATCTTATCTCTGGAACACATACTCTCATTCTATAAATTCTTGCAAGTTATGAATGAAAATATCAAGGGTATTCTCATTTATCTTCAAATGTTCAATTGAATGTGTGTCTTTATTTTGGCTTTGGCTCAAAGAGTTAATTAAATGCTTGAAGAGGGTCACAAATTTGTGAGAATTTTCATAGGATCTGATAAGAAGTTATGTTTTTAGATAATGCCAGTTTTTAGATTGCAAAGCATTGTGAAAATAGTCCAACATTATCTAAGTTAAATAGTATGTATATTATTGGTTATTTCATATTCAACTCCATTTCCCAATTGATAAAGCATTGGTTTGTTTGTTATGGATTCTTGCGATTGAATGAGTTGATGATTTACCTGACCATGGATTTAGAATAAGAACACAATTCACTTTAAAATATTTCAATAATGAGGCATGGGTTTCAAATATCTCCTTGTTCCTAGTAAATTGATAATAATTTACTTAAAGATTAGCCAAATCTTTAGTAAGTTATGTTTATCTGAAAATAATAGGAACTAGTCTATGAATAGAAGTGTTCTCCATCAAATAGATCATAAGGAACACAATAAGGAACACCCTCCTAGGTCTCACAGAGTATGAAGTGAAGGAGTAAAGACCCTAGAGTCCTTTACTGGTTATGTTGGCCATTCATCTTGAGGATTCTTGATTATAGGGGTTGGCTAATCTTTAGAGAATTCTAATGGTGTACTGGAAAAAACACCAACACATGTGACTTCATCAATATTCACTTCATTACCTCTTTTATATGAATAATTTTTTTTTATATCATCCTTAAAGAAGAATTCATAATCCATAGAATAATAACTAGTCTCACTATCCTTATATTCAATGCGATAAGGATATTCATTATTTCTCTTTTACTATTATCATGAATAATTTGCATCACTGTGTCTCTAGTATTACCATATTCAATATAATCATTGAATAAGCTGGTCCATTTCCTTGAACATCTAAAAACTCTTTTATTTATTCATTGATTGAGACATAAAAAGGCATGACCACATGTGTTCATTTTATTTCATCACATATTTCATTTCAATTTTCATCAATACATCCATCTAAAGACACTTTATTTGTAAGTTCATCATAAAAGTTAATTTTACCGATGCAAGATGTTCTTGTTAGGATTAATGTGTCATCTTCCTTGTAAATCATATGTCATATTGCATGTTTCCAACATTCTTGAAAATTGTTCCTAGGCACTTAGAGTGAATTGGGAAAATATTTTTCAATATTTATTCTCACCATTGTATGTAATATATTCATAGGGGGTGACGGGTTCCACTGATAGTAGTAAAGGTGACTTGTTGACATAAATATTTAATATTGTTTTCTCTGAATGCACAAGAAAACTAAAAGGGAGGAGGTTAATCCCTTATACCTTAAAACTTCAAAACCCTCATTCACATTAGATCCACATTAATAAAATTAACCCTTAATATATTATAATGATTTAGCATGAAAAAAAATAATAGAAATTGAATCAAATCAACACCATGCACAAGAGAGCACTAGATTTATATGGAAAACCCAAGATGGGAAAAACTATGGTGAGGATTAGCTCACAATATAAAGTAATATCAACAATTAATACAATAGGGATCACTATTGGAGGGCTCACTACCCAAAGAAGAAAGGCTCACTACCATAATAGAAAGGAGATAGAGAAGAATGTTACATAGAGAAATCCATCTCAATGCAATCTAGAAATCCACCACAAAATCACCCACACCTTTGCAACTTGACTTAAGAATTATAGACACCTTCTATTGAGAATTTTTTCAAGATATTTTAGCATTTTTTTCATTGATGTCAAAACCTTGGATCTAGAAGGATGTGCTTTGGATGATGAATAGACTTAATCTATCCTATCATATGCTATGATGTCACGCAATGTGGATATTATCCTTGATCCAGACACGGTAGTACTTCTTATTGGGACATCTCTTGAATTCAATTAATGCAGTATAATAAAGTCTAGTATTTTGATGTTGGTTGTTGTGCTCAACGCTTACTTCGGGTAACCTTGCTATCTGAAACTTCATATAGCATGTTGCAAGTTTTTGTATGTCAAATTGTTGTTCTTCAGTTGACACAGAAATTGATGATAATCAAGATTTCATCTTGCTTGTGGCGTTCTCATCGGCTCCAAAATATATTTCATGTAATTCAAAGTTTTCTATCTTTTTGGAATTATTCTATCTTATGTTTGACCCATTTTTGGTCCCTTGGTAACATGGTAAGAAGATCTGTATGTGTGACCTATCTTTTGGGTTTAGTGTTAATGTGCAAGGTCTTATTGAATATCTTAAGGTTCTTCTTCATGCCAACATGCCTTGTGGTCATCTAAATTCAAATGGTTTTTGGCTAAATTAGAAGACTATGAAGATATTATTTGGTTGAATTATGTCTATTCTAGGGGTATACATATATATAGAGAGAACATATTTTTAATTGAAGATGTAGAAGGGTGGAAGAAGTATAATGTGTACAAGCAGATAAAAGAGTGCAAGTATGGTGTAAGGGCAACACATCCATTTTTGTGAATTTGGTCAAGCAAGGTTATTTATTAGGCTTTAGGTGTGTTAAGTATTTTGTTGATGTAATAAGGTCATAATAGACCACTTGTGATCTAATTAGAGTCATTTTGGATTCATCTTGCAATATTTTAAAATGTTGTCAAAATGCAAGATTTGGGAATCCCAATGGTCAAGAAGTTTAATTGAAAATTTGAGTCAATTTTTTAATTGGTTTTTTGTGTGTTGGATTCGAATAAGTCTCACAATCTTTGAGGAATCTCTCTAGTGTTCAATTTATTGAAGGAAGTAATGAAAAACTCTCATTTTTTTGTGTTTATTTGGTAATTTGTTCCTATTGTGTTCTATATAGTTATGTACATGGAGATTATGAACTAAAATGCATGGTATCTTGTAAAGGAATGAGTTAGATTTAGTTTGGCATTGGTTTGATTTAGTTTCATTAGGGTTGAAACAATTGGTGAGCATTTTACTAAAAATGGGTATGTAACTCTATTTTGAGGGTTTGTGGGAATTTAAAATGGATTAAAGACCCATTCCATTGGTATATTTGTTTGAAACTTGGTGGAATGGTTACATTTAGATAGGTTTAGTTTGTTAGTGTAGGATTTAAGAGTAGGGGGTTGAGTTTGAGGGTTTTTTGATGTTGCCATAGTTGCAAATTTATGAGTTTTGGCTTGAATGGTGATGGCTAAGAGTGCGAGTTTGCATCTAATGCAATGATAAAGGATTGAAGAAGGTTTGGAAAGCATGGGAAGGCATATTGTGATGTTTTCAAGGATTTTCTAAGGTGAGAAAAGGTGTGGAGTGTTGAGTTTCAATAAACCCTCATGAAACCTAGACTAAATTGGCATAAACCAAGGGTTTTGAGCTTTGAGGAACTTTTGGTTGTTTCTATTGAGGAAATTTGTTAATTTTGTCCATTTATAACCTATTAGTGATCCTGTGATAGATATTTGTGGTTGGCAGGGTGTTTGAGTTGATGATGCTTTGGTAAATAGGGCTAATTAGGGCTTTGTCTAGCATACCAATTAGTTTTAGGAGAATATGTTCCACAAAAATGATATGAATAATTTAGATATGTCAAAGAAGAGTCTAATGGGTATTTTAAAAGGTATATAGGTTGTGGGTCTTCAATATAATTGGAAAGTTATGGACAAAAAATACTAGTTCCTATGCTACAAGGGGAATGAGGTGGAGTTGTGAAGAGTTGCCAAGATAGGATTCTTAGGATTGAAGGGTTGTTTGAATTTTCTTAACTTGTGATAGGTAGAAGGTTGCCTCCCTGATCTACATCAATTGGTATTAGAGCATAGGTAGTAGATCTTTTTCAGAAGAAAAGTTGAAGGTTGAGAAAGGAAAAGTGGTGATTTGAAAAGGCAAGATGCCTCCAAAGAAAAATCAACGGCCAAGGAATTCAGAGACCTCAAGGAAAAATATGCAAAGGAGGTCAGACTTTATAAGAAGTTTCATGAAGCTTCCCTTTCTAGAATAGCAGCCCTAGAAAATAATCAAAGAAGAGGAATGGTTAGTAATGACCAAAGTGATAAAGAGGATGAGGGTGAGAGTGAGAACCCTCTAGTGGGAGTCCATGATGATGAGGAATTGGACCCTAAAGAGATGAGAATGGTTAGGATGTTAAAGGCTATCAAGGGGGATTGTAATCCAAAGGTGAAAGTTGAAGTTCCTATGTATGGTGGAAGGATAAACAATGAGGAGGTGTTGGCTTGGATAGATACTTTGGATAATTTCTTTGAATTTGAAGAAATAGAAGACAATAAGAAGGTGAAATTTACAAAAACCAAGTTGAAGGGAATTTCCCTAACATGGTGGAACTATGTTCAAGATGAAAGAGTAAAGAAGGGTAAGTCTAAGATAATTTCATGGGATAGAATGGTGGTGAAGGTGAAGAAACAATTTCTTCCTACAAATTATGTGATTCAGACCTTTAGAAAGTTGTAAAATTTAAAGAAAAAGGAGTTAGATTTCATGGAACACACTGAAGAGTTCCATAGGTTGAGTATTAGAGTAGGACATACTGAAGATGAGGTAGAAA
Organism: Sequoia sempervirens; assembly: GCA_007258455.2. Taxonomy (NCBI): domain Eukaryota; kingdom Viridiplantae; phylum Streptophyta; class Pinopsida; order Cupressales; family Cupressaceae; genus Sequoia; species Sequoia sempervirens. Next base: position 233,673,567 of record VDFB02252616.1, on the reverse strand, counting down.
AGGTTGCAAGGTATTTAAATTGGCTTAGGCTCAACATTCAAGATGAAATTGGTCTCACAACACCTAGGATAGTTGAAGAGTGTTTTCAATTGGTTGTTAAGCTAGAGGAAATAATAAAAAGAGGGCAAGAAAGACAAGGAAGAGGTAGAGGCATTACCAATAGAGGAAGAGGTTCAAGGTAGTCCTATGAAGAACAAGAAGATGCAAGAAAGAACAAAGACCAAGTTGTTGATCAAAGAGGTGGTTTTAGAGGCTTTAGAGGAAGATTTGGTGGAGATAGAGGTTCAAGATCATTTTTAGGAAGATGTTACAATTGCAATCAAATTTGCCACGTGGCATGGAAGTGTCTAGAGAGAAAAATTTCTACTTCAAGTGGTGGTGATAAAAGAGTAAAGTTGGTGCAAGAGGAAGACTATGAAAGCATTCGTTCTCCTAATTAGCTTGCTGCTCTAGAAGTTGGGGAAATATTGATTGTGAGAACTCTAATCAAAGCATACAAGGAGAAAGAATCTACACAAAGGAGAATACTATTCGGGATAACTTGAAAATGCAATGGAAAGGTATGTAAAGTTGTTGCAAACTTTGGAAGTCCTAATAATGTGCTATCTACTGAAATGGTTGATAAACTAAAATTGGAAAAAGTACCTCATGAAACACCCTACAAAGTGTCTTGGATGAATGATTATCAATCAATTTTAGTGAATGAACAAGCTTTGGTTGATTTTAACATTGGTGGATATATGGACAAGATTCTTTGTGATGTGTTGCATATGGATTGTTGTCATTTATTGCTTGGAAGACCATGGAAATTTGATAAACATGACATTTATTATGGAAGTAACAATACATATCAGATTGAGAAATATGGAAGCACTTTTACATTAACTCCATTGGTGGAAAATGTTAAGGAGAAGACCAAGGCAACAAAGGTGATAATGTTGGGTAAGGAGAAGTTTGTGAAGCTAGAGGAAGACAAGAATATAGAGTCTACAACCATGACTAATAAAGAAGATGTGAAGACAACAAGTTTGAAGAATGATTTCCTATTGGAGGGGAAAGATAATGAGATGATGTCCAAAATAGATATAGAGAAGGTCAAGGATGAATTGGTGGTGACAAAGCAAGATGGGCTAGAAAAACATGTTGATATTATGGTAGGAACAATAGTTTGTTCTTGGGTTGTACAAGAGGTTAAGGGGAAGTCATATTCTATCAAGATAGAGGTTTATAAATTTGATGATATAGAGATTATTGGAACAAAGAAACTAAAGAAAGAGATACAAGGAAAAGGTGAAGTGAGTAAGGTTAAATGGAAAGGATGTGTAGGTAGGCTTAAGTGTGCAACAAGAGTACAATAGAAAGAATTTCAAAACAAGGATGGTATAGATGTGTTTGTAGATGTTCAAGATGACAAAATGCTAGAAAACATTCATCAAGTCAATTTATCAAGATGGAGCAACTTTTAGGTGGTAAGGAGTCTATCAATGCAAGGAAAAATACAAAGCTTCAGTACCTGGTTCAATGGAAAGGCTCACTAGATGAAGGAACATGGAGAGACCAAGGAGATGAAATGTTCAAGCATGATTTACTACAACTTATTCCTCAAAGGGACTTGATCTCTTTTTCTCGCCAGGTGTATGGTGTAGGGGCACCAAGTCCATTTTTTTGAATTTTTTCAAGCAAGATCATTTATTAGGTTTTACATGTTTAAGTATTTTTTTGATGCAATAAGGTCATAATAGACCACTTGTGATGTAATTAGAGTCATTTTGGGTTCATTTTGTAATATTTTCAAATGTTGTCAAAATGCAATATTGTAAAAGTGCAAAAATGCAAGATTTGGGAATCCCAACAGTCAAGAAGTTTAATTGACAATTTAAGTCAGTTTTTTGGTTAGTTTCTAGTGTGTTGGGTTCAAATAAGCCTTACAATCTTTGAGGTAGCTCTCTATTGTTCAATTTGTTGAAGAAAGTAATCAAAAACTCTCATTTTTTCGTGTTCAACTGGTAATTTGTTGCTATTCTATTATGTACGCTTTTGTACAGGGAGATTATGAACTAAAATGCATGGTATCTTGTGAAGGAGTGAGTTAGCTTTAGTTTGGAGTTGTTTTGATTTAGTTTCATCAAGGTTGAACCAATTGGTGAGCCTTTTATTGAAAATGGGTCTGTAACTCTATTTTGAGGGTTTGCAGGCATTTAAAATGGATTAAAGACCCATTCCACCAGTATATTTATTTGAAACTTGGTGTAATGGGTACATTTAGATAGGTTTAGTTGTTAGTGTAGGATTTAAGAGCAGGGGGTTGAGTTTGAGGGATTTTTGATGTTGTCCTAGTTGAAAATTTATGAGTTTTGGCTTGAAAGGTGATGGATGTGTGCGAATTTGTATAAAATGCAATGATAAAGGATTGGAGAAGGTTTGGAAACCATGGGAAGGCCTATTATGATGTGTTCAAAGAGTTTCTAAGGTGATAAAAGGTGTGGAATGTTGAGTTTCAATGAACCCTCATGAAACCTAAACTAAATTGGCATAAACCAAGGGTTTAAAGCTTTAACGAACTTGTGGTTGTTTCTATTGAGTAAAGTTGTTGATTTTGGCCATTTATAACTTGTTAGTGATCCTAAAATAGAGATTTTTGGTTGGTAGGGTGTTTGAGTTGATGATGATTTGAAAAATAGGGCTAATTAGGGCTCTATCCAGCATACCAATCAATTTTAGGAGAATGTGTTCCAAAAAAATGATATGAATAATTCAGATATGTCAAAGAAGAGCCTAATGGGTATTTGAAAAGGTAAATAGGTTGTGGGTCTTAAATATATTTGGAAATTTATGGATAGAAAAAACTGGTTGCTATGCTACAAGGAGAATGAGGTGGAGATGTGAAGAGTTGCCAAGATAGGATTCTTAGGATTGAAGGGTTGTTTGAATTTTCTTAACTTGTGATAGGTAGAAGGTTGCCTCCCTACGCTACATGAAATTATGTGAGTAGAAAAAAGAGTTTGAAGGAAGGATTTTTTTTTTTTGATAAAGGTTGCGTGAAGGTTATGGATGGAAGATGTGTAGAAGATTCTTAACTGGATCTACTATAGACAATAATTGTGCTCTTAACTAGAACTAAACTGATGCATATGTAGATGCAACTTCATTAGTTCTTTTTTTTCAATGAGAGTATTTTGTAATATGTTGTTTTGTATTTGAGTACTGATCCCATCGACAGTGAGTCACCCTACAGTGAGCAACTTGATAGTGAGCCCACTGGTAGTGAGCCACCCTACAGTGCAACTTGGCAGTGAGCCCTTGTAAAATTCACCTTAACCAGTGTCACCTTAACTAGTACTTTATAATTGAGAATTATTATTCTCTATAGTTTTTCCCTTCTTGGGTTTCCACTTAAAATATAGTGTTCATTGGGCTTGGTGTTGTTGTGTGCATTCATGTTCATATATGTTTGATTAATTTCTAATTGGTATAAGTCTACTCTAGATTAATTAAAGAAAAAAAAATTATTGTTGGATAACTAATCCACCCCTCCTCTCAATTATTTGTATTGTTCAACAATTGGTACCTAAGCTTGGTCCCTTGGAGATAGAGTTTAATTTCATAAGGGAGATCTTGGTAGTTTGAACAAATGGGAGAGCTTATCACTTTGAGGAAGAAATGAAGATAATGTTAGATGATATGGAAAGCAAAAAATATGAAAATGGAGAATTGAAAGAAAATCTCGAGGAGGTAGATGCTTGTATTGAAAAGCTAAGGGAGTAAATCCGGAAGTTCAAAGCAAGACACAAAGAGGTTAACCAAGAATTAAAAGGGTCAAAAGAAAGTATTGTGAATTTAAAGCAACAACTGGATGAATGCAAGGAGACCGAAGAAAATTTTAAAGATACTATCAAATAGAAAATGGAAGAATGGAAGGAGAAAGAAGAAAATATCAAGGATACCATTAAATAGAAATCAAAAGAAAATGAGAAGTTAGGTCAAGAATTAAGAAGGCTGAAAATTGAAGCAAGAGTATGTGAAAGTGGCATGATTTTGGATCAACTTTTGTCTGTACAAAAATGTTACAAGGATAAAGGAAGACTTGGGTTCACTGGTGAAAGCTCAAATCAAAACACTATGGGTGAAGATAAAGTAGTTGAAGGTAAAGCAAGATCATTTGTAACAAGCAAGGTATGAAACTCTAATGCACCTACAAAAATACCTTCAGTTAGGCAGCCAAATGCTCAAAGGTACTTACCATTCAATGTTCATTGTTTTCTATGCAAAAATTTTGGACATAAGGCTATAGAATGTAGGAATCAAGATGGAACCAAATACTCAATTCTTTAACTATTACAAGTTTGATCATAAAGAAAGTCATTGTAGAATTAAATTATCTAGTCCAACAAGAAGGAATGGAATGAATAATCTCTTTCATGGTTATTGCTATTTATGTTATCATTATGGTCACAATGCTAATCAGTGTAGACCTAGGGTTCACTCAGCTATATTAGGACAAAGATGTTACAAGCGTAGTCAACCTGAACATTATGCTAACACATGTAGATATGTTGCTCCAAAAAATCTTGAAAAAAAAATGAAGGTTGCAAAGTCAAATTAATCTAAGAAGAAAATAGTCACAATTTGGAGGAAGAAGGAAACAAGTGTGGAAGAAACTTTCATGGTACCAGATCTTGGTACATGCCCTACTAGTATCTAAGCCAATTTTCCTTGGTTTAGGGGAAGTTTTGCATTGCATATCCTATCGATTCCCCCTCTATGAAGTAATATCAAAGTGATTTTCAACATGATTAAGCTCAAATTGGTTGATGATAAATGATGAAGGTTAATCCAGCTGATTGACAAGTGAAGTAAAATTGTTGGCATCATCAATATGTGTTTGTGGCAGCAAAATCATTATGATTAATTAAGAGTAAAAGGTGGGAGTTTTCAAAATATTTTCTCATTTTTTTCAAAGGAGAAGAAGAAGAAATTTCATTGAGTGATAAAGAGTTTGAAGAGGATAAGCGCGATGATGGAATCTATTAACAGAGGATCGAGTGGTGATATTTCACTAAGGCTGAAGGGAGTTGAGTTGGAGGAGTTTGATCATCAAAAGATAAAGGAAATGGAACTAGGGTTGAAGAAAAATGATTTGTAGAACGTAAATTCTCTAGGTATGGATTTATGGGAGAATTTCCTTGGTTTATAGAAAAAGAATCTATCTTGTTCCTGTTGAGTCAATTCAAGGATGGAAACATTGTTTTGGAAAAACCCTATTTGATCATGAAGGAAGCCATTGAAGCTATTACTGGTTTGTGAAATGTTGGTGACCTCCCTGGGAAGAAAATGGTGAAATATAGAGACATGGAGGAACTTACTTATATCAAAAAAGACCCCCAGGCTCTACTGATAAATAGCATTGTCAATTCTATAGTAAGGTATGCTGCTTATAGTATCACTTATAAAATCTATTTCAGAAAATTGTGATGGCTCCACTTCGGCTATTACTATATATCATGCACACATGATGCTGAAGGAAAATAAGAAATTTGATTTGTGTAGCCTAATAATGGAAAACCTAATTGAGAATGTTAGAATCTCTTTGGTTGAGAGTTATCCCTTTTGATTTAGATCTTTGCTCATATGTTTGGTATTTTACCTTTTGAGTTCGCTACCGACAAAGGAAAATGTTAAATGGAATTCTAGAATCCCTATCAGAAAGCAAGTTTATAGGTATTTGGAATATATGGAAGATAAAGAAAGTGCATGCAAAGTCTATTTCTCATCCATGCAGATGAATCTATGCTCTGGTGTGATAGTGTCTAGTCAGTTTGAGGAGGGTTCCTCCTCTGGTAAGAAGGAGTTGGAAGTTGTTATTGGTGGTTCCCCTTTGGAACCCAAAAAGAGGAAAGTTAACACAAAAGATGTCGTCACTATCTTAGAATAAAAGGAGAATGAAGAAGAGTCTCTTCCTGGATCTAATTTTTTTGATCTAGATAATATTCGGTCAGTGTTAGATGAAGGTGATATGAAGAAGGTTGGTGAAATGTGGTGTGCTTTCCGTCTAATTAGAAGGCTTAAAATTGATTGTGCTTTGGCTGATTATCTACTCAAAAAGTGTATTACTATTTCAAATGTTTCTGACTTGTCATTGAATAATCTAGTAGAAGTTGTTGAAGAAAGGATGTTGCTGGAAGGACTTGAAGTACATAAGTTCAAAGCTATGATTGAGAGAAGATGTGTCAAATATAAACAAAATTTATCCAAACACATTGGTGAGACAAAAGAATGCATTAAGGAGATGTCTGACATCTACATGTATTATCTCCAATGGCCTGCAACTGTTGATAATTTTAGAAGAAGAATTGAAGCTATTGAATTTGAGATGAATAATATTGGAAATAGTTTTGATTTCTTCAAAGAAAAAGATGGAAAATAGAGAATAAGAGTTGGTGAGTTGGAAGCAAAGTTATTGGTTGTTTAGAGATAGAGGGAAGACTTGGTTAGAACTTTTTGGTTGGTCAAGTAAATTGTTGAGATCCTATTGGATCATCTCTCTGGGATACTTGCTGATGTAGAAGATTATGAACACCAGTGTCTGTCTCAGGACCAGTCATCCTCATTTATGTTTTTGACTATGTTGGCTAGTATGAGTGCTAGATTGGATTTTGCGGTGCTAGCCTGGAAAAGGATTCTTCCAATTGTGAGAGAAAGGTACAAGAAAATATTTCGTGTGAAAATTTTTATTTTTACTTGAGTTCCTGAATGTTCAAATTTTGGCCCTTTTCCTTTGATGGCAAAAAGGGGGAGAAAAATGAAGAGAAAAACAAAAAAAAGAGGTATTGAATTTCTCGACAAAGGGGGAGTACTTGGAGTTTTTGGAGTATGCAATTTTGAGCTGGAGTTGTGGAATTTTGTGTTTTTTGAGTTTTTGTTGTTTTTTCATCAATTCCAAAGGGGGAGATTGTTGAGAAGTTGTTGAAGATATTTTAGCGTTGTTTTCATTGATGTCAAAACCTTGGATCTAGAAGGATGTGCTCCAGATGATGAACAAACTCAATCTATCCTATAATATGCTATGATGTCACACAGTGTGGATATTATCCTTGATCCGGACATGGTAGTACTTCTTATTGGGGCATCTATTGAATTTAGTTAATGTAGTATAATAAATTATAATCTTTTGATGTTGGTTGTACTTAAAGCTTACTCTAAGTAACCTTGCTATCCAAAACTTCATATAGCATGTTCCAATTTTTTGTATGTCAAATTGTGGTTCTCTGGATGACACTGAAATTGATGATAATCAATATTTGGTCTCGGTTGTTTCATTCTCATTGGATCCAGAATATATTTCATGTAATTCAAAGTTTGTTATGGGTGATCCCACAATACTAGTTTACAATTTTTAGGAGTCAGTGATATGAGATTTCCACAATCCATCATGAATGTAATAACTTGCTTTTGGATTTGATTGTGTGTGATTTTTTTCATCAACATTTCGGATCACACTTTGTGATCCATCATCAGGATGCAAAGAGAGCAAGAGGAGTAAAAATGATAAGTAGTAGACCTAACAATGCATAAAAAGGTTGGAAGGAGGGAGGAGAGATAAGGGGGCACAAGAATCAAGACACAAATAAAAAATAAATAAAGAGATTAAGGAAAGGAAATTGGTGAAAAAATAGGAAAAGGATAAAGCCAAAAAAACAAGAATTAGAACCAACAAAAATGAAGACTTAAACATTTAAAGAAAAAACAAGAAATAAGAACCAAGATACCCATATCACCTATTTTATGCATTAACCAATTGAAAAAAAAGCAACACAACAAAGCAAACACTTACAAAATTGACCAAAAAAAATGGAAAATATAAAGAGTAAAGGAACAAAGTAAATCCCAACCCAAATTACCAACAAAAGAAATTTGAAATCAAGACACAAAGAAGGAAGAGATGGAAAAGAACAAGACCACTACAAATCCACAAAGAAAAACCTCAAAAACAAATAAACAAATAAATAAAAACTAGACAAAAGATCAAAATAAATAAATACCAAACTAAAGAAAAAGAAACAAACCAAATAAATAAAAACTCAAGAAAGGATCAAAATAAGTAAATACAAAACTAAAGAAAAAATGATCACAAAGAATAGAATTTTATATATATTTATAACACAAAAGTATATATATATATGGAGCAAAGAACTCAAAAAATACAACTTAAAAGAAGACTTGAAGGAAAACACCACACTAGTAAAAAATAGAGATAAAAAGATCAAAATAAACATACACAACTGAGTGTGATTTGAAACGTTGATGAAAAAACTCACACACAATCAAATCCAAAAGCAAGTTATTACAATTTTTAGGAGATCTGGATTTTTACTGAAATCGCATATTTTTAGAAAATATAATGATCTAAGCCTTAAAAAGTTCCATTAAAAGGATTCCAATTGAAGAGGGTTTGATGGAACCACCTTAGATCAAACCCCCTTGGATAGAACTCCGCTAGTTTTAAACCATACCTATAATGGAGTCTCCTTTACACCTATCAAAATGTTGATAAAAAACTATTTTTGATTTACCTTTCAGGGGATCAAATGAATTCATTTAAAATTTATTTTTTGTAAGTATGTAATTCTTATTATAAGCTTCCCAAAAAGTATAATTTTAATATTATATTTATTTTTTATTTCTTGTGAATGTAGGTTTTTCACCAAAAATCATGCTCTTTGTTCTAAACGTGGAAAAATAGCAAATTATGAAAAAAAAAGAAAAATATTAGTGCACTCGATATTGAAGTCCTTGATCTAGCAAAAAACAAATTGAATTTCGATACATACAAAAAATTTATGTTGTATACAGTTCAGCTATGTTTGATTTGTAATTGGTTTGACTTCGAAACTTGATTAAGGAAAAAATATTAAATAAAACACTATGAAACCAAATGAAAGCACTAGATATCATAGTTACAAATCTAAATTTGAAAAAATTAGAATTTTATCCTTCACAGAAAAAAAGTCATGTTGTACACAGTGAGCATCACTTCTTAAAAATGGTGTTTATTGAAAATAAACTAGTTTTCAAAGTAGTTAGAAAAAGAAGTGCAATATGATTCAAAAAAATTTGAAAAAAATATATTTAGAATCTACAAACAAAATGTCAGAAATCACTAGTTTGCATCATCTTCAAATTCCTCACTATTTAGCCACTATAGGTGCCCGAAAGTGAAGATTTAGTTAGGAAAAATCAGTTTAGTGTCCAGTTTGGCCAAAAGTTGTAAACCAGTATTGTGGGATCGCCCCTATCTCTTGGAAATTATGTCATCTTATGTTTGACCCATTTTTGGTCCCTTGGTAATGTGGTAAGAACTTTATGTAAGACCTATCTTTTGGGTTTGGTGTTAGCATGCAAGGTCTTATTGAATATCTTAAGGTTGTTCTTCATGCTGACATGCCTTGTGGTGATCTAAATTCAAATGGTGTTTGGCCGACTTAGAAGACTATGAAGATATTGTGTGGCCGACTTATTTTTGTTCTAGGGTATATATATATATATATATAGAACATCTTTTTAATTGAAGATATAGAAGAGTGGAAGAAGTATAATGTGTGCAAGTAGATAAAAAGTGTAAGTATGTGAACAAAAAAAAGAGTGTAAAGGAAGGAGTTATCTATTTTTATCGAAGGTTGTGTGAAGGTTATGGAAGGAAGATGTGTAGAAGATTCTTAACCAAATTTGTTATAGACAAAAATTGTGCTCTTAATCGGAACTGAACTCATGCATATGTAGATGCAACTTTGTTAGTTCACTTTTTTCAGTGAGACTATTTTGTAATATGTTGTTCTATATTTGGGCAGTGATCCCACCAACAGTAAGTCACCCTACAACGAGAAAATTGGCAGTGAGCCACCCTGCAGTGAGAAACTTGGTAGTGAGCCCTTGTAAAAATCACCTTAACTAGTGTCACCTTAATTGGTGCTTTATAATTGAGAATTATTATTCTCTGTGGTTTTTCCCTTCTTGGGTTTCCACATAAAATATGGTGTTCATTGTGCTTGGTGTTATTGTGTGCATTCATGTTCATATCTGTTTGATTAATTTCTAATTGGTATAAGTTTGCTCTGAATTAATTAAAGAAAAGAAAATTATTGTTGGATAACTGATTCACCCCCCCTCTTAGTTATTTGGACTATTCAACACCTTCTGCTCATTGCATCCAACAATCTAACACATGGGTGTTGGCAAGAAGTTGACTCCACTTTTTGGCCAAAAAGTGGAAGTGTTTTCCCTAATTTATAGAATTTTTCACATTTGACCTTAAAATTTGAAGCACTTAGAGATGGAATCTTGAAAAAAGTCACTGATCATAAAATGTATTACTCGGAGTCTAGTTTCCAAATATGTAATTTTTTTTAATACCTAGATGATACAAATTGATTTTTAATGGGCGTTTCTAAAAACCACCGTTTAAAAGTCACTTTTTTTATACTATACCTGCATGTGTACATCCATATTTTGACCTAAATAATCATATTTTTAAAAATCCTTTTGGGAAAAGTTTTTTAACTCACTTGAGCATGTTTTCCATATTTTTTGTAATTTTTAATTGAATAAATAGTTTTTTGTTAATTTTTTATTGGCCATATTTTTTGTTTTGAAAAATCATTGTGTACATCACACAAGATGACCTAAAATATCATTTTTATTTTATTTTCAAATTGAAAATAATTTTCTGAATTATGTTTTTCGTAAAAAAAATTCAAAAAATTATTTTAATAAAAATTTATTAAAATACTAAAAATCCCTGACAAGTCAAGTTTATGGGCATGTTTCATCATAAATAAATAGAAAAATAGAAAAATTAATACAATTGAATTTTTTTTTACATATTTAGAATCTACGCTATCTCATCTAAAATGGGTTTTAATTTCATAAAATAATTCTAAAAAAAACCCCTATCAACCATATTGACATAGTTTTTTCTCTCAATATTGTCATGACCTTGTACTTGTAGGTCTAAGGCTAAGGGTTGGGTTACAATGCCTTTTTCTAAGCCTAAATCCAAATGAGAAACTTGAATTGTGATTTTCAAACCTTTTGGAATGAGTACCCACTTTAAAAAGAGTACATATTCTAAAAAATGAATGACTAACTATTTTAAAGCTGAAAAATGACAATTCCACTAGAAGTGGACTCAACTTCTTGCACTTACCCACATGAAAGCTCGCAGTGCACTTCTCAAATTCACACTATAGCACTTTTCAATTCACATCATTCACATCATACTTAACTTTATTTTCATTCCTCAACAACTCAATTCATATTTATATCATCCTCAACCTTGAAAAAATTCTCCAAGGTCATCTATGCACATCAATAGTGAAAATTCAAATTATGTTAGCACCAAAACACTTTTTTTTGTGGATAGAAGTGAAGGTGGACCACACCATTCCTTATTTGGGACCCAAATCTACAAAACCACACTACAACATGCTTCTAAAAACAATAAATATCCATCGTAATTAGTGTAAACACCAAGATCGGTCATTACCCATGTAATCACATTAAAGTTTTAAGTACACACTTCCTTCGATTCAACAACACCCCATGAACAACAAATTTCACTTGAAAATAACCTATAATATTCCATAAACACCCTATAATCTAAAAAACTTCTTTACAAAAACTTTCACCTAAGGAATGTACACACTCAGTACACTCAAACAACTCTATCATACACTGAAACTTAAGAAACTAACTTTTGAAGCACCAAAACTTGAAGAAATTTGACTAAAGAAAGATACCAACACTGTCAACACCCCTTGAGATTTACAAGACCTAAAAAAATTTGTAGAGAAACACAAAGAAAAAACATTTCTCCTAGACACCTCTATAACACACCATTCATGTACACTAGTGAACCCAACTTCTTCTATATAGCGATCCAACACAAAAAAATTTGAATACAACACCTTTGATCAACATATATGAAACACACAAGAAAATCTTCAACCTAGAAGAAATGTGGAGCAACACCAGAACACTAATGTATGACCCATAACACACTACAACTCATTGTTTCCTCTTTTTATCATTTTTTCTCAAAAGAAATTGGAAACCAAGCATCAAAGACATATCTTCATCATCTTTAACACTTCCTTAATCATAAACAAAATATTATCAAAGAAACACTAGAGGTTGACACCAGTGGCTTACTAATGAAAACATAATGTAAACAATTAAAGCATCATCAATGTAATAACATATACTCCTGTAACAATCTTCTTCTCATATAGTTGACACCAATGATAAAATAAGCTTGTTGACATCAATGACAACACCAATCTACTCATACTTGCAACAATCTCCCTTTTTTTTATTGATGGCAACAAATGATGTTAAAAACCATCAACAATGAACAACTCTGCTCCATACCTATTTCATTTTCTCATTTCTCACTACCACACTCTCTCTTGCTATACTATTCTCTCTCCATTTCTCAACTAATTTTTTTCTAATGATTCCCTCTCTCTCCCTCTTAACTATCTTCTTTTTCACATGTCTCATTCTCCCCCTTTGGCATCAATAACAAAGAACAAAATATTTGCATCACTTATGTTTCCCCTTTGACATCAATCAACCTTCTCACAACTGTTCTACTTAGTATACTCCTCATACTACACCAATTTGCAATCATTGCATAATAAAAACAAATACTCCCACTGACTGCAAATAACTGACAATGTTGCTACCTACTCCTCCTAAGAGGCAGCCTCCAACATCGGTCTCAACAAAAGAATGGATCTTGAAATCCACTAGACTGGTTCATCTCCTTAGGAATCTAGTTCAAAGGAGGGGAAAAGACCCCCAACTTCTCTAGGAGATACTCAGAAGTATCCTCAAGAATATCCTTAGTGAATATATCATCAACCTGATCCTTTGTAGGCACATATTCAAGCTTAAATTTATTCTCTCCAACCTTCTCTCTTAGAAAGTGATACCAGATTGAGATAAAAAATTTCCTTGAATGCATTATTGGATTCTTTGAAATGTTGATAACACTTGTATTATCAAAGAATATAGAAATTGGTTCATCATATACCACCCTAATATCCTTCAATGTTTGCCTCATCCATAACACTTGTGTGCAACAAGATGTTGTTGCAATGTATTCTACCTCTGCAATAGATAAAGAAACTAAATCTTGTTTCTTGCTTAGCCATGCCACCAATCTGCATCTAAGAAGGAATGCACCACCACTTGCACCCTTCTTTTTGTCCATACAACTAGCCTAATCTACATCTATGTAAGCACTCATAGTAAAATCAACATCCTTTGGATACCAAAACCCACAATCTGGAGTGCCCTTCAAGTATGTGAATATCCTCTTCACTAGTGCAACGTGTGACTCTCTAGGATCTTCTTGAAATATAGCCACAAGACAAACTGCATGCATAATATCTAGTCTAGTAGTAGTTAGATATAATAGTCCACCAATCATTGATCTATACTTGCTATGATCAACCTTAGGAGATTCGCCATTCTAGCTCAGCTTACAACCAATAACCATAGGGCTACACACTGGTTTAGAACATTCCAAATTTCTTCAACATTTCTTTGACATACTTTGATTGTGAAATAAAAATAACTTTATTTATCTAATTTATTTGCAATCCAAGAAAGAAATTCATATCCCAAAACATAGGCATTTCAAATTCTTTCTACATTTATTTTGCAAACTTCTTGTATATGTCTTCATTACCTCAAAATATTATTTCATCAGCATATACAACCAAAATCAATATTTGATATATTTCAACTTTAAAGTAAAGATTGTTATCTATAATACATTTATTGAATCCTTGTATCAAATACTTATCAAACCTTTCATACCAAGCTCTAAGAGCTTGGTTCAATGCATATAATGCCTTCTTCAATTTTCAAACCATATTTGGTTTGCTTGATAACTGAAATCCTTCTAGTTGTTCTATGTATACCTCTTCTTCTGATTCTCCCTTCAAGAAAGAAGAATTCACTTCCATTTTATAGACTTTGAAATCCTTATGTTCTAAAAAGGCTAAAAACATCCTAATATCTTCCATTCTTGCCATTGAAGCAAAAATGTCTCCTCAAAATCTATTCCTTCAACTTGTGAGTAGCATTTACACACAAGAATTTCCTTGTTCCCTACCACTTCTCCGTTCTCATTTAGTTTGTTCTTGAATACCCACTTAGTTCCAATCATATTTTTATTTACTGGTCTTGGGACAAGTTCCCAAGTTTGATTCTTCTTGATATGGAATATTTCTTCTTTCAAAGCTTTGATCCAATATTCATCCTTGCATGCCTCAATCACTATTTTAGGTTTAGCTTCAGAAAGTAAACATAGATTTACCTATTTTCCAACAACTTCCCTTCTTGTTAGTACACATTTTTGTTATCTCCAATGATGTAATGTTCAGAATGATTTTCCTACACATACTTAGGAGTTTTAGGAGTCCTTTCTAGAACTTCTTCCTCTTCAATCTACACTTCTCTTTCATTAGATTTTTCTTCTCTAAAGGAAGACTCATTTGATTCATATCTATCATCATTGAATTCTTTTGAAAATATTTATCAACCTTGACACATACACTCTCAACAATCTTCCTCAATCTCTTGTTGAAGCATCGGTAAGTTTTTCTTCTCGTACAATATCCAAGGAAGATACCTTCATCAGACCTTACATCAAACTTTCCTAAGTTGTCTTCATCTCTTCTAATATAACATTTTCTTCCAAACACTTTGAAGTACTTGACAGTAGGAATCCTTCCATACCATTTCTAATAGGGATTCTTTGTAGTTTTTGCTCTTGCTTGAACTTTGTTAAGTATATAAACAACAGTATGAATTGCTTCTCTCTAGTAGACTTCTAGTAGATTTTCCTCTTTCATCATTATTATTGGAGCTTCTAGAATAGTCCTATTATTATTTCTTTCAACCACTCCATTTTGTTGAGGGGTCCTATGGGTAGACAAGTGCCTTTTTATTCCATGATTCTCACAAAAGATGTTAAACTCATTGGAGGTGAATTCTCCACCTCTATCAAATCTCAAATATTTGACTTTCATATCCATTTCATTCTCAACCATAACTTTGAATTCTTTAAACTTTTCTAGGGACTTTAATTTTTCTTTGAGAAAAGTAACCCATTTCATTCTAGAATAATCATCAATTAATAGCATAAAATACCTATCACCTTGAAGACTTCTTACTATTATAGGATCACAAAAATCTATATGCACCAATCCCAATAGTTTGGTAGTAGATTATTCTTTGACTTTGAAGGTTCTTATTTTTTTTCCAATTTGATATTCTTTATGGATATAATTGATGGGCTTTGTAATCTTTGGTAGATCTCTTATAGCTTGAACTAAAATAATTCTTACTAAGTTATCAAAGTGATGTGGCACATCCTCTTGTGCCATAATAAAATTTCAATAATCTAAGGCATAAAGAAATGACCATTAGCACTCTTAAGATGATGAACATTTCCATCTATCATTCTTCAAACATAAACCACAATTTTGGATCCTTTTTTGATTTCACATCCTTCATCCTAAAACATAAGATTGTATCCTTTTCTACAATTTGTCAAACACTCAATAGGTTATGCCTTAAACCCTTAAAATAGTAAATTTCATCAATATTATGCTTTCCATCAAAATTAATAGAACCTTTTCCACATATCTTAACATATGTATTAGCACCAAATATAACGCATCTATCATCATATTATATAATTTAAAAAAAAATACTCTTGTCATCGACCATATGATTAGAGCATCAATTATCAATGATCTATTAGTTCTTGTCTACCATGAAAAGCAAATACCAAAGTACCTTTAGTTTTATCCTTTGTCTCTAGAGGTATTTCCTTCACACATCTCTCAAGTTAGCAAAAACAAATTCATCTTTTAAAGCCATAAGAAAAACATTCATCATCATCATCTCCATAATTGGGTTCATCATTAGAAATATTTATTTCTCTAACATAATATATTTTGTTAATAATATTACCTTTGTTCTCCTTATATTTTTTATTCAAAGTTCTATTTAGATATCTTGAAGCATAGTGACCTATCTTTCCACAACTAAAGAATTTGAAAGGTAACTTACTAGTACCCTTCTTCATTCTCCTTACAATGTTAGCTTCTTTATCATCAAGATCCTCCTGATCTAATTCCTTGATCTCCTTTGATTTCCTAGCCTTAAAAGCAGTCTCAACTTTTGCACTGCTATTTGTACCAAATTATCTCATTTCATAAGTATTTAAATATCCATACAATTGAGCTTTGATAAATTGATTTAGATTTGCAAATTATTATAAGCAAATACTTTATGACTATAAGATTTAGGAAGAGTTCTAATAATTTTCTTTACTACTTCTAGTTCTTTGAGTTCACCATCAAGACCTTCGATGGAGCTGAAAACTTCATCTACCCTCTACAAATAGCTTGTATCATTTTCATCTTTAGAAATTCATAGGTTCTCAAACATGATCTTCAGATTTTTCATATTAGTTTCTTTGACCTTATCATCTCCTTCATAAATGCTTTCTAACTTTTCCAAAAATTTAACGAGTGATTTTTAGACTCATCACTTTCAACAATTTATAATTTGTAAGGATATTTAAGAGAGCATACCTTTCTTTACCATTTATTTTATAGGATTTGATTTCATCAAAAGTGCTTGGACCATTTGTAGGTTTAGTATATCCATTCTTAATAGACTTCCAAACATCAAATCCAAGATAAACTAGATAACCTTCTAAGCTTTTCTTCCAGAATGCATAATCCATTCCATCAAACATAGGGATCTCTTTCTTATGCACCATCTCAAATATACCTCAAGCAGTTAAGCTTTATTCTAAGGATCCTTTCTCTGATACCAATTATTGAATGCACAAGACAACTAATGGGGGGTGAATTAGTTGTACCTTAAAACTTCAAAACCCTCATTCACATTAGATCCACATTAATACAATTAACCCTTAATATACTATAACAATTTAGCATGAAAATAAAATAATAGAAACTAAATAAAATCAAAACTATGCATAAGAGAAGACCAAATTTATGTGGAAAACCCAAGATGGGAAAAACCATAGTTAAGATTATCTCACAATACAAATTAATATCAACAAAAAATACAATGGGGCTCACTTTCAAAGGGATCACTACCAAAAGGATTGCTACTAGAATAGAAAGAAGATAGAGAAGAATATTACATAGAAAAATCCATCTCAATGCAATAGAGAAATCCACCTCAATATGACCCACACCTTCATAGCTTGATTGAAGAATTATAGACACCTTCTACTCATTGCATCCAACAATCCAACACATGAAATCTCCCACTAAACTTCTCAAATTTTCACTCTAACACTCTATATTCACATAATTCACATCATACTTAACTTTATTTGTATCCCTCAACAACTCAAATCACATTTATATCATCCTAAACCTTGAAAACATTCTCCAAGGTTAGCTATGCACATCAATAGTGCAAATTCAAATTAGGTCGACATCAAAACACTTTGTGGTGGATAGAATTGAATGCAAACCATACAATTCCTTCTTTGGGACCCAAATCTATAACACCATAGTACAACATGCTTCTACAAACAATAAATGTCCACTAGAATTAGTGTAAACACGAAGGTCGGTCATTACCCATGTGAAAAACCATTAAATTTGTAAGTACATATTTTATTTGGTTCAACAAGAACAAAAAATTTCACTTGAACATAACCTAGAATATTCCATAAACACCCTAAAATCCAACAAACTAGTTTGCAACAACTTTCACTTGAGGAATGTACACACCTAGTACACTCAAACAACTCTATCATACACTGAAACTTAAGAAACTAACTTTTGAAGGAACAAAACTCAAACAAATTTGACATAGGAAAGATACCAAGACTATCAACACCCCTTCAGATCTACAAGACTTGAAACCAAATTGTAGAGAAACACATAGTGAAAAAATTTCTTTAGAAAATTCTTCAATACACCATCCACTCACTAGTGAGTTCACAACTTCTGTATAGCAATCCAAAAAATAAAATTTTGAATACAATGCCTTTGAACAACTTTGATCAACATATCCAAAATGAACATACCTATCTCAAACCTAGAGGAAATGTAGAGCAACACCAAAATAGTACTCTATGACCCAAAACACATTGCAACTCATTATTTCCTCTTTTTATCAATTTTGTCTCTAAAGCACTTGGAAACCAAGGATTAGAGACACATCTTCATAATATTCAACACTTCCTTAATCATAGATAGAAGCTTATCAAAGAAACATTAGAGGTTGACACTAGTAGCTTGCTAATGGCAACATAATGCAACTAATAAAAGCATTGTCCATGTAACAACAAATACTCATGCAACAATCTTCTCATACAGTTGACACCAATAACAACATAGGCTTGTTGACATCAATGACAACACCAATATGCTCATACTTATAACACATATGTGGATGTCTAGAATTAGATAATAAATGATAAGGAAATGAAAAATTAGTGAATACTATTATTCTCCAAGTGGAATCTTGGAAAGAGGTAACCGATGTCTCTTGGTATGCCATCATTTATTACATTTAATACAATGTTTATCTTCCAAATTTTGGAACCCAAGTTGGAGGGAATGTATTGGAGCTAAAACTAGTGTTATTTCACATTTTGAGGAGGTAATCTAAGGGTTGACAATATTTAGAATGAAGATCCATCTTTTCATTCCATTTTTGGTGTATTAGGTCTCCTCACACATCTATTAAATCCATTTCTTGGAAGTAGAAATGATGAGAAATAGTTGAATATATAGTTTTATTATAGGAACAAGGATAGGTTGAGACATAAGGAGGTTATTCATAGATGCATAGGTGCTGCCATGGTAGAGGAAAAGAGAAGAATTGAATTGAATGTATTTTAATTTCATATATTTGAAGATACTAAATACTTGGCCTCTCTTCTTGATGGATTTTTTTTCCCACAAGGGTTTATCCATGTAAATATTATGTTATGTGATGCTCTCGTGTTGCTGACTTTATCCACATTACTACTTTCTTATGGTGATATTTTCTTTATATATTTTTGTTATAAGTTCATATAAGTAAATGTTCTTAAGCATGTTATTTTGGCTAATTTTTGGCATCATAAAGAATATAGACCTAATCATAGTAATTTCATATTAAGGTAACTTAATTTTTAAATTTGCATATAAGTTTCAAATTTGATTTTTTTATAGTCCAAGCCTTAAATCTCATACATTGAAGTCATGTTTGGATAGATATTGAATTTCACAATATTTTTTATTAGAGTATGTTTATTTCTCATCATCTATATTAAAGATGAAGGTTAACTAGGTTATGGGTATTCATTATTTTTTATTTTTTAGCCTTGAAATATTATGGGAATTTGTTAGAAGGAATTTGAGGGATTTTAAGGCTTTTAGGTTTTCAATAAATATTTTGTGAGTTAACCTTGGTTTTCAAATTTATGAGATTGGAAGTCATGGATATTGTCAATGTGGTCTATGTTGAGCATTAGAATCTCATGATTATGGATCTTTATGGATTTGGTTATATTTTGGAAATTTGGAGCACTTGTTTAACAATATTTGTGCATCCTCTTGTTTTGTGTTTTTGTTCTTATACCTTGTGGTCATTTGCATTGATAATTTCTTCATGTTTAATAGGTAGAGACATCCCAATCACATGGAGAAACACCCTAAATTTAAACTACATAATGGAGTGTTTATGTTGGCTTCATGTTTTTTTTAGAATTATGAAAAAGTGAGCCATAGGATCAAATAATGAACAAAGAAACCTTCCATGCAAGAGAGATACAAAAAAAAATACATAATATCCTCAACATGAAAAAGCTACAAAATGAAACTCTAGAATCTCAAAAGACAATCTCAAGAGGAGAAGAGAAGAGGGATAATATAAAGAGGGTTCAATGCTTATAAGAGAAAAACCTAAATGAGAAAGGGATACAATAATGACAAGTGTCAACATATCATGCAATGAGACAAAATTACCTAATAATAGCTCAACTAATAAAATAATAAAAGAACTCCTAATTTTAGCTTAAGTGGATGTGAATAAATTATCCTAATAATTAATTAAAGAGTAAGTAATTTGATGCAGAGCAAAGGAAGAAAACCAATTTTCACAATATTTTTTTCAAAACTTAAAACATCTTTGTTTGATTTTTCATCTCAAACTCATTTTTCCCTTCACAAAACCTTGATTCCAAAGCACTCAATCAAAAAACAAGGCACCAAATCATTTATTGATTCGACAAAATATCTTAGAAACATTACAATGTTCAACCCAAGCCCATTTCTTCTTTATAACATTACAAAAAAATGTAAATAGGTCTACACAATCATATTAGTCCATTCTCCAAACTTTATTCAAGACTTTTTATAAAATACCAATTTGTAACCCTCTTGATTGCTCTTCCAAGCATTGTAATATTGCTAGGGCATCACCTAATGAACCAAAATATTATAACACTTACAATTGGAACCTAAATAATCTTGAAGAACATAGTATAATTGAATTAAAAACCCATTTTTATGGGATTCCAATCAATATAAATGGAGTTATGAATTTTTGAAAGCTTGTTGCCCTATCAAAATCTGAACTTGAGTGTTTCTACCAAAATGAGCATAACTTTCTTAATATTCAATGAAATGACCTAAAACCAATGCCAAAAGAAATATAACTCATTCCTATATCCAAATATATATTATTTAGTTCATTTGGAGGCCGTACCTACATGTAAAATATTATGCAACATGACTATTATAGAGAAATATGGAAAATTGCAGTCAATAAAACCACCATGACTTCAACAAATCAACACCAATCTGCATGAGAAAAAGTTTATTTGGAAGGATATTTAGAGTATTAACACATGAAAACAATTAGAAATGTACTTAAGCCCATATAATGACTGTACAACACCAAAAACTAGAAAATTTCTGTGAAAATATGCATAAAATCATAATTTTTCATTGATCTAACTCCTTTATTTAATCACCCACACCACAAAATAATTACAAAAGCATTTTTTAAAGGAATTTACACCATGTATGATCAGTTTCTAACTGATTTCCAACTTTCTATTATTAATTAGACTCTAATGACCTATTAACTCCTAATTTATGCAACTTTTACACTTGTTGCAAATGTGACATTTTGTTGACATTTTTTACATTTTCTTTTCTATTACTCATCGAATGAATTTGAATGACCCATAAAAATGGAAGAATGGAATAATTTGCAAAATATAATCATGGTGATGTGAAGGTGCTCCTACACCATAATTAATAGATAATACATGATTATTCTAGCACCCCCCCTAAGATAAACTTAGGGAGTAGCTAAAAACCCTAAAAATAGAATGCATGATGGGTCCTAACAAATAGGTTTTGGTGAGGTACCCATGTACAAAAATTATAATCTCTTACAACTAGAGAAAAGGAGAAATACCATTTGAGAGAAAACTCCTCTCTAAAAGAGAGAAAGGTGAATGAAGGATTGAAGAAGCCTCCAAAATAGTGTGAAGGACTAATAAGCCTCCAAAATAATATGAAGGACTGAAAAGCCTCCAAAATAAAGTTTCAAAAATGGGGAACATGATGAACATCACTAAAGCACAAATAATATGTAGAACATTACTGAATGACGACTACTACACTGCTAAAATCATGATCATGATTAAGAAGACAAGAATCTACATGAGTTCCTCGATGAAACTACTTGAAATAGATAGAAAACAAAGAAAAAATATCTTGAAATTGAAGATATAGATGGAACATGAATCTATAGGAGTGACCCCAATCACACTACTCAACATGCAAGATGCAAGTCAAAAATATTAGTACCAATAGTCTAAAGAATATTGATCAGATAAGAAATGAAGGTCACCTCAAAAAAAAAGAAATACAAGAGTTTCCATATGGTAAATTCTCCATCTCATCAAAATGAATGGGTAACCAGTCATTGCATCTACTTAGTACAAAGTAAAAAATACTAGATACATAGTGTTAGCAAATGAATTGGCCTTTTGGAAAAGATTGGTAACTTTGACTCTATTTTACCCTTAATACACTAGAGCCAATTGATAACAACTCTAGAAATGTTACAATTGCATTTGCAACTTTCCTCTAAATTAAAGAGGTACAACTTCCTCATATGATCTATCTAATTATATGGTGGATTTTAACTAGAAAACGATAAGGTGAAAAATGCTAGTTCATAAAAATGAAACTAACATGGGAGTAAAAGTAGAAAGCCATAAACCAACAACACATAGATTGAAAAGACTTATGACTACCATACCAGGAAAGAAAAGATTATACTGCAATAAATGGATGCAATAAAGTATATTTCACATAGAAAATATGCCTCTATTACATGCTCAACACATAAAATGATACACTAAACATCACATTTTAATTCATAACACACATATTACAAACTACTGTAATATAAAATCGATATAAATGAATAGTGTTCCTTCTCGAAATACAACGTAGTGTAAGGAAAGCTAAGGTGCGGAAACAACTCTCCTAATGTCAAAACCTTAGGGAAGAATGCAAAGATACTTTTAAATTTTCAATTACAGTCCAATTAAGATACACTTGAAAGCAATAACAGAAATAGAGAAATAATCATAAATAGATGAACACCAAATTTACGTGGGAAAACCATTATGGGAGAAAAACCCACCACACCAAGAAAAGCCCCTTTGTATTATAGTAATGGAATTACATACATAGATCAAACTTATCTTTTTGATGTCAATTTATAATAACATAATCCTTGATCAACCTTGTACATAACATTCAAGATTCAATACACTCAAAATTAAATTCACTGATCACTCATCGAACTTTTCATCCAACCATTCATCCAACTATTCATTGAACTGATCACAATCTTCCATCTCTGAGTATATCCATGATGCCCTTGGTCTGTTGATCTTCCTCTCAGTAATGGCTGCAACAGTCCAACTACTAGCAGTTTCCATTCTGCTCTTTGATTGGTTGAGGATAAACCACATAGGATGGTCAATCGGTCAAAGGCGTTCAACTTGTGTCACATGTCGGTGAGACACTAACCATGCCTCCCCAATGCCACAAGACCTGACTGTCGATATCACAAGAGTCATCACTATCGGAAAGAGCTTACATCGAGTTCAGAAAGTTGTAACTTAGACTTCGCCTTGATGCTAAGACCTCATACCAATGATCATCACTTGTATCGCTATTCGACAAGACCATAATTTTCAATGAGACATTATACCGAAGTTCCAAAGTCACATAGACATTAGCATTTCCATCAACAAGACTATCATCATTCACCAAGAGATCACATCAAGCCTTCAAGTCATACCAAAAAGAACACTTGTTAGCAAGACTTAGGCTATCACTGAGACGTTACTCCAAATGTTCACACCTTTCGTTGAAGACTTTAGTCACTAGGGGTCTCACCGAAGACACCTGTTAACAAATACCAATGTTAGTAGGACTTACCACTTTCACCGAGAGGTTACAATGAAGACACCAACTAGTCAGTGAAACCACAACCATCGGCGAGACAATCAACTATTGCTAATACTTCATACTGAAGCCTTCAAGTTATCCCGATGACTCCGAGTGTAGCTATCGGTGAGACATGCCATATCGATAAGACTTCATATTGAAGCAAGCCTTTTGGCAAAGGCTCTCCCTGATGACTTCAAAATGTAAAAAAATTGGTGAGACTTTCCATATTAGTAAGACTTCATACCAAAGCATATGAGTTACTCTGATGACTCCAGTTGCTATGAATCTCCTCGACATCGCTTGTCGCCCAGAGTCTCCCCGATATCCAATAAGAATGGCCTATTGGCCACACCAACCCACTCGGTAGAAGGTTACAATGAACGCCACAAGTCACAGTGACAAAACCAATTGGCAAGATAGAAGCATTGTCTCAGCAACCTATACAAACCACAAGGTTACTAAGCTACTAGTTGGCCAGACAAAAGGAATGTCACACTAACTTGGCTCTTTCAGAGGTTTCAGCCTGTGAGATTGAGGCACATTATTCCAACACATAGTGTATTTGTAGATATTGGACCCTCTATCCTTCTCCCTCAGCCTAGATATAGTAGTGAATTCCACCCCAAAATAGTTAACAAAACCATTACTAAAATTAGTGACATTTCTTGTCATCTGATCATCTTCTTAGAAATGGCTAAGAGAATATGATCAGCCAGAATAATTATTGACACATGAAAATATGTTAGGCAAGAAAACTTGGTCTCGCTTCACACCAATGGCCACCAAATGATATTTCTCACATCCACATAATTAATGAATATTTAAGGAGATATAATAAAATCACTTGTGTATGTTGTCTAGTAGGAAATGTAGTTTTAAAATTGGTTCACATCAGCCAATAATCCAAACCAAGTTGACATCTCATCAAATCAAAGAGAGGTAGCCAAAATTTCTAACCAACCATCTATAAATTCAACTAATTTCATCACACTTTTCCATCCAAAAGCATCCAATATGGCGAGCACTCAAAGTGATGGAGTATCAATGAATGATTTTATCATTTTGGAGGAGATTGAATGTAGTCCTCAATTCAAGCATCTAGCTGACCAACTAAAAGAAATCTTCATAATATATAGTGAGATATAAGAGGAAGTGCTCCATAGCATTTTGAGTGAAGCATTTCTAAGCCAAGTGCATGTGCATAACTCTACAATGTTGGAGCATTTTGTGTACACTGTGTTAGAACACAATGATCTAATAAGAGGGGGTTGAATAAGTAGATCCTCAAAATTTTTTCCCTTAAAACATTTATGGAGATTACTTCCTTAACTCTAAATACCTTGTGCAGATTTCTTATTCATCTCTTACTGTGTAGATTGTAAACTAAAGATGCAAACAAATAATCAACACAAATACCCACAATACCAGATATATGTGGAAAACCCAAGATGGGAAAAACCACAGTGACCAAGGCTGCTTGAGTCTACTACTCAAATCTATTGTCACAAAATAAATCTTTGTTACAATGTTTAGGGCTACAACCCAAGGATGCTTCAACACCCTAATTTAGGAGCTACGACTCCAAGGAAGAAACAACTCCTTTCTTTAGAAGCTACAACACCTTGATCTAAGCTACAACTCAGTACAATGAGACAACCACCTCTATGATAACACACACAAGTATGCATAAGACTTGGTTCTAAAAAACTTGATCATACATCATTACATTCAATACATTGTTGCACTTATTGCAACTCTCACTCTGCTATTGAAGTTGCACTCTCAAAAACACACTCTACAGTTCTCTCTTCTACACAAAGGACAATCAAATTTTCTATCTTTTTCCCTCTCTTTATGCTCTTTTTCTCTTTCACATGTACTTACCTAGATGATTATTTGTATTATATTCTAGGTTGCTTTTTCTTACTCTGTCTACTACAAATTAGCTATGCATTACTCTATTTAGCTCTCTCTATGCTTATAGGCTACACGCATTGACCACTCATGAAAAATCCTCCAACATTAATGATTCTCTAATTGTCTTCTTTTACTTAACTCCACTGACCTACAATCTCTATCTCGACATACACATCACTGTCTAGATTGTCCAATCTAGTTACATGCATTACATAACCACTAAACTCATATGTTAGGGTTTCCATACTTGCTATCTTTGCTAGCAAGACTCCTCTACCTTGAGCCACTCTCCATCATTCAATATTTAATTTAGGTATAGAGAATTTTCCCAAATTATCTCTCTGCCAACCCTAAAATTTGATATGCATTCAATACATGCTTCTATCTACTTGATCGACATGACTCTTTATGTTGTCGTCTTGAAGATCAAATCTTCATTTTCATTGGTCACTTGTGTATTTGGACCAATTAATTCCTTCTCCTGAGTTGGTTACCGTCAAGAACCCTTGTTCACACTATCAAGCTATTACAAATCTCTGCTTTTGAATTCTAGTCATCGATCTTCACCTTTCTCACCATGATCCAATGCTCCTCATTTACTATCTTGTCTTTCAATCTTGACCATTGGATAAGTAGACATTCAAATCTTCTTTGTTGATCTTAGGGGTATTCACTATAGAACACCATCATTAAAGTCTCACCTTGACCAAGTGTTGTTTTGCAACAAGGATGCAAAATAATGAATCATTGATCACCAAATGTCATAGTGTTATTCACTTTCACTGTGCACATCATTAGTCAACATTTTATCTCTTTCGTTATTTCCACCATCAGGTTGTCGAGGAGACATCCATTGCATTCTCATTGATTTCCATCATTATCTCTGATATGAACTACCTTCAAGTACATGGCACACATTCCATTTGTCTTCCATGTCATAGCGACCTAATTTGCAACAATGATGCAAATTTGCACACTAAGCATTTGTTCTTTGCCACTTGTCAGTCTTCATCACAATTGGGTCCCACTGACTTCTCACCTTATTGCTCTATTGGAGAGACATATTTTAGACTCCCACTAATACATCAAAATCAGACCATTGAGAAATCCTTTCACCAGCTTTGTCTGATCTATCTCATGCAATCTGCACTATTCCCCATTGACCTTGTAGGTCTTGCTCAGGCCCCACCAACATCTCAGCATGGATAGCAAGCTATTGTCACATGTACATGTATGACATCACCATCCTATTGGGTCCCACTTAGCTTATTTCTCTTTCAAAGAGACATGTTTCAATGTCCTACCGATACACCAATGTCACTCCGATGAGATAGCCATTGAGCTATCGAAGAGAGATCAACTCCAGTCACCAATATGGTGTTGTCATGGTGATGCCATTTTCTATTGTAGAAAATTGGTCCCCATTTTTTTGTGTCACTACATGTCACCTTCCAATGTCGTTTCCTTCCACATGTCATCCTATCATTCACTCTCTAACTACATGTCATCCTTTCCTTACAGAGTCTCACTACCACATCCACCTTACTGTGTCCCACAATTAGCATCCAATCTCCCATCACCCTATCATTGGTACTTGCTCCATAGTCTTGGTGATACACTGATGTCTCATTGATGAAAAGAACAACACCAAGCACACCATTCTAGTTTGGGGTCCACATCATCACCATGTCATTGCTCCATAATCCACAAGTATACATGGATTACCATTCCTTCAATTTGGTCATGCCATGTGTATCTTTGTCATCACTATCACCACTGTCATTATGACTGGGTCCCACTTGAAGCTCTTCCTTCCTTGTTATCACTCCATTGCTAAGTTGTTAAAAAACTAAACTCCATAACCTCTTTGTTAGAGGTTGTAAAGTTTTGAAAACTAGTGGCTCATCGATAACATAGCTATTGAGATATCAAAGAGACTCTAGGATGAGTCCCATCAATACCATTCACTCTTGTTGATAAAGCCCTTCTTACACCTAATCACTCCATTGGTAAGTCACTAAAAATATGAAATTTAGAACCTCTAGTTGGAGGCTGTAAACTTTTGCAAACCCATGACATGCCAACATATAGTTGTTTCTTCACACCTTCAGGACACCACCAACCTAGGTGTTGGGCCAGTCACCAATATGACTAAGTCACTAAGTTGAAGGTTTTCAAAACTTGAGAACCCTGTGATAGGTTAGGAAAAATTGGAATCCCGTGACATGAAAATAAACCATTTTCCACCAAACAGATGGAGATGTATAACCTTTAATTGCTAGGCAGAGGGGTTGATCACCTCCATGGGATGAATAACATAAGTTGTAACTTATATGATTGGTTACCTACTATTGATATTCAATGCTAAAATAGGAGAACATATTGAGGATGTCATGATTGTAAACAACTTAGGGTTTAACTGATAAACCCTAAATCACCTAAAGGTGAATATAATTCATTGTTGGGCATATCCTTCACTTTTTGGACTTGTAGAGCCCATTACTAGAATGCTCTCAAAAAACCCAGTTCGAATCTTCTATCTATTTACTCATTAGATCCAATACTTTTACATTCATCCTTTGTCATCATGCCAACAATCTCCTTTGCATGATTTTCCCTTTTGACATCAATGATAGTTGTATGCACTTCTACACATAATTAGTACACTTCTCCTTTGGTCCCCTTTTGACATCAATGACAACATATTCCAACAATCTCCCCCTTTTCATTGATGGAAAACCTTAAATGCTCAATGATACCAATTAATCAATTCAACATTTGTGTCAGTATCATCATTACTTCTACTTATGGTAATGTTTTCTCCAATGCTCCTCTTTGAGAATTTGCATAATTTCCCCCTCTTGCTTAGATACTTGAGCATTTGTATACTTTATCCCCCATTGACATTAATGGAAAAGGGATCACTCCTCCTGAAAGTATTCTCCTCCTTTGACAAGTAGTGTAAAGGGTCTAGCTATTCTATAATACCCTCTTTTGATTTATTTCTCCTCTTCTTTATCTCAAGTCACCATACTGTTGAAGCCTTCACTTCTTTTTAGCAATGGCAAAGGGACTTTGCTCCCCCTTTGACAAATACCAATTGAAAACATTTTTTTCTCTCATGCTAGTTGCTACATTCAACCTTTTTAATGCTTAGTGCCAATCAAGTATGATATAAATTAGAGATATTCTAATTCATGCTTTGTACCAATTGATATCATATACTTGACACCAATTGATGATATCATGCCTTGATACTGACTATCATTCTTTGATACCGATTATGAATGTGTTTACTTTATGCATTGTATCAAGTGATATCCTAGACTATACTATATCAAGTATAACATTGATTTGATACATATAGCAGCTCCCCCTTAGACCTTGCTCCATGCTCACTTTTTGTGAACCTGAGCATGAGATTCATTTTGGGATTTGTACCAACTAACCTATTATGAACCAATTTTTAATGATCTGATGCCAATTTAAAAAGAAATATACATAACATTTTCCCTTTAGCCATATCTCTTCTTCTTGTAGGTAAGAAGCATTTCTCTTAACAAAGCATCTACACCACTTTTTCTTCAATATCTCATACCAATTGTTGATATCAATTTTTGTAGAAAACTATCCACTTCTCTATTGATTTTATTACCTTCTCACTTGATCTCCTTCTTCATTTCTTGGGATGAATGAAACACTAATTTAGATCCCCCTAAAATCATGCCCTATCACTAAAAAATAGTGATGTAAGGTAGAATCAACCATATGGAGCGTTTCTTGCCAGTCTTTCTCTCTAGACCATATTGTGCACCTTCTCTGATGCATAAACCTTCTTTTCAATAGCATGTGAACCATTGTTCACTCTAGAATATGTATCTTTCTTTATATTCATCCTCTTTCTCTGTACTACTGGTCTCACAAGATCTAATCTGTATTCTTTAGAGATGTGACCAAAGTTGTCACACTTGTAGCATACTACATGCATATTCCTTATAGGATCAAATGAATTTATATTTACATGTTTTGTGCTCCTTCTAGGTGCAACTCTACACTCTCTAGCTCTATGACCATACTGATTACAAGCATAACAGTAACCATTAAAACATGGGGAGTACTTGGTCATAACTATACCTTGTATAGGATGAGGAGATCTTTGATTTGACATATTTGCATACCTCATCCTTGGGGTTCCATTTTCAACTTCTTCCATGTTGTAGTCATCTTCTTTTGATAAGCAATGTTTAAATAATTATTCCTTTTCTTGTTTGCAGTAGGTCTCTCTTCATCTTCAACTCTCTTCTTATCAATAACAATCTTCTTTTCTTCTTTTTCTTTCTTCACTCTAGCAATTCCTTTCTTTGATCTTATATTTCAACAAGTACTTTGTTTGGAGCAACTTATGTAGGCTTCCTCTTCCTTTGTGCAACATCCTTCTTCTTCTCTAAATCTATCAAATAACCTTGCAGAAGCATTGGTAGAAGGACTTTCCTCTTTCTCACAACCAAGATCAATCTTCACTCTTGGTCTTGATCTTGGTCTAGATGGATTTTGTGATCTTATAAATTCATTTAATGTCTTGAGCCACCTTTCAACTTTAGGCCTTTGTCAATATATTCCTTGGCTTTCTCCAAATCTCTTCTTAGAGAAACTATATCTGCTTCTAGCTTCATGTACCCATCTGATTTAGACTATAGTTCAAATTTAACTACATCTTCTATCCTCTTAGCTTCCTCAACTTGTGTTTTCAAACCATCATTTGGTTATAACCTTCAAGGCTTTTAGTTAGTCTTTCTATCTCTTTTTATGCATGCAAATTTTGTTCTTCATTATCTTTCTTCAACCTTTTAATATCACTTAGAGGACAAATAAGTTTACCTTCAAGGTCCACTTCTTCTTCACTAGAGGTTTTAGCTTCTTCATCTTTATCATACTTCTCAATCTCTTCATCAAAGGTTGTTGGAAATGGGTCAACCCCATAGAAAATTTCATATTCATCATCTAATATGCCATTTACATCAAATGACTCACTTTCTTTTCTTGTGTGCAAATTATTTGTACCATACTTTTCCCTAGTAGAATCATTTACTTCATCATAAAATCATTTAGAAACAAAATTATGTTGATTACCTCTATGATTCCTAAAGCAATTTCTTGATCTTTTGAAAGAATCATCTTGCTCTTCACTGGGCTCTTGTGATCCGAAGGTAGATGTTTCTTCTTCATCATATCTTGTTCCAGCTTCACTCATACTCATACTTTCAAATTCACTTTCATATTTCTGAATTAATGCCTTCATTTCTTCTTTACCATCCTCTTCATACATTCTCTTCAACTTGTTCTAGAAATCATGTGTTGTTTGACAATGCATAACTTTTACCAACACAGAACTTGATAGTCCATGAAGAATCATATCTCTTGTTGTAGAATTATCCACATATGCCTTATTTTCAACTTTAGTTATTAGAGGTGTAGCAGGAACTATATATCCATTTCAACTTCTATCAATGAGCTCCAAAAAATGTATCTTGATCCATCAAAGATATGTCCATCATATGCAAGTCAACTTTCTTGACTAACCATTTTGTTCACTCTACCAAGATCTACCCAAGTTGATTAAGCTTCTCCTAGGGAACCTAGGGCTTTGATACCAATTGTTAGAACTCAATGATCTACTGAGAGGGAGGTGAATTGGTAGATCCTAAAAACTTTGGCCCTCAAAAAATCTATGCAAATTACTTCCTTAACTTCAAATACCTTGTGCAGATTTCTTAATCAATTCTTACTATGTAGATTGTAAACTAAAGATGCAAACATAAATATGTAAACAAACAATCAAAAAAAAAACCCACAACACCAGATATACATGGAAAATCAAAATGGGAAAAAAATGGTGACCAAGGCTACTTGAGTCTACTACTAAAATCTAGCATCACAAAATAAATCTCTATTACAATGTTTAGGGCTACAACCCAAGGATGCTTCAACACCCTAATTTAGGAGCTACAACTCTAAGGAAGCAACAAATCCCTGCTTTAAAAGATACAACTTCAAGGATGCTACAACACCCTGATCTGAGCTACAACTCAGTACAATGAGGCAACCACCTCTGTGATAACACACACAAGTATGCATGAGAATTGGTTCTACAAAACCTGATCATGCATCATTACATTCAATACATTGTTGCACTTAGTAAAACTCTCACTCTGATGCTGAAGGTACACTCTTACCAACACACTTTGGACTTTTCTCTTCTGCACACAAATCAATCAAATTTTCTATCTCTATCCCTCTCTTTCTGCTCTTCTACTCTTTCACATGTACTTACCTAAATGATTATCTGCAATATAGTCTAGGTTGCTTTTTCTTACACTATCTGCTACAACTTAGCTATGCATTACTCTGTTTAGCTCTCTCTATGATTACAGGCTACACACACTACTCACTCATAGTAGATTTTCCAACCTTAAAAATTCTCTAATTGTCTTCTATTTACTTAACTCCATCAACTTGCAATCTCTACCTTGAGATACACATCATCGTTGAGATTTTCCAATCTAGTTACATGCATTGCATCACCTCTAAACTCATCTGTTAAGGTTTCCATACTTGCTATCTTCACCAACAAGCTTCCTCTACCTCGAGCCACTCACCATCATCCAAAATTTAATTAAGTATAGAGAATTTTTCCAAATTATCTCTTTGGCCAACCTAGAATTTGATATGCATTCAATACATAGTTTTGTCTACTTGATTAGATTTGATCTTTATTGACATGACTCTCTATGTCATTGTCTTGAAGATCAAATCTTCATTTTCATTGATCGCTTGTGTAGTTTTACCAATTAATTCCTTCTCTTGAATTGGTTACCATTCAAGAAACCTTTTCAAACTATCAAGCCATTACAAAGCTCTTCTTTTGAATTCTAGTCATCAATAAACTCCTTTTGGCCCTAATCTAATGATCCTCATTTACTACCATGTCTTTAAATCTTGACCATTGGATAAGCGGTCATTCAAATATTCTTCATCAATCTTAGGGGTATTCACCATAGAACACCATTGTTAAAGTCTCACCTTGACCAAGTATTGTTTTTCAACAAGGATGCAAAACAACAAATCATTGATCACCAAATGTCATAGTGTTATTTGCTTTCACCACACATGTCATCAATCAACATTTTATCTCTTTTGTTATTTCAAACATTAGTTTGTCAAGAAGACATCCATTATATTCTCACCAATGTCCATCATTATGTCCAATATGAATTGCCTTCAAGTACATGGACCACATGCCATTTCTCTTCCATGTCATCACCACCTAATTTGCAACAATGATGAGAATTTTCACACAAAGAAATCATTCTTCTCCACCTATTAGTCTTCATCACAATCGGGTCCCACTGGCTTCTTTCCTTATTGCTCCATCAGAGAGACATCTTTGAGCCTCCCATTAATACATCAAAGTCACACCAATGAGAAATCCTTTCATTAGCATCCTCTGATCTATCTTGTGCAATCTACACTGTTCCCTGCTGACCTCGTGGGTCTTGGTCGAGCCCCAGTAGCATCTTAGTAGGGCTAGTGGGCTACTGCTACATGTACACCTCTAACATCACCATTTTTTTGGGTCCCACTTAGCTTATCACTCCATCGAGGAGACATGCTTCAAGGTGTTGCAGATACACCATTGTAACTCTAATGAGATAGTGATCATGCTATCAAAGAGATATCAACTCCACTCTCACCGATATGGCATTGCAACATCAATTCCATTCACTACTATAGACAAGTAGTCCCCATGTCATTGTGTCACTACATGTCATTTCTCACTGTCATTTCCTTCCACATGTCATCCTTCCATTCACTCTCTAACTACATGTCATCCTTTCCTTATGGAGTCTCAGTACCACATCCACCTAACTAGGTCCCATAGTTAGCATTCAATCTCTCATCGCCCTATCATTGGTACTAGATCCATAGTCCTTGTGATAAACTGATGTCTCATCAATGAAAACAACAACACCAAGCATGCCATTCTAATGTGGGGTCCACATACTATTGTCTCATGTCCACATCATCACCATGTCACTACTTTGTAATCCAAAACAAGGATGTGGATTACCATTCATTCAATCCAATCATGCCATGTGTATCTCCATCATCACTATCACCACTGTCATTATGACTAGGTCCCACTCATAGTGATTCCTTCCTTCTTACCACTTCATTGCTAAGTCGCTAAAAAAATGAACTCTAGAACCTCTTTGTCAGAGGTTGCAAAGTTTTGAAAACTTGTGACTCACCAAAAACATAGCTATTAGGCTATCAAAGAGACTCCAAGATGAGTCTCGCTAATACCATTCACTATCGTCGATAAAACCCTTCTTACACCTTATCACTCCATCGGTAAGTTGCTAAAAATATAAACTTCAGAATCTCTAGTTAGAGGTTGTAAACTTTTGCAAACCCGCGACATGTCGACATACAACTGTTTCTTCGCACCTTCAAAACTTTGCCAACCTAAGCGATGGGGCCGGTCACCAAAATGACTAATTTTCTAATTTGGAGGGTTTCAAAACTTGAGAAGCCCATGACATAGGTTAGGAAAACTTGGAATCCCATGACAAGAAAATAAACCATTTTCTATCGAACTGATGGAGATGTATAACCTTTAATTGCTAGGAAAAGGGGCTAGTCACCTCCATGGGATGAATGAAATAGGTTGTAACTTACGTGATTGGTTACCTACTATTGATAATCAACACTAAAATATGATAACATATTAAGGATGCCATGACTGCAAACAACCTAGAGTTTAATTGATAAACCCTAAATCACCTAAAGGGGAATATAATTCATTTCTAGGTGTATCCTTCACTTTCTAAACTTATAGATTAAATCATTGGAATGTTCTTCAAAAACCCAATTTGAATCTACCATCTAATTAGAATAGAACCTTCCTTTGCCAACCAAAAGGACATTGGAATTAGGTTTGGCACATGTAGCTGGGTTTCCTCCTATAGTACAATGTTATGAGTTGGTACTCAAGTGTGCTAGAGACTATGACAGGGGTACATAGAGGATATTTGGTCTTCAAGGGAGAATTGTGGCAAATCTAAATCCTATGTCTATAGCCCAAACCTTTGACATGCCAGATAGGTCCCATGTGGTGGCTTTTGATATGGATATGGAAAAGAGGTTCTATGAGGAAGATACCATAAAGTCCCAACAGGTCATCAATTCTTGGTTGGAGAAGCCTAAGTCCCACTTCTCCAAGCTACCCAAGCAACTATTTAGAGCTAAATTCAAGAGGGAATACTATGATGCTATCACCCTTCATAGTAGGGTGGTAGGGTTGAAGAGTGCATGAGTATTTGAGAATTGGATGTTCCATGTCATTGTGAGAATGGAGAAGAATGTTAATTATCATTGGGTAGGCATTATAAGTGAAATGATTCATGAGAAGATGTGTAATGTCCTATAGATGAAGACCTTCACAATGACCTCCTACCTGGTTTATGCACTTGCAATATTTCATCCATACAAAGGACTAAGTACAAGGGGTGTGTTTGGACAAGATGTAAACTATGAGGTTTATCCATAACTACACCTAGGTAATGCAAGCTATAGGAGGGTGAATGATGCATTCACCATGTACATCACTAGGTTGGTCCAAGGTGCAGAGCATGTAAGGATATCTGACAATGCCAAGGAGCTAATCAAAAGGTATGGGGCTTGGTTCATACAGTTTGCCACCTTTTCATATAGAAGGATAGATGGTTGTTAGAGGGCTCCATACAAACTTCCTAGGTATCCCACTAATCATATTATACTTCTCGAGGTCACAAGGAAAATATGTGATTTTGATGCAATTGTGAAGAAGGATAAGAATAATATTGGATTCAATGGAGATTTTCCTTTGAGGATAGGCACTAGTGAGGCATGCCCTTCTATTCATTCAGCCTATGTTTTTGGAGAAGAAATGAGCATTCTTGGGTTATCCTTTAATTCCAAAAGATCTAGGTTTCATAGGAGTGGTGAAGCCCAGAAGAAGGCCACCAAGGAATATAGTCACAAGGATGATATGGAGGACTATTGGGCCAATTGTAGTGATGAATTTAAGATTAGAAGGAAGAAGCTTTCCAGGATACCTGTTAACTTGGTTTGACTATATAATGTGAAGGCCATTCTAGATCAAGTTGAAGATGATGGATATTTTATTCAGGTCCATGATTATGAGGTAGAGAAGGATAAACCAGTGGGAGAAATAGATTGGTTGGAGGAAGAGAAAATTTTTTTAGAGCAACTTATGACTCTAGTGATTAAATATACAAAGGCCTGGCTCAAGCATAAGTTGTGGGAACTAGAAAGTGAAGGTGTTCAATTCACCTATGATTTAATGGGAGACTTGGAGTCTCATTACACTTCCAAGGAGTTAGTTGAGTAAGATCCTAAGGGTAAGGGAAAGGTGAGATCTCCTTTTAAGATCAATATTAAAGATGTTCAAGTGGAGGAAGTACAGGAGGCAGAAAAAAAAGAAGGCCTATTGCAAAGAAAAGGAGGCATATTTCAAGGACCAAGAAGTCAGAAAAAGATGAAGCTGAAAGGGAAAATAAAGAGGTTAGTGTCCCTGTTCACAAGAGAATA
Source organism: Sequoia sempervirens (assembly GCA_007258455.2). Taxonomy (NCBI): domain Eukaryota; kingdom Viridiplantae; phylum Streptophyta; class Pinopsida; order Cupressales; family Cupressaceae; genus Sequoia; species Sequoia sempervirens. The sequence continues at coordinate 233,637,388 of VDFB02252616.1, read as the reverse complement.
AGGATAGTAAGATTTTCGAAGAAGGAAAAGGAAAGCTCTAAGGCAGAGGAGGAATTTATCCCACTTGTGATAAATGTGGAGAGCTCAAGAGAAAGGACACATGTATATACAAGGAGATCAAGAACTCCTCCTAAGGAAAATGTGCCAAGGAAGGATGCTCCTCCAGTCACTCCTACTACAGAACAATATGATAATATTCATCTTTCTCATGAAGCTCATGGTGAACCAGGTGAATCCAAGGAAGTAGAAATTCATCAGGATCCAGAAGGAGAAGAATTTCAAGAAGGTGAGCTATATAGTGCTGAGGAAAAATTAGAGGTGTTACAATCTCCCCTAGTAACTTATGAGGATTCACCTATCAGGACTGAAGATGATAAACCTCATTAGATAGAGGAAATACCAGTTAGGACTCCATCTCTAGTACACATAGAAGAACAACATAATAAAGAAAAAGAAGAGAAAGCTGAGGATATTTCTAAGAAACTAGATTTGAGCAAAGATACACCCAGGGATAAATAGGATGAAGTTGGAAAAAGCAATATACAATCCGAATCTAGTGTTATAGGCTGGTTGGATAAAGAATTAAAGAGTAAATAGATTTTTGTAGATGATACCCCTCTGAATTGGGATGAGCTATTGGAAAATATAGGAAAGGGTAAAGGAAAGAAGAAAGCTAGGGTCATCTCCAAGATTGAGAGAGATGAGGTGAATAATAGGGCGGTCCACATTGCTACTCTTACCCCTAATAAGAATAGGGATGATATGACTGGAAGTGATTACAATGTGTAAACCATCAAACTAGGGCCTACTTCCATGGAACATGAGATTGAAGAATATGAGGGCTCTAGTGTTGTGATCTTGGGTAGGTTGAGGAAAGAAGTACAGACCAATTAGGAATTGAAGAAGGAAAATGAGAAACTGAAGAGATATTTGCAGGACTTGATGAAGCCTTTGAAATCCATCAGTTCCTCATCATCTCTTGCAAGCTTCCTGTCATGAGAAACAATATCAGAGTTGGAAAGAATAAAATCACCACACATGTTGCAATTGATTGGTTATAGGGGGTACAAACCAAGGGAGATGATGCTATCAAGGACAACCTTTTGACTGGAGGAGATGCAATGAGATCATTAGATTGGCTAAGAAACGTGTTAGCAAAGGATAAGGAGGATGTAGATATCTTGTTTAAAAAGACTAAGACCATCATGGAATATACTAAGGAAAAATTGGTAAGTGATGGAATTCTTCCTTCCTCCAAAGCCATCAAACCTTGGGAATGGTATGAAGCTTTGCAAATAAGGTAGAAGGTTTTAAAGAAAGTATATAAACAAGGGAAATAGATTGAGGAAACCTTGACTAAAATTTACAATAAGTGCATTTCCTTCTTTGAGGTGATGACAAGGAGAAAGAGATTTGTGCCAAAGCATCTTAGCTTAGAGAAGTTGAGAAAATGCTGGTGATATGTGAATTCTCTAGTCAATGAGGGTCCAGTCATTGAACATCAATTGGATGATGCAACTACTTATATTACAATTATTGATAAATATCAAACCAGTAAGGTAGATTGGGATAAAATGGTAAAAAACTCAAGAGATGATATTAATTCTATTGAGAGGAGAGTTAATATTTTACCTATGCCACCTGTGATCGACCTGGACAAGGTTTTTTTTTTATGGTACAGGATAAGATGGACCATGCTAAGGATAAAGAGGGAAGTAGTTAATGCAGTGCTACAACAAAATTTGTGCTTCCCCATTTTTCTCTTCTCCTTCACATGCATTGGTCTAGATTATGTTGGAGATTCTAGGCCGACCTAGATGGAATACATTCATTTAATGCATATATCACTTTATTTTGAATTCCTCTTGGATGACTTGTTTTGTGGCAATTTATTATTGTAAACCCTAATTAGGCTGACATATCTTGGGGGGTTTCTATAAATAAGGCATTTTGCCTCATTTGAAAGGGCTAGATAGTTTTAATTTGGAGCGAATTAAGCAATATGGCAAGAGCTAGATTTAGAAGTTAGTTCATTTGAGAAAGTGTTGTAACACAAAACACTAGAATTGTTGTTGTTATTGGGTGATTCAATACAATTGAAGGCATTGTGCTCTTGGTGAATTCTCTTGTGTTGATTTATCTTGCATGGTTCTTGTTGTTCTATAATTTTGAGATTACTTGAGAAATATTAGATACACATTAGATTATGATTCAACGGTGTTTATGATTTGATGCTTGAAGTGTTTGTAAGGTGCAGAAGCAACCAAGGCTTTCAAAGAATTGTTCAAGAACCAGGAGAATGCAGGGGTCAGGAGGGCCTTCCAAAAAAATCAAAGCATTAATTATGATGTATTAAAGCCTATAATGGCATTTGAGTTGAATAAGTGTAATGAGGGTGTTAAAGGTTTCAAGATTCCTGATAAGGAATCCAGTCAAAAATGCAATGTAAGGGGTAAAGTATGTTTTAAGGGATTTGACTAATGTTCTTATGCTTTATATAGGTTAAATAAGCTTGGATATTAAATATTCAATAGTCTTTAGGCGATGCTTGTTAATAAATTTCAAGATTGTTATTTCAAAAATTCAAATTTTTGTTTGGGCCGGAAAGTGAGTTTAGGGGCTTAATTGGCTTTAATGAAGTGGGAACCGACTTTAGTTGGTTGGTACAATTTTGTAATTGGTCTATAACCCTAGGGAATTCACTTGTATAGGTTTTGATGAAGATTTGAAGGACTTTGTAAGGATTGTTTCCAAGAAAGGGCAGTAAATCACTGTTTTTTGCATTTCTTTTGTGTCTTTTTGGCAGTCTATTGAATTATTTTTTAAGTTTCATTAAATGTGATGGATTAAGCATTAGAAATTGCATGTTTTCAAACTGTTGAATGTTTTGAAAGATCATAAAAATCAATTCTTGTACGTGTTCTTGCTGACTATCTACAGGAAAAGGCAAAATTAGACTATTTTGAGGGTCTTTAAATGAAAGAATGATCCATTTCAAGAAATGTATGACTGGAACCCTATGAAATGGATCAAACCTAACTTGTACCAATAGAAACTAACAAATAAATATGTAGTAAAGGTGGAAAATTGAGTGTGCACAGTGAATTGGCAAAGGAAAATGCTTGAAAGTTGACCCTAGGGTATAGCAGTGGGCAAACTACCTTAACAAGAGGAACATTTTTGAGTTTTTGTAGTTGAAAAATGATGAATTAATGGTGTAAAGTCAAGAATTAAATCTTGGAAGTGATTGGAAACCCTAGAAACAAAAAGCCCTAGTTTTAAGCCAAATTAGGGAGGGTTTTGTAGTTGGGTATGTTGTGAGTATCCTAGAAGATTAAAAGTGTGAAAATCTTTGATTTGGGAGTATTTTGAAAGACTATTGAGAGTTTCAAGGAAAGGAGACAAATTTGAAGAGGGGTTGCTTTGTTAAATAGGGCTAATTAGGCCTAATTTTAAGGAAACAATAGGTTAGAAGCAAGAAGGTCTGAAACAAGTGGTGCAAGTGAGTTGATATGTTATTAACCATCATAAAAAACACCTGATACAATCATTAAGTTGGAGGTTAAATTGCAAAGTTTGAGAGAAAAGACAATATTCCATCTCCAAAGGCCTAATAGGGCTAGTAGGACTGGTTGAGTAGAAAAAAAGAAGTTTTGTACAAAATGGAGGGTTATGGCTTGAAACCCATTTGAATCAAGTTTGTGTAAGTCTATTGAATTAATTTCAGTGATTAGGAATCACAAGGGAGGTAGATAAGTCTTAAGTGCAAGGTGAAGGCCTTATCTCTAAGTTGGTGTCTAGTTGAGAGATTGAAGAACAAAACATTGTTAATCTTAAATCTTTGTGTATCTTTTGAGATCCCTGACCCTCTGCATCAGAGTGGTATCAGAGCAGTGAGTAGGTCCTTTAGGAGTTGGAGAAATAGAAATGGCACCAAAGAATCAATTGGCAAGAGAGTTGGAAGAGTTGAAAGAGATCTTAGAGAGGGAGAGAAGAGAAAGAAGGGAACAAGAAGCAGCTAGAGCAAGAGAAGAAAGACAATGCAGAAGAGAGAGAGACACTATGTAGGCAAGGATCAATAACCTTGAGAGGAGTAGGAGGAGAGAAGACCAAGAAGACCAAGAAAACAATGAAGAGGATGAAGAGCATGTGAGGGTAAATCAGGAACAACAAGCTGATGATACAGAAGACCCTGAGGAAAAGAGATTATTGAGGTTATTGAAGGCAGTATAGGGTCATGGAGGGAAGAGTCACATTGACTTACCTATCTATCAAGGGAAGATGGATAGTGAAGAGGTATTGGGATGGCTTGATGCCATGGAAAGCTACTTTGAATTTGATGAGATGGATGAAGAGAGGAAAGTCAAGTTTGCTAAAACCAAGTTGAGAGGCACAACATTGACATGGTGGACAAGTTTCCAGAATGATAGGTTGGCTAGAGGATTGGCAAAAGTTTCTAAATGGGCAAGGATAAAGAGTTTGTTCAAGGAGCAGTTTTTACCATCTGATTATACCATTCATGTGAAAAGGATGAGGTAGAATTTAAAGCAAAAGGACATGGATGTGATGTCCTATACTGAGCAATTTCACAAGCTTTGTATCAGAGGAGGTTATGAAGAAGAGGATGAGAAAATAGCCGGGTGCATCAATGGCTTAAGGTACAATCTGCAAGATGAGATTGGTTTGCAATTGCGAAGAACATTGGGGGAATGTTTTCAGTTGTCCATTAGAGTAGAAGAAAAAGTGAAAAGGAAGAAAGAAAGATCAAACAATGGTGGAAGAGGAGGTAGTTCAAACAGGGGCAATGGTAATAGAGAGCAAGGACAAGGAAATAATGATAAAGGTAGCAATGACAAGGGTAAAGAGATATTTTCTGATCAAAGAGGTGGGTACACTCCAAGAGGAGGAGACAGATTTGGACAAGGTAGAGGACCATTCACATGAACATGTTTTAATTGCAATGAACCAGGGCATCCTTCCTTCAAGTGTCCTAAGTGGGAACAAGCTGATAAAGGCAAAGAAAGGAGAGCTAACTTGGTGCAAGAAGAAGAAGATAAGAAGAACCAAAAACATTCATGGCAGACCCTGTGACTGATGGTGAGTTTCTCATGATCAAGCAAGGAGAAAGGCTTCATCAAGAACCAAAGGTAACAATTTTCAAAACAAATTGTCTCAGTCATGGTAAGATCTGCAGATTGCTTATAGATTTAGGGTCACATAGCAATTTAGTTTCAGTTGATATGGTAACCAAGCTAGGGATTGAAACTTTTGATCACCCTACTCCCTACAAGGCCACTTGGGTAACTCAAGGACAGCATGTAGAGATTGGTAAGAGAGCTTTTGTTGATTTCTCAATTGGTTCATATTAGGATAGATTTCATTGTGATGTCATTCCAATGACTTGTGGTCATATTATCTTGTGAAGGCCATGGCAGTATATTAGAAGAACTTTGCATGATGGGTTTCTTAACACCTATTTGGTTCACAAGGGAGATGTTAAATATCAGTTGGTTCCTTTGCCTTTGGAGCAGTCTAATGATAATTTTGTGATTTGTTTTGAGAAGAGTTTGTAGGTGATTAAGTAGGGTGAACAAGGGAAAGGCATTGGCAAGCTGAAGAATGATAAATTGCAGCAAGGTTATAAGGTGGACATTCCTCTAAATCAGTCCTTGTGGGATATGGATAGTATCAAGATTGGTGGCATTGAATTCCCTATAAATGATGGTATTAATGGTGGAGTTCTTACACAAAGAAGGCAGTGGAATGAGGGCAGTAGCAGGGCACAAGAACTCACTATTATCAAGTAGCAAGGAGGACATACTAATCCTTATTTTGGTTCTATCAAGAATGCAGGTTGGCAAAGGAGAAAGAAAGTAACTTTGGGAGACTACCCGCCTTCTCATTGGAAGATGAAAACACATGTGAGCAGGAGGTCTTTTGGTGGCACCACATGGGACACTTCTTGGGACAAGAGTTCTTTCTTTCCTGGGGAGAATGGTGCAGGAGCAACCAAGGATTTCAAAGAATTGTTCAAGAACCAAGAGAGTGCAGGGGTTAGGAGGGCCTTCCAAAAAAATCAAAGCATTAATTATGATGTATTAAAGCCTATAATGGCATTTGAGTTGAATAAGTGTAATGAGGGTGTTAAAGGTTTCAAGACTCCTGATAAGGAATCTAGTCAAAAATGCAATGTAAGGGGTAAAGTATGTTTTAAGGGATTTGATTAATGTTCTTATGCTTTATATGGGTTAAATAAGCTTGGATATTAAATATCCAATAGTCTTTAGGTGATTCTTGTTAATAAATTTCAAGATTGTTATTTCAAAAATTCAAATTTTTGTTTGGGTGGGAAAGTGAGTTTAGGGGCTTAATTGGCTTTAATGAAGTGGGAACTGACTTTAGTTGGTTGGTACAGTTTTGTAATTGGTCTATAACCCTAGGGAATTCACTTGTATGGGTTTTGATGAAGATTTGAAGGACTTTGTACAGACTGTTTCCAAGAAAGGGCAGTAAATCACTGTTTTTTGCATTTCTTTTGTGTCTTTTTGGCAGTCTATTGAATTATTTTTTAAGTTTCATTAAATGTGATGGATTAAGAATTATAAATTGCATGTTTTCAAACTATTGAATGTTCTGAAAGATCATAAGAATCAATTCTTGTACGTGTTCTTGCTAACTATCTACAGAAAAAGACAAAATTAGACTATTTTGAGGGTCTTTAAATGAAAGAATGATCCATTTCAAGGAATGTATGAATAGAACCCTATGAAATGGATCAAACCTAACTTGTACCAATAGAAACTAACAAATAAATATGCAGGAAAGGTGGAAAATTGAGTGTGCACAGTGAATTGGCAAAGGAAAATGCTTGAAAGTTGACCCTAGGGTATAGCAGTGGGCAAACTGCCTTAACAAGAGGCACATTTTTGAGTTGTAGTAGTTGAAAAATGATGAATTAATGGTGTAAAGTCAAGAATTAAATATTGGAAGTGATTGGAAACCCTAGAAACAAAAAGCCCTAGTTTTAAGCCAAATTAGGGAGGGTTTTGTAGTTGGGTATGTTGTGAATATCCTAGAAGATTAAAAGTGTGAAAATATTTGATTTGGGAGTATTTTGAAAGACTGTTGAGAGTTTCAAGGCCAGGAGACAAATTTGAAGAGGGGTTGCGTTGTTAAATAGGGCTAATTAGGCCTAATTTTAAGGAAACAACAGGTTAGAAGTAAGAAGGTCTAAAACAAGTGGTGCAAGTGAGTTGATATGTTATTAACCATCATAAAAAACACCTCATACAATCATTAAGTTGGAGGTTAAATTGCAATGTTTGAGAGAAAAGACAATATTCCATCACCAAAGGCCTAATAGGGCTAGTAGGATTGGTTGAGCAGCAAAAAAGGAGTTCTGTACAAAATGGAGGGTTAGGGCTTGAAACCCATTTGAATCAAGTTTGTGTAAGTCTATTGAATTAATTTCAGTGATTAGGAATCACAAGGGAGGTAGATAAATCTTAAGTGTAAGGTGAAGGCCTTATCTCTAAGTTGGTGTCTAGTTGAGAGATTGAAGAACAAAACATTGTTAATCTTAAATCTTTGTGTATCTTTTGAGATCCCTAACCCTTTGCATCATTGTAGCAATCCCTGGTCCATATTTTTTGCAACTAGTTGATTTTTGGTTGCTTTGCAAAGTTAGCCTAGACTTTAATACTCATTGTGCTTAGTTCAATTGTGAAATTTTATTCATTTCAATTGCAATAGGGTTGTTTTGGATGAATGTTCATGATCTGAAAATATTTACTGCCTTAGAAGATTGCACTATTTTTGTAAGATTGTAGATCCATCTAGGTCAAGTAGGAATTAGTTTATGAGGGATTGGTCCATTTCAAGTGTTTTATCATTTGCATTGTTAATCTTAGGAGTCTCTCTAAAACCCTTATCTTTTGCTATTTCTTTTATCATTTGGGTTAGTTTTAGGATTAAAAGTATCACCATATTGCAAAATCGAATAAGCTTTAAGATTCAATTTTTTCTTGTAGTAAGGTCCCTTTGTGATTACCAACATTTTCACATTATCACTAAGTTATTTATGCATTGTCAAGACCTGACATTAGAGACCTTGGGGTTATCTCTTGAGGCTTGCTAATAGAGATTTACCTTTCAAGAGAGATAGGATACTTGTATCTTGTCTGAGTTGTTGCTATGCAAAAAACACCATCAAAATGTATTATATTATAAATAATAATTATAATGAATTGTAGAATTATAGTACCAGCCAAAAAACCATATCCATATACTTCAAGTTTTGAGGCTCGAAGTTTACCCATACTTCATACCTTGTTCCTCCAATACCTTGCTCCTCCAAACCTTGTTGGGTGTCAATGACCGACCTTCCCTGATAATTTTTACCACCTTTTGCACCATTGCAAACCATCACACATACCTCTTAAAAACCAAAGTGCTAAGAAACTAACCTTTTAATTTATCAGATGTCGACATTTTCCATTCCCTCATACTACTTGCCTACCTTTTGGTATGGAGTAGATGGTGCAGAAGCACCTAGAGCAAGTCATGCAATGAGGAGTTTTAGTTTTATTTTTAAAGGTTTTGAGTCTTTTGAAGGTAATAAGGCCATTTCAAGGCTATTTTTAGTGTTTTAGAGTCATTTGAGTCAAATTGTGCAAAAGATGTAGAAAGTTACAAAATAATGCAAACTTGTAATGTAAAATTGCCAAATGTTGTTAAGCGGCACATGAAGAGTCAATTGTCAAATTTTTAATACAAGTTAAGGGATTTAGATGTTGTAGGATCCATTGGGACTATATAATAGAATTTGAATTGATTGGAGGGTCTTTGGAGTCAAAAATGCAAAAAATGCATGTTTTGTAAAAAGTTGTTATATTGAAAGAGCAAAATATGTAAGTTTGAAGAGGCCCAATGGTTATGGGAAATCAAGGGATGGTTATAGGAATTTTTGTTGGTTAAATGGTGTTTAAAAATGTGGAGAACCTCATGGAATAGGTTGGAGTTTTGTAAACAATGAAGATCAATAAGAAAATCCCCTATTTTTTTATATAAAATTATGTATTTTACTGGAAAATCTCTACTACAGAGCACTGCATAGCCCGTACCATCTATTTCTTGATTCAATGTGCATTTTAGTTGGTAGGTGTATGAAATAGGAAGATTTTGGTTTTTTTTTCATTCAATTCCATGAAGATTTGAGCAAGATATTGTCAGCTTTGTGAAAATGGTTCAAAACCCTTGTTTAGGGTAACAGGGAACAAATGAAATGGTGTATTTCTTGTTTGGACTAGTGGAATTTGCTAACACCTACTGAAATGGTTCTTTATTATGCCCATTTTTTGAATCCAAATTTTCAAAATTTAATGATGAGTTTTTCTCATGTTTCAATGAAGCCCTAAGACTGTATTTATGCATGTTCAGGTTGGTATAGTAGAATAAACAGAGGATTTTGTTGTTTTTTTGTTGAATTTAACATCCTTCATAAGTGGAAATGTTTGAAGACTATGTCAAGATGTCTTGGGGGCATTTTTCAATTTGGGTTTTTTCTAACTAAACAAGATTGGAGTATAAATTCATTAAATTTGTCATGACTATGTTCTACTATGGCAGACTGGTAAAGAAGGTTAAGTAAGGGTTTGAATGCTTATTTGTAGAATCTTGTGACCACAAATCATGAAAATTATTGGAGTTGATATCAAGAAATGTTGTGAACCTTCTTCAAATTTGGGATTTGATGAAACTAAAGGTGATGAGTCTAACTATACTACTACCTTGTTATGACAGAGTTAATAGTTGAAGGAAAACTATGTTTGGTAATATTTTTAGTACTCCATGTTATATGGTCTAAAAACTCTTGAAGGTCATTTGTGTGAGTGTCATGAAATTCTATAAAATAGTGATGAAGGATAGTGTGTCCCAAATGGTGTCCAAATTGACTAGTTTGAATTGTTTCAGGGAGCCTAAAGAGACCTAAAGGGTAGGGAACAATAATTATTTAGTGGTGTTGTTACAAAAAAAAGATATATACATTTTTTTTATGTTTTAGGAGATCAATAAAGGTACTCAAATGTGCATTTACTTCTGGGTTATAGTGCATGTCTTGAGAGTAAAGATTTGATGGTCCTATTTGGAGACCTATTAGTGTTGTAGGTAGTTCATGAGAAATACCAATTGGTTGTTGCATGAAGCCTTGATAATGAGTTTTTTGAGGGAATATAGAGTTCCTAAGGAGGTTGAAGATGGTGATTTCTCTCGTTTAAGTAATTTTTATTTTGAACCCCCTAGCATAGCATCAATAGACCATCCCTTCAAATCATGAAACTTGAAGTGTTTTCATTGTCAACATGAACCTTTTTTAAGTGTTGAGGTTCAGAGTTAATCCATACCTCGTAAATCCCTTTAGAATCCAAGCTAAGGTGCAAGCCTTAAGAAAAAATCCCAATGCCCACTCTCCTCAGCAATGGGCAAGCAATAAGCCCAAAGTCTAAAACCTGAACCTTTTCCAAGTGTCAAGGTTAAGAGTTTATCCATACCTCATACATCACTTTAGAATCCAAGTTAAGGCACAAGCCTTAACACCAAATCTTGATGCCCACTCTCCTTAACAACAGGTAAGCAATAAGCCCAAAGCCCAAAACTACCTTCTTTGAATTTATCAAATATCGACATTTGCGATTCCTTCTTACTACTTTCCTACCTTTCAATAAAGAGTAGACCATCTCTCTGACTCATGAAATGTAAAGAGTTTTGTTTGTCAACATGAACCTTTTTTGAGTGTTTGGGTTCAGATTTTATCCATACCTCATACATCACTTTAGCATCCAAGTTAAGGTACAAGCCTTAACACCAAAGCCTAATCCCTACTCTTCTCAAGAAGAGGTAAGCAGTAATCTTGAAGTTTGAAACCTGAAAAGCCTGATCATAAAATGACTAACTCTTTCTTCATTTCTTCTTTGGCAAGTGATAAGAGATAATCTTGTATCTTCATTGTTAACTAGATCTGCAAACAAAAATATGTAGCATCACCAACAATTCCACTTGACATAATTATCTTTGATAAGGCACCTTTAGAAAGTTTTCCAAGTGTTTGTATTAAAGGAAATGCATGTCTTCAAAACTTTCTTTATTGCATTAATCAATGAACCCTTCCATTGCATGATTTGACTAAAACCATACCTCCATCATTCATCATGAGTTATCCTTGTAGCTAAGCATGATTGTTCCTTTGAGAATCCTAATTCATTTCCCTTATTGTAATGTTATTTGTTTGATGCACATTTGAGACCCTAGATTTTTGAAGATTTGGTGATTCATAATCACCACCCAAAGATCACATTAGCAGGGTTTGAGGCCTACAAAATCACTTAACCCTTATTTTTGTTGCTATCTCAACACACAGGGAATCAAAAAGAAGCTTTCCAACATGAACATCCATACCAATGAACCATGTAATGCCCCGCCAAGGAACCCTAGAGGACAACACAAACTATGCCACATTAATGGAACATTTTTTTTATATAAGAATAACAATAGATTTTGTAACATAACATAACATATATTCTACATCTAGGTCCTCTAAGGTTCCATGACTACAATACTCACATAACTATCAACCAAGATAACTAGAATTCATTTCATTAACTACCAAGTCATCATGATTTATGTAACAAGCAAGGTCCATCTTTAAAGCATCACATTAAATGATTCCACATAACATATCAACTAATAATCAACATTAAGCACATTTTTGGCTAACTACACATACAAGATGTATTACATTATAATATTCATTACACAAAGAATACATTGATATATATTACATCATTACAATAGTTACACCAGTGTTTTCCCCAAGTACATGTGGGATGAATACATCTACTTAAAATAAGAGATAGAACTGATATACAATCCAATACATATACATTAATGTTTTTCTCCTTAATCAAGAACATGATATGGAGTCCACAACATCAAGAAAAAGTATCCATGCACATGAACATGCAACATGGATACTTAATGGAGGAAAAAGAACCAACCTCCTGACTATGTGGAACCTTAAGGTCCACCTCCCATGCTGGGAGATAACACAAGGTCCCACTACAAATAGATAGTCAGGAAAGCAACAATATAACACAATTAGGGGTTTTACATGGACTTTTAAACACAACACTGGTAACCAATAACACATACAACACTTACATTGCTTACTTTACTTCTAGAGGCACACACATCAAAGGGGAAAATACAACTAGGGAATGCTAGAATACAATAGGAAAGAGTATCATTGCATGGTCCTGACATGGGTTGTCCTAGTAGTCTCCCACTAGACCTTGACCGCCATCTATGGTTGTCCTAGTAAACCTCTCACTAGCTCTCGGCCCCATAGGGTGACACATGTAGAACCAACATTCCTTTTGTGAGGAAAAGGAAGCTAATCTTGCTAACCAATCCTTATCAACCCATCCTTAGCCTAAATGAGCACTATATGCATGGGTGAGGCATCCATTATCTTGTTAAATGTGAAATCTACCCATCCCCCTAATTCATTTTTAGGTTATCACTAGATTAAGAAACTCTCCAATGGATTGTATTGGACACCACTTTGGGTTTTGACCCCCATTGAGAGCCACTGCCCCTACTTGCAACTAGTAAACCCTACACAACAAGCAAGACATTTACCATCTTGCACACTTAACCTAATCATATGAATCCAAACAAAATACAAGGAATTTACCCTCTTGCACACATATCACAATCACAAGGATCTACACACAATGTAAGGCATTGAAAATCTTGCACCCAACACATAACATTACCAAACCACTTCCAAAGTAAAACCATCAAAAAAATCATACATGCAAAAATACTCCCTCCTAAGCCTCTAAAAGCCAATCTTGACAACTTAACACAAATGACACCCACTTTTATACAATTATCAAAATCACCCCAATTCCACTAATCAAACACAATATTCAATACAAGAAAACAAATAAACAATGCAACAATGAAATACTCCCCAAATTGACATTATTTTCACATTCCATATTACTCATTAACTTAAACACTTAATTTACTTAATAGGTTATTTACCACAATACTTTTGAAAATAATTATAATATTCATTATTCTAATTAACTAATTATGTGGTAAATAAACATTTAAAATACTAATCACACATATATACATTATTATTGTCTAGTCTACAAATAATTTAATGTTCTATTTTAAATAATTCACCTTCATGTAATATTAATTAAATAATCATTTACAAATAACTTATCTAGAATATAGTATAATACATATATAAATTTATGTATATTATATTATTAATAAAGTGAAAATAAAGTATTATGTTTAACTTACATTGACATAAATGCATATTATCTATAAAAGAAACCATAATAATTTTAAATCAAATTGGCATATGTATACCATTCTAATGATACAAAGAAATAGAAGAACATTTATTTTGAATAAATAAATATAAATGTCATCGGTAAAAAGAAAACACAACGAACATTACCATATTTCATATAAAAACTTATCAAATAACCATAGTATTTAGTTTCCAAATGATAATGGGAAGAAACCACATTATCAAACTATGTTTCCAAAACTCATTAAAGAAGTCGTAATACTCAAAATCCAATACTGAATATAAAATATAAATCCATACAAGTATCAACAGACCAACATATACAAATCATAGTTTATAGCATGAATTATCCATACAAGTATCAATGCCAAAAATTAAAACATGACCATCGAATATCAACCACAGAGAATCAAGTGTGATGCAGGAAATGAAATTGCCAACAAAACCCTAAGGCATTACTAGTAGCGAACACCAAACATAACATATCTCCATCGATTATCAAACATAAAGTAGTGACAATCCCATAGTAAACAAGATGTTGTTTGGGAGGAGGTTGACAATCTAAAAACTAGAATCAAGAGTTTGGAGAAAAGACTGCAAGATGTTACTCATTTTTCCTTGAAGATTATGCACATGCTCGCCACTACATTATGTTTGTTGCAGAAGGACAAGGCTACAAATGATGTGGAGGAAGAACTTGTTAGTAAGGAACTACTTAAGTTCCTCTCTGAAGACTGGGCTACCATAACTTTAGTTAAGCCATGCAGTGGGAATAAGACTAGTTTTTGGTGGTGTTTGGTTTTTTGGCTAGGGATGGTTGAATCAGCCTTTGTTTATGTTTTGTTTTGTTAAAGACATTGTTATTATGCTTATTTTCCTCTATAACTGGTATGACCCTTGGTGGTCTATATCTATGGTGGTTTTAAATCATGCTATCATGATGGAAATTACTAGTAGCTTTAGTTCAGTTGTTTGTTTTTTGAGCCATTTTTGATATGATCTTCTTAGGGTGATGGTTTGGATTTTAGACCTACTGTTACTATGTTTTTAGTGTTTGTCTACTATGGATGACCATTGTTGCCTTATTTTAATGGAAAAACACCCTTGTTTTTCTACTTTTTATATAAAAAACATAAAGTAATGAAATAAAATCAAAATATCCATATCAAATGTAAAACATAGGAACTAGAAATCGTAGTGTATAGTATTAGAAAGGAAAGCTGAATAAACCCTCTCATGAAATCTCATCGATAGTATAATCTTGCTCGATCTTATCAATGAAAAAGGTGAGTAAAATTTCATTGGATGCTACTCCATGGCGATAGTCAAGGAAATCCCACAACTAAATGGGTTTTGTGTTGCCATACTTTAGGTTGGGATGGTTCAATAAAGTTGGGAGATCTTGTCTCAGCTAATGAGAGGCTAGCAGGGTGTGCACAAAAAGATTTTTTGAAAAGGCTTAAGAAAATTTCAAGCAAATGCAATTGGTTGGGAGTGACACCATGGCAGTTAAACAAATCTACAAATAGAGAAGGTGCCCACCCATTGAAAAAATGCTTTAAAAAGATGTCAACTCATGGATTGGAGTGATTTCAAGATATGCACAAAAAGGTTTAAATTAGAGGTCAACGAAACTTTCATGCAAATGGGATTGATTGGTGTAGTGCTCAATATCAAATTTTGTTATTCAAATTTCCTAGTAGACATGGATGCAAGAATTAGTACAAGAGAATGTATCCAATCTTAAAAGAAAGTACCTCAAGATATGGAAAATTATAAAATGAAATGGTTACATGATATGCATAAGATATATTTTCACTAAGATTATGAAAAAAATGATTAAATTGTTAAACAATCAAACAATAACACTAATGTAAGAATAACAAAGTCGTCTATAAATTCATTTTCCCCAAATTGATTTGTCACAATTCCTTCCTTCATCTATGCTTTTGTGTTCCTCCCTTCCAAGAATCTACAATGGAATGGAATTTCTTTACCAAAATTTTCTTCCCAAAACCTTGAATCAATCTTCTCTCAGAATCCCAATTTTCCCACAAAAACCATAAATGAAATTTTTGTAGACAATTACTCCCTTCCCCCCAAAAAATAGAATCCCTAATCTCCCAAAAGGAAAAATATTAACTAGAAGAAGGCACTGCATGAAAACCTTTCTACCTTTTAATATTATTTTTACTATTTATTAATTAAAACATTTCATCATAATTTTTATTTTATTTTATCTCAATATTACATTACACATTTAATTTATTATAAACTATGGTGATTAATAAATATATTTATATTATTTTTATCAAAGTACTTTTTGATTAATAGTTTATTTTAATGCATCTATTAACTAGAACAATATTTATCAAACAATTTTAAATTAAACAACCAAATGCCAAACAATTACTTGAACCCTAACTAGGGTTGAAAAACAAGACCTCAAGAAAAACTAGCTGACCATAGACAAACTAACACTAACAGGCTATCGAACTAGATACCCATCCTCTTCAAGGATGATGGATAGGGTAGGGGACCAAGTGTTATCTTTGATCAACTGTTCCATTGGTTTTAAGGAATGCTTAGACTTTCCAATTCAGGTGGAGTCGATGCCAAGTACCTACAAACCTACAACACACAAAATGGTCATGCACATATATAATCATCACATACCTAGTGAAAGGAAATCAAAACATCACAGGGTTCTCACAAGTGAGAAATACAACATCCTTCCCTTTGCACCTAAATAGCATTTAAAAGTGTCACATATTATATCAAATAACATCATGTAACATCAATAATTATAAACCTAATATCTTTACAAGTCTTGAGTATTCCATCATCTAACATAGTAACGTATTGTAACAAATGTCATTATAAAAAAATTTTAACCATAGGAAAAGAGTACCCGAGACATAAAATAAATCCATAGGAATTTGACATAAACATCATAAAAAAGGTGAATCATGGAGGGGCACTATACACATGTGTCAAGCACACTAGAGCATGAACCTTTGAACACTTTTTCTAATTCAAATAGTAGAAAAAGGCTACCAACTGACACTATGTTCATACATATACATATATAAAATTAAATCAAAGTCTCTAAATTAATACTAGCCATGATTCACACACAACTTATTCATACCATAAGGATACCAGTGAACAATAGGAGAAGGTAAGAAATTAAGTATATAAAATTGAAATATCATGTCAAATTTCTAAAATACTTGAGATATACCTTGTGACCACTTTAAACTAATTTTTAGCTTAACTGGATCTATTTTATGTCTCACTACTAATAAATGGATGGTAAGAAATATTTTGATTGATCCAGGGACATGAACCAATGTGATTCCCTTGTCAATCATGAATGAACTTGGGTTACAAGTTATTAAGGAATATGGAAAGTGTTTTTCTAAGGACTCAAGAGAGGTTCCTATTATAGGAATCATGAAGGATATTGAGTTTCAACTAGAATTATTTCCTAAGAAGAATTTTTGCATTCAAATATTGCATAATTTGACATCCCAACTCATTATGGGATTCTTTTTTCCAAGAAATTGTTAGAAACAGTTGGAGGGAATGTGATGATGGATTCTATCATCAAAATATTTTACATGACCTTTCATTAACACAACCATAAAAAAAAAAACTTAAACCACACAAAACACAATACTAACCTTCAAGATTACCTATGCACACAAAAATATTGTGGGAAGAGGAAATTTACACATTTGATGTGTGATAGAAAAAAATCACTCCCTATCCATGTTGAACACCTATTAAACCTAATTATCTAAACAAAACCCCTATATGAAACTACATTTCTTGATTTTTCTCCCAAGGCACTTGAAAAGTTATTGAGTGCTCCACATTTTCAAAGTATAGCTATGATGGAATGACTATTCATTTAGCTATCTATAGTTGAAATTTTAAATCTTGCAATAATTAACTTGTTATCAACACCAAAACTATCATAACTAAGGATAATTAATTACACATTAATTAAAATAAGAGATTAATTTCCTTGATATATAATGGTTGATTGATGATACCCTAATTAATTATTAAAATCTTGAATAAATGTATTTCCATAGGAAATGATTAACTTGATCACAAAAATTAAAATAAATTAATCATAATTAATTTAGGAAATCATTTTCACTTTCCTTTTGTAAATTATTTCAAAACATAGAGATCATTAATTAGCGATTTACATTCACCATCTTAAACAAAGGAATTGTATTTTTCTTTATAATTCTTTAAAAAAAATCATTTTACTTTAGTTTTTTTAATGCTACAACAAAGTTATGATTCCTTTTTATATATATTCTCTTTAAATTCAATGCATGAATTCTACTAGGGATTTTATATTTAAGGTTTATTAAAATAAGTTTTTTAATGTTACTGGTAACTATCATCTTAAATAAATTTATATTTATTGTTCTTTATGCTTCAAACTTTTAAGTTATTTTTAGAGAGAATTGATTTTCTAATTAAATGAATGAGAGAGTTATAATTTTGATTTATTAGAGAACTAACCAAAACTACAAAACTTACTAAAAAATAATCTCATAACTAAATTTTATCTCTTTAAATATTAACTCTTCTATTATTTTTCATTTAGTTTATAAAATAATAGGTTGATATGATTGATTTTAAATTCCTCTTTTTCTTACTTTTCTCTCTTCAAAGATAATTTTCAGGTTTGATGAATGTTTTCTTCATTTGATTCTATTGTTGCAGGAACCTTTATTATTTCCATCCTATACATCTAAATTTGTATTCAGTTTATATATATGTGTGTATGCACATGTCATGGACATTAATTAATATTGACTATATAAATTGTAGGCATTAGATGGTATCAGCTACAAATGTTACTACGTAGAGATTGCAATTATATCAATACATTTTTTAATTTGCATGTCTCATGGGGTCGATGGGCCACCACCATGGTCACAACCCATATGGGTTGAGCCCCATTCCCTTGGTTTCCCTAGCTTCCCAAGGAAAAAAGGTGGTCTGTTCCTTGCATAATTGACCCTCAACCTTAGGTCATCCCACCATTTTATTTATTTATTTAAAATTGCATCATAAATATAATATATCAAATTTATGTAAAATATATTAGTTATATATAAATTAAAATATATTTATATATATAATATAATTGTATATACATATATACACTATATATAAATGTATATATTTATGTAAATAAACTAATATATATTATATATAATATAAATAAACATATATATACACTATATATAATTATATTAATGTATGAATATGCAATTGTGATTTATTTACTATTTTGTATCATTACATTTATGTATTTATAATGTTGAACACTCAGAATCCTAATAGTGGGGTGAATTAGTATTGATTGAAATTCATTAGCTTGATCAATTTAACTATCCATTCAAGGAATCACATTAAACTTGTAGTAATAGAAAGGGACATATAAAGCATGCATGACATCAAAGAACACAAAAAAACTAAATTTACATAGAAATCCCTTGAAACGAAAATACCACAGGTGAGGATTAGCTCACAATATATAATAACTGATTACAAGAGAGATTATAGAATGGTGGAATCATTGTCTAGAAAGAAAGAATGACTCACTTCCGGTGTCTCATAGCCCAAAATAGAAAAAGATAGAGGAAAGGTTGGCTCACTCCCAAAATAAACTACTAATATTGTATCTAAAACATGCCAAAGATAAAGTTCCAATTAAATCTCTAAAAACTAACTTACACACTTCATACTTTACCACTACACCTTTTGTACTTCACACTACATTATATTTTTCATACACACACTACTCTCACACTTATCTCATCATTCCAATATGTACTCTATACTAGTAACACTTCCACTACGAATTCGATACTCTATCAACATTATCTCAACTGTGAAATACATACAACCTTGAATACACATCATCAACACCTCAATACTACAAGATAATATATTACATAGCAAAGCAATGCAGACCACAAAATTGGTTCACTATAAAACTAAAATTGAACTCTAAGACTTAGCTAATTATCCACACCATTTGGTCTTCTCTAGACCAACACTTTTTCATTTCTACAATGGGTTGCTATGAATGACAACACCATACACCATCCATGCACCAACATTCTCATGTTTCCAACAATCTCCCCCTTTTTCATTGATGGCAACACACTCTCACAACTACTCCCCTAAAACATTCTCCCCCTTTGAAATCAAGGGAAAAGGGTGCACTATATCAATTTCCCTAACTAATATAAATACATAAGAGTATTTCCTCCTTTCTAATTCTCTCCTATACTCAACATACTTCTCTAGAAATCTCTCCCTTAGGAAATATTTTCATCAAAGTGGCCTCCCCTAACAATGTTGTTTACCAAAAAAATTACCAAAAATGTTTCACAACACCACCAACTACTTCCGCATATATACATTCAAATTAGAAAATTACATATACAAAATAAAAATGTACTCCTTAAACTAGCAAAGGGTAAAATACACTTGAAAGACACCTTTATCTTGGTAATGAGTGCCTCCTAGTCTCTTTAAGCTACCTCCAAATCCTTCTTAGTGAAGGCAAGCAAGGAATTTTGACTTTCATACTACACAAGGATGTATTCTCCTTCTTCTAGAGAACTAGGCACCAGATCCTTTTGTGTCACCTTCCCTACACTAGCTAAAATTCTAGTCAAAGAAGTAAGACTTGTATTTATGAAATATTTGAGTTGACTGTACTACATTATGATCTTCTCCTTTTTTTCTTGCAATAGGAAGAATTGACCATGCAAATTTTCAATTGTTGCTTTTGTTGGACCATCTACATCATTTACACAATCATATGCACCAGAGGCCTAAGAAATTTGTGACTCAATTGAGGCCATTTGATCTTTTATGCTCCTTGTAGAAGTAGGACATTTCAAGAATAATTGAATCAATACTTTATCATCTTCCAAACATTTGTGTACTTCCTTCAAGTTAGCTTATAACTTTCCATGTGTTGTATTGCATTTATTAGAAATCTTAGTTAATATTTTCTCATTAACCTTTTGTCATTTCCTTCTCCATTTTTAATTCTAAACCAATATAATATTCCTTAAAGGAATCTAACAACTTAAAATTTTATAAACCGAATAAGGAATTATAAATAGTTTCTCCAGGAATGTTGTCCTATAATACCTTTACTGCTTCTACCATTTTTGCACTCTTTTCGCATGTTTGAAATATTTCCTTCCTTCTTCTCACTCTTCTCCTTATCTCCACTAGCAGAACATTCTTCAACATTATTTTCTTCTTCTATAGAATTCTCATGATTCAGAGGAGGAATTTCTTCTTCTTTTTCTCCCTCTATCTTCTATGGGTCTTGTTGTTTATCTTCTTCTCTCTGATCAACATATTTCTCCATATCTAGAGAGGGAAAAATTTTATCATCTTGAGCTTCATATTTATCTGAGACACTTTGTTTATCATATTTATTTTCTTCTTCAACAAAATTCTCCACATCTGAAGGAGTATCATCTATTACCATGTCTTCTTGTGCATTATCATCCTCAAGAATATGCTCATGTTATTCAATATCAATTTTATTGCTTTCTAGAATATATGTATCATGTTGCATTTGATCTTCACTATCCAGAGGGACTCCCAACCCTTTAGCAAGTTCTTCTACCTTTTGTAGTGTCTTACTCCTTATCCTCTCAATATATTCTTTGTCTCTGATCTTAAGAGTGTTGACTATGCTTTGCCCTAAATTTCTTGCTATATAGTTTAGACAACTTGCATCTTCCTTCTTGAGAAAGTAAATAACCAATATTCTCCAAGGAAAATTCCTTTATCTTTGCATCCTCTTCAATAGCCTCTTTCGTTCTTGCAACTAAAACTTTTTTTAGATCATCATGAAATTGATCTAGTATCTTATCCAGGCTAGTGTCAAATGTTACCATATACTTAACAATAGCCTCTTCTATTTTAGCTTTATCTACATCATTTTCATTTGGAAACATTTCAATAGTTTCCTTTAGCAAGTCAAACTCTATAATGTTGTTGAAAAAGGCATCCAAATTCATTGGACTATGCTCCCTATTCAGAGGATTCTTTTCTTTCTTCTTTCCCTTACCTTTAGGATAGTTTTCTTCAGGACTCTTTTCTCTTTAAAAAAAAAAAAACCTTTCTTTTCTTTCTCTACTCCTTCACTTTGAGTGTCAATTATATCAAGTTTTTTCCTTTTTGAACTAGTCTCTTCTTGAGAGACTTGAGATATTTTCTAGACCAACTAGGGTCCTTATTCTTCTTCTTCCTCTTCTTCATAGCTAATATACTTCTCCCTAGTATCCTTTTATTTTATTCTCCTCTTAGGAGTCTTCTATGCTTTAAGGGTACTAGATGTTGCTTTCTTCTTGGAACTCCTTGTAGCCTATGCTCTAGAGGATTTAGGAACACCGAGAGAGGGGTAGAGGTCTTGACTAGCATAGGAGGATTTAGGAACACCGGGAGAGAGGGTAGAGGTCTTGACTAACTGTCTTCTACTTGAAGTACCCAAGAAAGCAATAGTAGTGGCTTTGGATTTCTCCATAGAACCCTTGGGTCTAGTGCCCCTCCATTCTCACTATGGATGTGCAAGTAGTTTGGCTTTGGAACTTGGAGATGAAGGTAAAATTATTGGGATTGTTAAGGTATTTGCTAATGATATTAATCAGTTGATCTGTTTTATGATACAATATATGATGTTAGATGCACTATTTTGATCAATATGTGATTATTTTATCATTATCATTATGTGATTATCATTATGATTGCTATGTCATTGATAGTTAACGACTTGATTTGATTACTAGGCATTGTTCTAACTGATTTGTTTGGATGAAAGGGATAGTGTCACATTACTCACTTGTGAGTACCCTATGGCTGTGTAATTCCCCTTTCATTGTGTGCCTGATTGTATGGTTATGTATATGTATGACTGTTTTGTGTGCTGAAAGTTGTAGCCATCATCCTCGAAGAGGATGAGTATCTGGTTCATTACCTTATTAGTACCATCTAATGTCTATGGTTAGTTGGTCTTTCTTTTCGACCCTGGTTAGGGTATAGGTAATTATTGTTGACATTTGGTTTGTTTAATTTAAAATTGTTTAATAAATGTTGTTTTTGATTAATTGATGTATTAAATAAATTATTAAGGAAAAGTATTTTGATAAATAGATATAATATATTTATTAATGATCAAGGTTTATAATAAATTAAAAGTGTAATGAAATATTAAAATAAAATAAAAATTATAATAGATGTTGTAATTAATAAATAGTAAAAATAAAATAAAATAAAATTGAATTATAATGGAATGTGATAATTGATAATATAAAAATATAGAAATTATTTTCATGTTGCGCATGCACAACTTCAAACTAATTTTTGAAAAAGAAACTTGACATTTTTGGGGGATTTTAGATATATTTTGGAGAGCATAGTCTAAAAAATTTCATTCTAATTGTTGATTTTTGCCTGGAGATTGGGATTTTAAATTTGGGGTTTTGGAAATTGATTGGGGATCTAGAGAAACTAGATTTACAAGTGGACGTTGAAGCTCAACATCAAATTTCCTCCTACCAAGCATTGGATCTAGGTTATTTTCTTCTGTGTATGTAATGTTTCTATCATAATCACTGATGTATTTATTTTAGGATTTTACTATAATTTATGTTGCCTGATTGTTTTTTCAAATAAATTTCTTAACCTTTCTTTCAACCCATTTCAATGCATTTTCTATAATCATTGTATTCCATGGCATGGCATCCTTATACTCTTACTGATTATTTTTTTTGAAATTTCTTAAGCCTCCTCAACTATACATTTAACACACCTCCCATCAAATTTAGTTGAGAGTTTATTTTGGATAGTTCAATTTGCATTGGCCTCTTTGTATCCTACTTGGCTTTTGCATTTTATTGATTGTAGGGCTTGAATAGGAATAGATGTGCTACATGGATCTTCCAAGATAGTTTCACCACCTTTGCTTTAATTTTTGGTTTGTAGCATTTTTCCTACAACAAAGGCATTTACAAGTTTATTGATCTCAATCCAATTGTATCTAGGAGTCTTTTTCACACCTTGTCATTCATCATTTTTTGTTTTACCCTTTTAATCTCACTCCACATGCCCATTGTAGTGTATATGTTCATATGAAGCACATGAGGTGTTGCATTTTGAGGCTCTAATTCAAAAAAATTTCTCACCACATATTCTCTTGAATCCACATTATTGTGTATCCTTCAAGCACCCATCAAAAAATTTCAGGTAACACCATTAGGTTTTAATGGAATTTGTCGATGAAGTTGATTGTTTCATCCAAAACCACCATAACAAGAAATGTCTCATTTCCTTGATCCCTACACCTCCACATTTTCATGCAAATTTGTGATTGCATTTTTTTGAAAGTTTCTAAAATAATTCGAGTGAATCCAATTTGTGCATATTCAATTACCACAACATTCCATGAGGATATGATTTCTTTGATACATTAAGTCAAATAGTTAATAGCATGCCATCTATGCTTCAAAAATTTGCATTCATATCTACCAAGATGGTTGTGACTTCATCCTTATATGAATCTATTTTTAATTTTGCTTTGATGAATATCTATATCTCATTTTGAAGCTCCCATTTTAGTGCAACCAATGAGGATGTTTGCAAATGTTTTAGAATTTAGCACTACTTCTTCCAACTTCATTTGCTTAAAATTTTCTAAGCATTTCTAAAAATATATGTTGCACACACCCTTCTAGCCAATTGCATTCAATGAAATTTTCTTAAGCCTTTTCAACAAAACTCTATTTGTGTACCTAAGCTCATTGAACGCATCCTTGCCCAAGGTACAACAATGTCATACTTCCCCTACACCTTGTTAAATTTGTGCCAGATTATAGTGTGAATGATAATTCATGTTAGGGTGAAACTACCTCAAACCATTGTCTTTCCTTAGAGTGCCTATGTCACTACCTATGCTGTGCACTCTAGTTTTGCATACAACATTCTACAATGATTACACATTTTCTGATTTTCTTCAGTGATTACCATGGATCATACCATGAACAATATCTTGTTTTTGGAGGTCACTTTAAAATACATTCAAATCTTATCATAAGTGTTCATTCTTATTACATCTATGTTAAAAAGGCCTTGCATTTATAATGTGTACAATTTGAAATTGTTTCCTCATATTACAACTATGCACATGTTATAGACATGGAATATTTTAGAGCATAATACAATAATGAATTCCATAATTGTCTTGATTATATGGGAAAAATAGGTTTTGAAGGGACCCAAAACCCTTTATAACTTAAGATACAAAATGTTGCTAAAAAACTACTTTAGAGTGAAACCAACAACATACTAGAAGCCAAAAAACAAGACAAAAAAGGGTGCTGAACAAGAGATAAAATAGTAAGCTAACAAAAACACCCAACAACATCAAAACAATAAAACAATAGGAAATAAAATAAGACCTAGTAGGAAACAAAAAACAACTAAGAAGAAAATAAAACACTAATTCATACTGCTCAAGGTGTTGGCCACATCAAGCTCCTGGCTTCTATGCATTTCAATCATGTCTGGTAGCTCCTTTATCTCAACCTCAAAGGATTTTTTCCATTTAGCCAACCCTCTAATAGTAGATCCCTTGTCATCATCCTTTTCACATTCTTTTCCTTTTCATTTGATCGAATTCTCTTTCTCCATTAACTTAGAAAATAAAACTTGGTCCTCCCTGAGCTCACTTATCTTTCAGAATAGGACTTCCAAAGAATTTGCACTATTCTTCACAGAGATGTAATACACATGAAGAATATTCTTTATATCCACATTCATTCCCAATACCTTGGCTTCCAAACTAGACAATCGATCTTCACACAAAGATTTGAACTCAAGCAAATAACCCTCAAGGTCTAATATTCTATCAATCAAAATGTCTGACAGTAAACCTTTCAAAAAATTCCTTAGATTCTCCTTCAAACCTCTAATTTTAATGTTAATCTTATTAAACTCCTGAAGAGTCCACTTAGCTAACTTAAAGTTTTAGTGGCCCCAGCCCTAGCCATATCCAACAACTCAAAAATAGAGGTAGAATCATCATCAAGGTAAGAAAAGTCCTCATAAAGGGGATTTGCCTTCATAGGCTCCATATTAGCTTTCTTCTTCTCAATATCCTCCTCATCTTGACCCTTATTTTCCTCTTCAAGCTCCACAATGGGTGAGACCTAATTTAGGGAGTAATCAATAGCCATCATCTTTTCACCAAAATCCTTCCCCTAATAAAACACTTTGGGGTCCTTTGCCAACACTTTCAAGGCCTTATTCTTTAGGTTGGCAATATGCTTGGATGACCTCCTCAACTTATCATTTTCCTCCATACCTAGAGTATTATCTTGTAAACCCACCTCATCACCACCACCTTTAGTTTCACCCTAGCTAATAGCCAAATCCTCATTCCTGGGAGGGAAATCATTCGAGCCCACCTCCATGTCCTCCCTATAAAAAAGAACAAGTTTTTTGTCTTCCTTGTTGCTTTCAGAACTACCCATCTTCCTCTTCTCTAAAGAAGTAGTCAAAAGGTCTAGGGACACATCTTCCTCTTTATTCCATTCCTCTTCATCTACCATACTAGTATCCGAGCCTAACAAACCAAAAACATCATTCAAATTCTTCTCCTTACCTTTAATGGAAGGGGCAAGGAGAAGAGCCTTAATATTCTCCATGATTAAGAGAATGAGATCTCCATGGAGGATGAGAGCCCTCATATTCTTTAAATGAGCATAAACAAGAACCTTCATGGATGATAACAGAAAAAATAGAAAATAAATTAACAAACCATGCCTGAAATGGTTTAGAAGTGTGAAGTGGTGACCGAGGATAGTAGCAAACCTATCCTCTAGCTTCACATAGTGCATAAGCACCTCAACAACATTTTCCCAAATCTTCTTAATGGATTTGCACTCGTAACCCCAACTTTCCATTTTGATCAAATTCTTTTGCTCGTCATCTTTGAAAAATTGGGCCATCGCTTCCTTGTTACTCTTCTTTTCCTTGTAAAACTTATGGCCAACCATTGACATCCTAGTTACTATAGCAACCAAATCCTCATTCACCTCCACTTCCAGGCCCTTTATCTTAATCTTGTGATTATGTTAGCTTGACATAAAATCCATCAAGGCATTAGGGTCATGCCCATGCAACCTTTCTAAAAAAGGCTTGAAATTACCATGATGAAGAATATTCCATTGCTTCTTTTTCTTCTTGAGGCTCATGCAAGAATGCAGCTCGATTCTTTTTTTGTCAGCACCCATTTCTTCTAGCACTAGAAGAATCATAATTTATAAGAGAAATTTTTTCCATAATATCTCATCGAATCTTGATGAAAAGACTGCCAACTTTTAGCTTAGAATCATGATTTTTTTTTTAATTTCATTCTTTCCATAACCCCCACGCAATATGTGGGTCCATAAGATCCCATAGCCATTGGAGAACAAGGGAAGTGGAGGGGCATCTCCACTAGTCAACAAATTTTTCAAGAGAGTCTAGGAAGACCCAACCAAGATTCCAAAGACTAAGAAAGTTGCTCCAAAGTGATGAAGAAAAATCACACCCAAGAAAGATATGATGAGCACTCTCACCATTAGCTTCACAAAGAGCACATCTATTAGGAATTGCAAACCCCCTTTTACAGAGGTTGTCCTGTGTTAAGACTTTACCTTGCATAAGTAACTAGAAGAAGGAATTAACTTTGGGAATTAGCTTCTTGTTCCATAACATCCCCCAAAAGGGGAGAGAGTCGGGCTTTTTCATCAAAATCCATCATTGTTATGCTCTTGGCTTTCCCTTATTTTCCCATACAAGTGGTATTGTAACTATTGTAACGCATTATTCGAAACCCAAATCTCATTAATGGGAAGGAAAATTATGTGCTACATTCGATTATAATTATACATATCTCATAGTTTGATAAACTAGGTTATATCTTGATCAAGGTCGCTATCGTCTATTTCTCTTATCATTTGGTAATAAATGGAGTAATATGTTTGGAATTCAATTATACATCATTTGATGAATTTTCTTATTGTAATCGATGGATTTGCATTCAGTATGGTATTCAATGAACAAATCATATGCTTTGTTTTTCATTTCATTTTAGAGAATGTGTTTTTAAGTTTGGCATTCAATTTTATAATATATATATATATATATATATATATATATATATATATATGTATGTATGTATTTATATATGTGTGTATGTGTGTTTATATGTTTACCATATTACAATTTAATATATTGTTTTGTAATGTAAATAGCATTCTATTAATAGTTATTGTAAATAAAAAACTCTACCTATGTGAACTAATTGATTATGTACATAGTGAAATTTAGAGATTAAATAAGGAAAACAGGTTTACTTATATTTCGATAATTGAAGGATTTGATTAAATAAATTGAATTAGATTATCCTTTTGTTAATTATTGAATGTTGATCTTTGTTAGAATTATTTTATTGTTGATGTGTGTAAACTCACTATGAATTGGCTATTAGAATAATTTTTGATATAGATGTTTTTTAATTATTGGGTTAAGTGACCATTAAGTGAAATATGTGGAAATAATGTTTTCATGGTTGTACTGCTTGATTGATTACTAACATTAAATATGGTGTTTGACTAGTGAAATCAAGGTGATTTTGGGTAATTGTTTAAAGGTGGGAGTCTTTTGTGCAAAGTGGTTAAGGTTGAATTCCAGAGGCTTAGGGGGGGAGTATTTTTGTATGTGTGGGTTTTATGTTTATTTATTTTGGAAGTGGTTTTTAATATTTTGAGTTGAGTGTAAGAAGGTCAATGCCTTGCATTGTGTATACATTCTTATGATTGTGATATGTGGTAAATATGGTCAATTCCTTGCACTATATTGGATTCATGTAGTTGTGTTAAGTTACAAGATGGTAAATTCCTTGCTTGTTTGTAGGGTTTACTAGTTGCAAGTAGGGGGAGTGGCTCTTGTTGTGCTTATAGCACACACACCTTGTTTGGAATGGGGACCCTCTCTTTTTTCCTTCATTGAGCCAATTTTTTCCTTCACCTTCATTTTTTGTGCTCCTAATTATGAGTTCCAAGTGGTCAAGGGATCCTAAAGTCATCACCCTTAGTTGACCAAAATTTACCACCCAAGAAATTTCCAAGTCGTTGGCCTTTGTAGGATTTCCATGGCAAGTTTCCCTTAGTTTTCAAACAGTCATCCTTCAGCTCCTACGGGTCCACCCTTGTGGGTTTCCCCATGTGAGTTGCTATCTTCCACTCACCATTTCATTAACAACTAACCTGGGATGCCTGCCCAGATGGTGGGTCCTACATGTTCTGTCATTGTTCTCTTTCTGCCACTAGTAAAATGGTAATGTTTGGGATTCCTTCCACCTCATGGGTTCCACCATTCTTGCCACTTCCCTTTTTGAATCTTGTGCCCAACTACTCCACTATTCACCATACAAGCATTGAATGTAGATCATGAATGTTTTTCTTCCTATAAATGGATGAACCAACCTATCATCTTCACCCTACACTGGTCATAATTTGTCAAAGAGAAATGACCATCACTTTCTCTACGCTCGCATTACCTCCCAATAGATTGAAGTTCAATCTTCATTGAGGTTCATCATGCCTCCTAGTTATTTCCACCATCGTTAGAAAAGAAAATGTATTTTGAGTTGAGTTTTCTAAAATAGTAAAAAATCTTAAGGAAAACCTCAAAAATCTTTTGGGTGGTCGATTAAACATAAAATTCTACACAAACCCACTTTAATAATCCTTCATAATTCATTCAAACTTGGCCTTTAAGGGAAATATAGAACTTGGTCCTACCACCATTGTTCTTCATAGGGTGTTCAAACCCTTGCAACCCACATCCTCATCACTGCCACTGGATAATTTTAAACTTCAAATGAAAATCTAAGCCTTCATGTCTTGGTGAGTCTACCTCTGTGGGAAAACACCATCCTTCCTCCACCCTGGTAAAATCCCAAGACATTGAACACTTAAATGGAAAATTTAAGATCTAACAACCCTAGTGGGTCCAATTTTGTGGCCTGCCACAAGTAGATGTCACCTACCTTTCCACCATTCTTAAATGACCAACCTTTCCCAGCATCCCACATTTTGGGTTCTGTTGAAGCTATCTCCATCGAGTGCTAAATTGGCTAAGTATTCCTATGTGGGTTACTTACTATGGGTCACTTTCTACTCTTTGCCACCATTTCAAATTCCCTCATCAACGATGAGGCCATCTTCCCTTGTCCCCTTGCAAACCCCGCATTTACCTACTCCGTCTTAAGCTTTTGGAAGAAAAATGTTAAGACTTTGCTTGTGGGTTGAACGTTGTGGGGGTCCATCTATAGACCACTCCACCCTCATCATTGAGGCTAAGCAGCCAAGGTCCCTCATTTCCC
This sequence comes from Sequoia sempervirens, assembly GCA_007258455.2. Classification (NCBI taxonomy): domain Eukaryota; kingdom Viridiplantae; phylum Streptophyta; class Pinopsida; order Cupressales; family Cupressaceae; genus Sequoia; species Sequoia sempervirens. The sequence continues at coordinate 233,607,488 of VDFB02252616.1, read as the reverse complement.
TTTGAGCCTTTAACATGAAAATGACTAAGTTCAAATGTGTTGTGGGCCTTTCCTTGAAAGTCATCACCCATGACCCACCATCATCTAGTTTCTTTTCACAAATAGCCACATCTCCCCTTCTTCCTACATTATAGAGTCGGAGCTCTCCTCCTTTCTCTAATTTCCATCAAACAAGATGATCAGTGCCAAGGTCTCTTGTAGACCTGTCAGCATGGGCCACCTCCTGTAGACCACCACCTCATTACTGCCAGTCCCAAATGACCATATCCTAGTAGCTTTCTATCAGTCCCCACTCATAAAATTTTAAATGATTAGACTAGAAGGAGTCAAGCTAGATTTCCCTAACTACATGTAGGCCCTACATTGTGAGATTCTTCTTGTGGGTTTCTATTTCTTGAACACCATTTCTCAACAACAAAGCTCCAAGCATCTGTGATGCCTCCAGCTTCCACACTCCTTGAACCCACATGATCAAAGTGACCAATTGAATGCCTCTAAAGACTTCATAGTTGATTTCCCCACATTCCAAATGCCTTGTTGAAGATATCATCCCTGCGAACCTCGTTGTGGAACTTGGAGTGAGGGTGGTTGTCTATGGGCCACTATGACCCTAGTGTTGTTATGCTTCTGACTACTCTTGATAGCTTCTAGCCCAAGGAAACCCACATCCTAGGCCCACACCCTTGAATTTGACCCAAATGAGCCTTCAAAAATGAATGTTAATGGACTTTATGATCTTTTGAAGATGAATTGTTGATCTAACCCTTATTTTGCAACATTCAACTAATGATTCCCTAATTTTTTATGTGAATATGCTTACTATATCTTTGTTTGTAGGATTTATGGAATCTGTTGTGGGTACATCAAGAAAGTCTATAGAGAAAGAGAAGGGAAAGAATCCTACTAAAGCACCAAGGGGGAAAGAAGAGAAGTATCAAATGAAGTATTAGTTCCATGGGGTGGAAATCACCTCCAAAGTCACCCCTACCTAGGATTCAGTATAAGAAAACAACCTGGGGCATGTAGATATTGATGAGTTCAAATGAAGGGTCATGATCAACCCTACAACTGAGAATGCTTGAAAAATCTTAAAGAGTTGCCTCACCAAAGCAACCGGCTTCCCATCTACACTTGTAGGCCCATAGCTAGTGATGGTATGCAGAGAGTGCTATCATAGCGGTAGTAGAAAGGTTATAGATCATGATGGTAAGGTGTTGGAAGATCTATCTACCTAGTCCATAGGGAAAACATTCCACATCCCTACATTCAACCCCATGAAGGAAATAGAGAAGGGATATGCTAAGAACATGTGGAAAGCAGACTCTCTAGGGTGTAAGAAGTTGATCAACCAACATTGGTTGAAGGAAAAGAGGGGTAGTTCCACCAAGGTGCCACAAGAGCTATTTTGAAGTGATTTCTATTAAGAATACCATGATCTAGTCACCCTATTGAGTAGAGTAATGGGCATCCACACTTTTTCCTTCCTTTAAGAGTGGATCATCCTTGGAAAAATGAAGTTCCACTAGGCCAATATCATTAGTGACAACATGCATGAACAACTCATGGCTATAAAGAAAACATCTTAGTTCTACATGACATCTTACCTGGTATATCTAATAGCAGAGGTGTTCCCATACAAGGGCCTTTTCTTTGCATAGAACCTAAATCCAAGGAGAGGAGAACTCAAGGTATATGATTGCTATCCACAAGTATAGTACAAAAACTTTAAGAGAGAATATTAGAGAGTGAATTAAGACTTTGTAGGGAATATTATCAAACTCCTTAGGGGAGATTTTGAGAGAAGGATCTCACACAGTTCCTAGGAATTCATCCAAATATTCTGGGTACCTATTCATCTAGTTCCTAAAATTAACATATATTAGAACAAAGGATTTCTCTGAAAGGCCTTATAAGTTTCCCCAGTACCCCAATGACTAGATGGTTATATTGGAGGTCTCCTGATAGCTACAAACTGTCCATACTCTACTAAGTAATAAACATCAAGCATGGATGTTGTATCCCTTCAATTTTAGGAAAGGAATGTATGCCATCCCTGCTTTCTAGTGCACAAAGTATCTAGAAAAGGAAATAGTTCAATACTATCTAGACCTCCACATAGCTTGACCAAGAATGGATCTGCATGTGAAACTAAAGAAGTAGGTTGGAAAACAATATGCTCATCTCTTGCATATTGAAGATTTCTAGGCCAACTACAAGAATGATAAGGAGGTGCGAATGAGACACTATATTTAGATGAAAACCCACTTTGTGTGGTGAATAAACTTCTTCTCAATACCTGATAAAATTGTGGAAGAGGAGGACACCATTATTGATGAGATATTTGATGTTGTGGCCAAATTTCCAATAAGGCAGTGGGTAGATGCTCAAATTTCCCAAATCAAAATACAAGGAGCTAAGTTGACATATGGTGAGCTTGAGGATGAGCTTGAAAGTGAAACAAATAATGGAGCAGCTTCTACCCCAATAGAAGATGCACCTAAGTCATCTCCCATGACAAGATCAGGGAAAAGAAAGGATGTGTCTGATCACCAATCCAAGCATAAAGTCTACGCATGAAAGACCACAGAGAGTGAATCCCCAAAGAAGGAAAATAAATTAGGAGGATTCAACAAAATTCCAACTATTGAAAAGATCCACAACATGAAAGAGAAGAAGAGGCCGAGCACACATAGACACCACCTGCTACCTTTGCTCCCACCATTACCATTGTCGTTGCCACTTCTCCACCTCCCACCTCTCAGGCACTACCTATTTTCTCTCTTCCTACCATGGAAATCTTAGTTCACCTCACTTCCACCTAACCAATAGCCCCAATTATGGTGTTGGATTCTTCCTTGGCCATGACCTCACCACTATCATCTACCTCACTGCCTCCTCCATTTCTAATTATTTTTGTTGTAATTCCTTCAATAGCCACCACTACTATTCCCCCTCTCACCTTTCCAAAAGCCTTTTCAAAACACATGCAAGGGATACGTGCAAAAAAAATTAGGGTGATAATGAATCCAAATATTCAAGTTGTGATGGCCTAGATTGCTGTTGGCCTACCCATTCCTCCACCACCTATAGATCCACCAAAAATGGAGGCCACTATTTAGATATCCAAAGAAATGGAGAAACATCAAAGGGAGGTTGCCAAAGGAATAGTTGGACTCAAGGATCCTTTTAAGGATGATTATTTCAAGCACCTTATTGGGACTATAAAAATATGATGTTTTACATATGTTTTCATTCATAAATTTCCTGATTTGGTCCTACCGTTTGCATATTTCATCTATAGTTTTCCATATTTCCCCATTGAATCAATCGAGTTATGCATTTTTCATGTCTAGGTCCATATCGGCATAGGTCCTTTATTGTCTCCCCGACCCATGTTGCTTCTGTGTTGACATTTTTTTATTGCAGATATGTTGGCAGGACTTTTGTATTGTTTCGGTGACCGTGGAGGCTTATATCAGCATGTTTCTTGGCTGTCGAGGTTGCGTCTTACCAATTTCAACATGTCTCCCTAACTCAGTGTATGATTGTTCATGGGTTGGGGCAATCACCATAAGGTCTCAGCAAGTGACCTTCAGTCTCGCTGATGGAAAGCATGTAGATCCTTGCCGGTGTAGGTGTTGCCTTCTATTAGCGATCAAAAGTTATCTTGGGGTGATTTTCGGAAAAACAAAGGGATCTCTACGTGAGGTCTCCCCGATTGTTGGATGTTATGGCAATAGACTTGAGGGGAACTTATCGATGGGAGATACATAATGTCACAATGACACTCAAGGATGGATGAGAGTTTTCAATATAGCATGAGTACTCTTTATAACCTCTCCTAGACATTGTTTTGTCTTGCTAATAGCTCGATGAGTATCCTTTTTAGTGAGAAAACCTTGCAGTCCTGGTGAAGTTGAATGTAACAAAAGGTATTGCTCAGTATGAATTTTTGTTTTGGTGTATGGTCTTGGTGAGGAGCCTGGGGTCTTGCTAAATGGAATGCAACGGTGGCTTTGTTGGCAAGATAATTGGGTGGTCACAATGACATGACGTTAAATGGGAGGCTCTTGGTGAAACTTAAAACAACCTGTGTGAGGTATCTATGTGTTATAGCGAAGCACAGTGGGAACAAAGGAATACTATGTGGTTTTGGTATAACTAGTAGGTTGCTACAGCAAATGTGAGAGTGAAATACAAGTGCATGGGATGTCTAACAAGTGAATTGCCTTTGGCATGATGATACGGGTGTCTCGCTGACTATTCACTAGTGAAAATAGAATTTCAAAATGTTGTGGCTGATGTGAATACATTTGGTGACCATTGCTTGCTAGCTCGATTGGAGTCCGAATTCTATGGAGGGCCAACATGATATTTCAAATGTTTTATTTTCTTAATGTTGGGTATAAATATGCCCCTGGATTGTAATTGAACATCATGAGATTTTAGATTACATATAGTAGATTAGGAATGGCTACAGTAGAATAATTTCTCTTATCAGAGACTATGTGCATGTTTTAAAATGGTGAGTTCAATGAAAATCAGCTAGTGTGGCAGGTTATTTCTAGTGTCAATTGTATGTTGAACTTATTGAGAAGTATTAATGAAGCTGTCTCCAAGTTGATTCTTTCTGGTTGTTTAAATTGATGTAACAAGTTTACTTTTAGTTTATCAATGCACATTTGTTGTATTTGTGTGATTAATTGACTAGTTCTCTCAAGTAAAGATTAAATCCTTTTCGTTGATCATCGTAATCAAGAAGATTCATCTGGATTATTAAAAAAGAGCTCAGTGGTCATAGTCTTGCATTGTTTATACAAGTTATGAATAGATCATATGCCTGCAATTTGATTTTCTACCAGAATAGGTTGCCCACTTCTATTTCATTTGACTCTGCATACCCAATAAGGCACTGGTCTCTGCAATTTTATCATTTGAATTCATTTAGTTTCTTTACATTTGTTTATTAAGCATTTTAGGATTTTAGATTAGAAGATTGCTATAAAGTTGGATTTCATTTGTTCACTGTTATCTGCCATTGTGGATGAAGCATTTCAAGAAAGATAATCACAAGTTAAGCCTGCATTATTCAAGAGAGGTACACCTGCCCAGGTTTTGCAGCACCTAAAGAGTAGAAGGTTGAATTCTTTTGACCTTGTCTATTGCCCTAAAGTGTATCAAGAGATTGGAAATCCCTTGAGGCATTCAGCCTATGTTTTTGAGAGCTAACACACCTAAAGCCTACAATGGGCATAAATATGGATAAGGTGGTGAATGATGAGGAAAAGTCACACTCTTCAGAGGAAGATACTAAATCCCTTAATGCCACATACATCATAGACACCTTAGATCAGGAGCTTGAAGAAGAGCTATCCCAACAACTCAAGGATATAGGAGAAGAGCTTGAATCGAAGAAGCAACCTTCCAAAGAAAAAGAGGACACTAATGTCAACATGGAGATACTTGAAGAGCCTCCACTAGTCGAGAAAGACAAGGGCCTTATTCAAGAAGAAGAGGTACCTCTTGAAGGGGAGAAAGAAGAAGAAAAGGAAGAAGATGTACCGAAAAAGAGCCTCAAGCTTGAGATTCATGTGGAGCTTGAATAGGAAGAAGAAAGAGTGCCTCAGAAGGAAAGCATCACTAAGGAGAACATAGCAACCATGAGTCAAAAAGGGAAAGGACTATACATATTGAGGACTTAGATGAAGACCAGGAAAGAATAGAACATGAAACCTTAGGCCATGAAGAGCAACAACTCCACCATGTGCAAAGAGAGGAAGGTGATCATGAATCACCAAAAGGGGAAACTCAGATGCCTGATTGGTTAGAGAAGCAGCTACTAAAGAAAGCCCCTACTCTTGTTGATCCAAAGACCTAACTCGAGGCTATACTAGCAAGAGTGCAAAAAAATATGAGAAAAGAGAAGAATCCAAGAATTTTCTACCACATCACAGTTGATGCATCTAGATCAAGGATAGTGTAGATTGCTACCCCAATGATAGACAAAGTTGATGGGGTCAACTATAATATTTCCGTTGTCAACTTGGGCCCTACAACAAGACAACAAAAAATTGATGATTTTTAGGGGTCAGTGGCTATGATTATGCAATAGATGAACAAATTTTGAGATGTGTAAAAGTAGCTAGAGGGAACAAAAAATATATTTTACTGATTCACTAAGCTATATAAGATCACCTATCCTAAGCTTGAGGCTATTCTCAAGATGCTTGAGAAAATAGGGGAAAAGGAGTTGGTGCTTGCAAAATATGATCACTGGCTAGTGGAGACATGGAAAATGGCCCTAGATCACAAGAGGGACATCCTGGAAAGAGTGTTGCATGAGGTTGAGCTCAACCTTGAATGGGTCATAGCACACATGACTGATAGTGAGGACTACCTCAAGCTAATGACTGATTGTGATATGCCTGCCCTAGAGCTAGATCAAGAGAAAATTAGGCCATTGTTCCATAAAAAGGTGGATCAAGGGGTATTAGATTTATTAACATCATACTTCATGGAATTTTTTGTGAGGACATTCACTCAGTCTAAAAAATTAATGAAAATGACACCAAGATGCACAAAGCACTCAGATAAAATCACTGGAAAATTGAAGAGGCTGAGCTTCCAAGTTTTTTAATCCAACATCATGGAATCGGATAAGCTTTAGGAACTGATTGGGAAATTTGTGGAGTATGCCATCGTTCAGAAAAGTGAAGGAAAACTAGTGATTGATGTTGAGTTTTAGATAGTATAAGCTTGAAAAACAAGGTAGTCACTAGAAGGAAAAAATGCTACAATGTTAGAGCCACTAGAGGATTAAATAGGAATGAGACAAAAATGTATTTTATATTAATAAATTTTGGGGGTAGGTGAAACTCTAATGTAAAATGAATCTTGGCCACATAATGAAAGTAAATCCTGGCCATTCATTTCACTTTTGGAAAACTATAAAGAGGGGCCTCCTCTCATTTTCAAAGGGAGACTTGAGTTGTTGTAAAGACATGTTGCAAAAATTTCAATAGAATTTCATTATTTTGGTGGATTCTTTCGTTTCTCACATGTTACATAATTTATCTTCTCAAAGTTGATAGATTTAGATAGATTTGGTTTTCTTTTCTAAGTGCTTTAAGTAGCTTTAGTAGTATAGTGCATGTTGTCCATTGATATTGAAGAATGTTACTATATTGATGCCTTCCATGTTCATGCTTATTGTTGTTTCTTGATGATGAACAATAGTGTAAAGCTAGTTTGAACATTAATTCATTGATGCACTTAAATTTCATCTTTTATTCATGATTTATGGTGAATGAATAACTGAAAATCTATAGACCTTAGAAGATAGCACTAGTTTCATGACACTATATGTTGTTTGGTTAAGTGGAACATAGTTTTAGGAAGGCTAGCCACTGTATCATCCTCCATTATCATAGTTCATCATTAGTTGTACGCCTAGGAAATCTTACCTCCCTTTTCTGTTTTGACCTTTCTTTGAAATAGTAGTTTAGGAAAAGTTTTCAGCATCATTGTAAAGCCAAATCTGATGTTGAACATGGAGTTTTAGACTTTTGTTTTGAACTTGCAGCAATTACACCTCACTTTCAAAATCTCATAAACTCCATTTGAAGACCCAATTCCCTTCCAACTTAGAAAATTGTCCATGCCCCTTGTGATTACCATAAAATAACATCAATCCATTGATTTTTTTTTGCAAGTCATGACCTGACACTTGAGAGACCTTGGGGTAATTTTCTAAAATTTGTTTGTAGGAAGTTTCCTTTCAAGAGAGGTAGTGCACTTGTGTACTACCTATGTTGAGAACTGAAAAAACACCCATCAACAGAATTGGTACTAGAAGGAGGGCATCCCTTTTTTTTAACCTAGATTGAATTGGTTCCTTCTCCCCTTAGAGGTTCCAAAGAATGTTAAGATCTACTCCAAACAAAGGTGAATTCCAATAGATACCACCCCCTACCAAGGCTAAGAGAGCCAGAAGAGGGGAAGCATCTGCCTTAGTCTCTGCTCGGCCCACTTTACCTCCTCTTTCCATCCATTCACCCCACTCTTCCGCTTCCTTTTTGGTAGCCCTTTACTCTTCCCAACTGCACCAAGCTGCCTTCCAACCCATCACTTCTCACATCCAAGGCACTGACCCTATCCCGACACTTCAAAACCAAGGTGTTGCCTCAAGTACTATTGCTCCTTTGTAGCCCTGAGTTACTATAGCACAATTGGTATAACCTCCACCACCCATCACAACTTGGTTTAGGTAATAACACATCTCCCTTTTCCTTCAATGACTATCATGACATGCCAAAGAATCTAGAGGGCTTTTTCATGAAGTTCCATTCTTGTGATACATAGAGGATAGTAGAGGAACATATCAAGATATTTCAAATAGCTTTGAAGGACATGTAAATAGATCATGAAGATGTGGCTTGCAAACTCTCTCCTTACTCTTTGGGGGATGAGGCCTTTTATTAGTACATCAACCTGCCTACTGGGTCCATTACCACATGGAATCTATTAAAGAACACCTTCTTGCATAGATTCAAGATTCTAATCAACCGTTCTGAGTTATACCAACAATTCATGTCCATTCGAAGGGAAGTCAATAAATCTATTAGCTCCCTCAATGATCAGTTCCATCATGCTTACATGAGACTACAAAAACCCTATATGGTTAATCATCCCTCTGCTTGTCAAGTTTACTATGTTGGCTTAGATAGCCTAATGTTTGCATTAGTGAAAAGAATGCATCCTCTTCCTGCTAGCTTAGTGGAGGCCTATGCAAAAGCCATCATAGAAATCATGGATCTAGGATAGAACATTGTTTTTCCACTACCATTCTTGGGCCCAACTTCTCATCCAATGAAGATCTAAGGACTTACCTAGGCCTTGGCACATCAAACACCAATCATTAATCAAGTTTCACAGCTGCTGATGGTACCTCATCTGGGGTAGAAATTAAATAAAACACCTCCAATGCCTCATTACCTACAACCATAGCAGCAACAAGTTTATCCTGAACAACCTCAAGTGCCTACATACTTATAGGGGTCTGAGTTCCCTCCTATTTAATAGAATCAACTAGCAGTACAACTAGTCTTCCTCCAAAATCAAGCACCTCAATCGACAACATAGAGAAGGGTCAAATAGATGAATTGATGAAGATAATCAAGGAGATGTCAACTAAAATGAAACACTTAAGAAATAAAAATAACAAACTACAAGCCTCCCAAATAATTATTCAAGAAAATCTCAACCAAGACAACCATGATGTAGGTAAGTCTTCCAGATAAAATTATGAGAGAGGTCAAAGTTCTAACCAAGGATTTGAAAGAAGGCCTTCATAAAGATATAACCAAACATGGAATACAAGGCCCAACAATAGAGGCATTTCCACCCCTCTTCATCAACCGACCAATTCAGATAAGACTACAAGTGGAGTATACTTAGCAGAGGCAGCCTTGTCTAGATGGTGCTACATTCACAAAACAAATAGGCATTCTGAATTGGATTACCCTGATTTCTAAATAACCACATAAATTTTCTGAGTAGAGGTCCAAAATGTGGTAGATGGTGTAGGTTGAAGATACATAGTCCAATTTGAACCATACGATTCCTCAATGCTCATGGTTAATCAAGATCCTTTCCCATGAAGCGAAATTAACATGCCTAAAAAGGAGACCACTGCCCCAAATGATGAAGAAGCAAAAGAGGTAAGCAACAAAGGTCCTTTATCTTATCTCTGAAGTCAATTTAGTAGATAATGGTATAGTAGATGAGTATGAGTCATGTGAGGATGAGGTCCAAATGTTCCATTAGAGAGCAACCCCTTATAACTTGAGGAATAGACAAGTAGGGGGTCCTTTTACAACCTCCACTCCACCCAATAAATTTTGTACTCCGCCTGATCCAAATGCTAGCAACAACCTAGGCTGCACTAATGTTCCCACTCAATATTTCAATAAGAATAGGTAATCAAACAAAACCAAAAACCAACCCACTAGTTCCTCTCAAGATAGGTCTTCTGAAGCAAAAATTGAGCAAATAGGTGAATATGTGGCTAAAGAATTTAAGAAGGTCAAGCTAAGCCTGTTAGCCTTTGAATTGCTTAAGGTCTTAACAATTAGAAATACCCTCTTTAGGGTGCTTAATGGGACTACCTCCTCCAAATCAGCCAAATAAATACCTGCAAAAAGGATCTTCTTTGACAAATCACAAAATGAGCTTATCATCAAGGAAATCCTAGGGAAGAAAATAGATCAACCCTCAAATTAGCAAACATGCAAGCAAATGGCTAAGGAAGAAAATTAAGCACAAACTAGGAATAAAGCCAATGATAAGAACAAGGATCAAATAGCTTAGGAAAACACATCCATGGGAAGCTAGAAACTCCTCTCTTCTTGACTACCATTAGGATATTTGGAAAGAATTTGTGCAACTACATGCTCAATTTAGGAGCATTGGCCAATGTCATGCCTCTCGCAGTATGTAAAGCTCTAGGAATACTCTCAACTCCCTCTTGATGGAAGGTGACCTAGTTGGAAAAGATAGATGTAAATATAGTAGGAGAAATCAACAGGATACCCATGTAGATTGCTATTGATCTGAGGGTGCAACAAGTCATCAACATTCAAGTTGTTGATATCCTGGACACATATGACATAATACTGGGAAGGGACTTCGCTCAGGCATTAAATGGATATGTTGCAACAAGTTTTTCTCACTTATGACTACTATGGAAAGGGTTTCCAAACTTGATTAACATTGATTGGGAGCCATGTATGAAATTAATGATCACAAAGTACAACACAAATGAGGTACTATTTACTAAAATAGAACTAGGTAATCATTGTCTTGTGCCATATCAAGAACTAGAGTTCCAAAAAGAGGAAGTGGCTAAAGAGATTCTCCTCATGTTATATAGTCCTCCTGCTAGTTTATTCAATGCATCTTAGAGCATAGATATGTTGATTGAATTAGATGGCAAAGAATCCTATGAGGATGGAAATCGGAGATTGTTGGATGGATTCCAATACTTTATGCAAAAATGCATGTAGGATTAGCTCAACTTAGGAGCAAGAATGGAATTTCAAGAGATCCTATTACCCAGTTGGTGCAAGGTACACAATGCTTCCCACTCCAAATTTGAATGTTTCTTGTGACAAACAATAGTTGAGCACATTAGAAGACAAGTCACCCCAAAAGGGGAACTCCAAATAGAACATCTAAACCAAAGCCATGTTGAGTCTACACATTCACCTAAAGATGCTAAAATAGGTGTCCAAACAAAATAAGATGTGTACTCTATTGGTTCCAAGGCCCAAGGTTCCTCTAAGTTTTGAGAATTACACTTTCATAAGTCCAAATCCAAGTAGGGAGGCAAAGTTGGATTCAAACTTATCAGCCCCATAGGTAAGGCATACTTCACTGCTCATAGACTCCAATTCTATTGCACCAACAATGTGGCAAAGTATGAAGAATTAGTTCATGGTCTCTTGATGGCCTTGAGAAAGAAGGTTAAAATGTTACAAGTCTTTGGTGATTTGGAGCTAGTAGTAAAGCAAGTAAGAAAGTTGTATTCCTACCATGATAGGAGACTAGAAAATTATAGGCATAGAGTTAGGGATCTCATAGAAAACCTAGATGCATTTAGCATTCAGTTGATCCCTCATTACAAGAATCATACTACCGATGCCTTAGCCCAGGTAGCTATCACCCTACAACCTATATCATTGATTGGCCTAAAGAAGTTCACTGTTGAGCTTACTTCCACTCCATCAGTGCCATATAATATCACTAACTTACAAGTATTCAATGATGACAAACATATCTTGGATTTCATCACCAACTCTGGTGTGTTTGTGACTCAAATAATTGATGAGCTAGAATCCAAAGAGGTTGAATTAGACATAGGAGTCATTAATCTTAAAACAAACACAATACCATGAGGTATGGCTCAAATTGAATGTATATTTGATTTGGATTAGATTAGAGATCAGGGTTAGCAAACAAAGAAGGATTCCATTGACAACCAATGTGATGCTCACAACCTAGGAATGAATGAAGAGGTCAATAATGTGTTCATTGGAAAAGTGTGCATGCTAGAAGAAAGGAAAGGGATTATTGATGACCTATGCAAGTAACCTAATGTGGTTTCTTGGAGCTACAAAGACTTGAAGAAATACGACACCTTGATCATCACTCATACCATCCCTTTCAAGTCAGATGTGAGACCTTTTTGACAACATCAGTGCCCTATCAATGCATTGCTAGAACCCATCATCTACAAGGAAGTCCAAAATTTGCTATCTACTAGAATCATATTCCCAATTAGACACTCCATGTGGGTGGAAAACTTGGTCCCAATTAGGAAAAATAATGGAGAAATCAGATTATGTGTAGACTTCCACAACTTGAACAAAGCCTCAAAAAAGGATACAATTAGGTGATGGTATAGTATGAAGATAGGCATAAGACAAAATTCACCACCAAATGGGGAACCTTTGTGTATAAAAGAATGTTGTTCAGATGAATCAACACTACCGCAACCTTCCAGTACACCATGGAGATCACTTTTAAGGACCTGATTGGAAAGTGCATCATAATATAAATGGATGACCTCACTATGTTTTCAAAGAAAAGAGGAGATCATGTCTCTGATTTATGCAAGGTCTTCTATAAGTTCAGAGAGTTTGGAATTTCCCTTAATACAAAGAAGTGTATCTTTAGAGTTACAATAGGAAAGCTACTTGGCCACATAATCTTAGAGAAGGGAATCTCCATAGATCTAGAATGCATTCAATATATTCTAAAAATTTAGCTTCCTAGTAGCAAGAAAGAGCTGAAATATTTCTTTGGAAAGATCAACTTCACCAGAAAGTTCATCATAGGCTTTGCTAAAATTTTCAAGCCACTAAATGCTATACTGAAGTAGGACACAAAGATTGAATGGGTTCCTAAAGCCAGGTAGGCTTTCAAAGAAATCAAGATGGAAATTGATGATGCACCAGTGCTAGTCAACCTAGACCATGTGAAATCATTTTACATCTATTCATTTGATTTAGATCACACTTATGCCAACATACTAACCCAAAAGGATTATGAAGGGAGTGAACAACCAATTTCCTTCATGAGTGCTCCAATGAAATATGTAAAGTTAAGGTATCACAATGTTGAAAAGAAAGCATGCACTTAAGTCAGAGGAGTTAAGAAATTCCAACATTACATCTTGTGGAATAAGGTGTTTGCAATTGTACCTAATCCAACAGCTAAGACATTACTACTGCAGAATGAACTAGAGGAAAGGAGAGACAAATGGGTCACCTTATTACAAGAGTATGATATGGAGATTCAGCCCATGAATTTGGTTTGAGGACAAGCCCTCATAGGAACAATAGTTGAAATGATAGTCGAAGTAGGATGTGAGCTCAGCATACAATAGTACCAATTGGAAGATGTTTCTCCCAGAGAGTGGTATGACAACATCATCTACTATCTACTAAACAACAAGTGCCTTTCCTAGATGTAGGGAGTATAAAAGTGCACTTTAAGGCTGAAGAGCAGCAACTATATGCTACAAGGATCCACTTTATATAAGAGAAACCATGAGGGAATCTACCTTAGATGCCTTAGAAAATAAGAAACTCAAGTATTGAAGGAGTTACATAATAAATTTGGTACTAGCTATGGATCTAGCCCTTCAACCACTCACCGAATTTTGTGAGTTGGGTACTACTAGCTAACAGTGTATAAAGATGTGCACAACCATGTTAGAACTTGTGAAATTTGTCAAATTGCTACTACCATAGAAAGAAATGTTGTTGTCCCACTACAACCAATCCTAGAGGTAAGGTTGTTCACTCAATCGGGACTTGACTTTATTGGTTCAGTAAGACCACCATCTTCTGTAGGCCACAAGTACATTCTGACCAATTTTTATTACTGTACTTGATGGATAGAAGCAATAGCATGTAGGCAATGCACTACTGAAATGGTTGTTAACTTCTTAGAAATTTTTCTCTTGAATCATTCTATCTACCCTTATGCCCTCATGTGTGATAATGGCCTTTCCTTTTCCTCACTTAAGTTCACTAGTTGGGCCTTCAATTATGGAATTGCACTGAAATTTTTGTCCAACTATTACCCTCAAGGAAATGGCCTATCTGAATCAATGAACAAAAATATGATAACCATGATAAAAAAATTGCTTGACAGAAACCCTAAGGATTGGCACACCTAGCTACATTTTTTCCTCTAGGAAAATCGTACACACCATAAGGATTCTTTGGGTGATTCCCCATTCCATCTCATCTATGGCCTAGAGCCTATATTTATTTTCCACCTAAAGATCCCCACCCTCTAGTTTCTCAACACATGCTATGAGGATGGAGATTGTCAAGAAGCCCGCTTGGATGAACTGTTGCACCTAAAAGAAGTCTGTGATAGAGCAATTGAATTTTTTTCCAAACACCAAGGCATAGTTAAAATATGGTTCAATCACCAACCCAAAGTCAAGGCCTTAAGGATTGCTAATTTAGTCCTTTGTTGGGACAAGGCCGATGAAAAATTTGACAAGCTCTAGCTTGGCCCCTTTCAGATTTCAAAAATTTTAGGTGATAATACCTTTCACCTCAAGACACTCACTAGAGAGGATTTCCTGTTTCCTGTCAATGCATAGCACCTCAAGCATTATTTCCTCAAGTTTTTTATGTTCATTTTTTTATATAGTTGTATATAGGTTAGTTTAGGTTTCCTTTTGCTTTGCTGATGTGCCTTCGCTTTATTTTTGCTCACATTCTCGACTACTCTTTTTTTCTAAGAGTATTCCTTTTTTCTTGATGTAGTGGTCATGCTTGGCATATTAGATGGATTACTCTTCTATTTACTCCATTTTGTTCTTTGCATAAATCTTCATTTGTAACTATTGATTTTTGAATGCTTCCCTAAAGTGGTTTCTTTATTTGAACTCTAACTTAACCTAAAGCAGAAGCCTTGGTTCAATCTTTTCACACTTATCTCAGATCATGCATAAAAATACACTTTAATGTTTTTGAAGGACTGTACAATAGTTGTATGAGGTCTTGGCAAGTGAAAAGTATTAAGTCTACTTAGTGACCACTATGATTCCAAATCCACAGTAAGCTTCGATGCTTACACAATTGAGCAAAAAGAAAGAGTACCAAAAGAAAATATCATGGAAAAGAAAAGAAAGCATTAAAACAAGCAGTTGTGAGGGTGTGTGAGCAACTCTATTGGGGCTATGGATGATTGACTAGCAATAGAACAATGTTCGTTAGGTCACAATGAAAAATCCATCAAGGCTATGGATGCCTGACTAGCATTGGAGCAATGTCTGGGTTATTTTTGGGGTTAGACAACTTACATAGCTTGCCTTGTCTAATTAACGACTATTTGTTATAGTTTCTAAAGAAAGGTAAATGAGCTCACCATGCACACACTTTTAAGATATTCTCTTGACTTGGTTCAACTAAATATCTTTTCCTCTTTCAAGTTTCATAGTTCACTAATGGAAACTAGCTTCTAGTCTGTGAAACCAAATATTTTGGGTCCTGAATGAACATTTACCCTTAGAATGCTCGGGAGCATTCTCCCATCAAAATCACCATTTATTGTGCCTATAGCATACACACCTTGCTCAAAATGGGGACCCTCTCTTTTCACCTTTTCCAGGTCTCCTTTTACCTTCACGTCATTTTGTGTGCCAAAAAATTTTGAGTTCGAGGTGGTCAAGGGACCCTAAACTCATCATCCTTAGTTGACCAAAATTCACCACCCAAGAAATTTCTAAGTCCTTGGATTTTGCAAGATTTCCTTGGTAGGTTTCACTTAGTTTTCAAATTAGCCTCCTTCAACTCCTATGGGTCCACCCTTGTGGGTTTCCCCTTGTGTGTCACTGCCTTCCGCTCATCAGCAGCCAACCCAAGACATCTGCCTACATGGAAGTCCCTACATGTTCTGTCATCATCCTCTTTTCACCACCTGTCAAATGGCAATGTCCGGGATTCCTTACACCTCGTGGGTTTCACCATTCCCCCTATTGCCCTTTTTGAGTCTCGTGCCTAGCTACCCCACCAGCTACCATATGAGCATTGAGTACAGATCATAAATGTGTTTTTTCCTATAAATAGATGAATTGACCTATCATTTTTAGCCTGCACTAGTCAAAATTTGATAGATAGAAATGTCCATCGCTTCCTTCATGCCTACATTACCTTTTGGTAGATCGAAGTTCAGCCCTAATTGAGATTCATTGTGCCTCACAGGTATTTCCACTATTGTTAAACTAGGAAACATCTTTTGAGTTGAGTTTTCTAAAATAGTGAAAAATCTTAAGATGAACCTCAAAAATATTTTGGGTAGCCAATTAAACACAAAATTCTACACAAACCCACTTTAACAATATTTTGAAATTTATTCAAACTTAACCTTTAAGGGAAACAAAAAACTTGGCCCCACCACTACTGTTCTTCATAGGGTGTTCAAACCATTTTGACCCGCATCCTCATCATTGCTTCTTGGAAAATTTTAGAATTCAAACAAAAATCTAAGCCTTAAAGTCTTGGCAAGTTTTCCTTTGTAGGCAGATGTTGTCCTTCTGTTACCCTGGTAAAAGAACAAGACATCGAACACAAATGGAAAACTTAAGATCTAAGAACCCTGGAAAGTCCAATTTTATGAGCCACAACATGCAGGTGACACCTAGCTTACTGCCATTCTTAAACAATCAGCCTTTCCCAACACCCCACACCATGGGTTCTACCGGAGCCATCTTCGTTGAGTGCTAAAGTGGCTGAGTCTTCCTCTATGAGCCACTTACTATGTGTTGCTCCTTTCTCTTCATTTTTGTTTTAAATGCCCTCATTTGTGGCGATGCCCTTGCCTCATTTTTCCTTGTGGACCCCACATTTCCCTACACTACCTCAAGATTTTGGAAGAAAAACACTAAGACTTTCCTTGTGGGCCGAACATTGCAGGGGTCCATCTATGAACCACCCCACCCTCATCATCAATTCTATGTAGTTGAGGACCCTCATCTTCATATATTGTGGACTTTGACCCCTACATTTCCCTTTGAGCCTTTAACATGAAAAAAACCAAGTTCAAGTGTATTGCAGACCTTTCCTTGCAAGTTGTAGCCCGCGACCCACCATCTTCTAGTTTCCATTCGCAAATGGCCACATCTCCCCTTCTACCCATATTCTGGATTCCAAGCTCTCCTATATTGTCCAAGTTCATTCAAATGAGATGATCAGTGCCAAGGTTTCTTGCAGACCCGCCAGTGTAGGCCACCTCCTGTGAACTGTTGCCTCATTACTATCGGTCCCAAATGACCATCTCCTAGTAGCTTTCTATCAATCCCCACCCACAAACTTCAAAATGATCATACTAGAAGGAGTCAATCCATACTACCCTAGCCACTTGTGGTCCCTGTATTGTGGGATTCTTCTTGCAGGTTTTTGCCTCTTGTCCATTGTTTCTCAACGATAGAGCTCCAAGCATCTGTGATGCCTCCAACTTTTGCACTACTTGAACCCACATGAGCAAAGAGACAAATTGAATTCCTCTAAAGACTTCATAGTTTATTTCTTAGCATGCCAAATTTCTTGTTGAAGATCTCATCCCCCCAAACCTAGGTGTAGAACTTAGAGTGCGGGTGGCCCTCTACAAGCCACCATGACCCTAACATTATTTTACTTCTGACTACTCCTAATGGCTGCCAACCTAGGGAAACCTATATCCCTAGGACCATACCCTTGAATTTGACCCAAACGAGCCTCCAAAAATTTATATTAATGAACTTTATTATCTTTTGATGATGAATTGTTGATCTAACCCTCATTTTGCAAGATTTAACTAATGCTTCCCTATTTTTTTATGTGAATATGCTTACTGCATCATTGTTTGTAGGAGTCATGGAATCTATTTCAGGTACATCATAAAAGACTACAAAGAAAGAGAAGGGAAAGAAGTCTGCAAAAGTACCAAGGGGGAAAGAAGATAAGGATCAAATGATGTATCAGTTCCATGGGGTGGAAATCACATCCAAAGTCACCACTATCTAGGATTCAGTATCAGACACCAACCTAGAGCATGTAGATATTGATGAGTTCAAATGAAGGGTCATGATCAACCCTACAACTAAGAATTCCTAAAAAATCTAAAAGAGTGGCCTTGCCAAAGTAGCCAACTTCCCACCTACACTTGCATCCCTAGAGCTAGTAATGGTATGTAGAGAGTACTACCATAGTGGCAGAAGAAAGACTATAGATCATGATGGTAGGGTGTTGGAAGATCTATTTGCTTGGTCCATAGGGCAAACATTCCATATCCCTACATTTGACCTCATGGAGGAAACAAAGAAGGGATATGCTAAGAACATGTGGAAAGAAAACTCTCTAGGGTCTAATAAGTTGATAAACCAACATTGGTTGAAGAAAAAGAGAGGTAGTGCCACCAAGGTCCCATAGGAGCTATTCTGGAGCAATTTCTATGAAGAATACCATGATCTGGTCACCCTATTGAGTAGAGCAATGGGAATCCCCACTCTTTCCTTCTTTCAGGAGTGGATATTCTATTTCATTAAGGAGATCATTTGTGGAAAAACAAATTTCCATTGGGCCAAGATCATTAGTGACAACATGCACAAACAAATCATTTCTATAAAGAAAACATCTTATTTCTACATGACATTCTACATGGTATATCTACTAGCAGAGTCTTTCCCATATAAGGGCCTCTTTGTTGCACAAAACTCAAATCTAAGGAGAGGAGAACTCAAGGTATATGATCGCTATCCACAATTGTAGTACATAAAATTTAAGAGAGAATATCATAGGATGAATGATGTCTTCATAGGGCATATTATCATACTCCTTGGGGGTGATTTTGAGAGAAGAGTCTTGCATAGTGCCTAGGTATTCATCCAAAGATTCAGGTACCTATTCATCCAATTCCTAAAATTCACATATATCAAAATAAAGGGTTTTGCTGAAAGGCCCTATAAGATGCTCTGGTACCCCAATGACTAGATGATTATATTGGAGGCCTTCTGATAACTGTAAAATTCCCATACTCTACTAAGTGATAGACACCGAGCAAGGATCCCATATCCCCTCAATTTTAGGGAACAAATGTATATCATCCCCACTACCTAGTGCACAAAGGATTCATAAAAGTAAATAGTTGAATACCATTTGGATCTCCACACGACTTGACCAAGAATGGACCCATAGGGGAAATTGAAGAATCAGGTTTGAAAAAAGTATGCTCATCTCCTACATATTGAATATTTCTGGTCCAACTGGAAGGATGATTAGGAGGAGAAAATGAGGCACTATATGTAGATGGGAACCCAATTTTTGTGGTCAATAAACTTGTTCCCAAGACCTAATCAAATTGTGGAAGAGGAGGACACCATTCTTGAGGAGAGATTCGATGTTGTGGCCAACTTGCCACTTCCATTGACAGATTGGGATGAAGCAGAGGTTAATGACCTCACTATTGTAACAAGGCCAGTGGAAAAAAGAACAAGGCAAGGCACTGGGTAGATGCTCAAATTTCCCAACTCAAATTGCAAGGAGCTGAGTTTACATATGGTGATCTCGAGCATGAGCTTGAAAGTGGAACAAATATTGGAGTAGCTACTACCCTAAAAAAGAAGCACTTAAATCCCCTCCCACAACAACATCAAGGAAAAGAATGGATGTGTCTTAAAACCAACCCAAGAATAATGTCTACACATGGAAGACAACAGAGGGAGAATCCTTAAAGAAGGTGAAGAAATTAGGAGGATTTAGTGAGATTTCAACTATTGAAGATCCACAACTTGAAGGAGAAGAAGAGGTTGAGCACCCATAGTCACCACCTACTACCTTTGCTCCCATCATTACTACTACCTTTGCCACTCCTCCAGCTCTCGCCTCTCAAGCGCTACCTATTTCCTCTCTTCCAATGAGGAAAATTCACTCTTTAGAGGAAGATACTAAAGCTAGAGGGTAGAATGATCATAAGATAAGGTGGCAACCGATGAGGAAAAGTCACAATCTTTAGAGGAAGATACTGAAGCCCTCAATGCCACATATATCATAGAGACCTCAAATTAGAAGCTTTAAGAAGAGCTACCCCAAAAACTCAAGGATATAGGAGAAGAGGTTGAATGGGAGAAGTAGCCTTCTAAAGAAAAAGAGGAAATTGATGTCAGCATGGAGGTACTTGAAGAGCCTCCATTGGTCGGGCAAGACAAGGGCCTTATCCAAGAAGAATAGGTACCTCCAAAAGGGGAGAAAGAAGAGAAAAAGGAAGAAAAGGAAGAAGATACTATGAAAAAGAGCCTCAAAACTAGGATTCATGCAAAGCTTGAATGAGAAGAAGAAAGAGTGCCTCAGAAGGAAAGTGTCACTAAGGAGAACATAGCCACCACTAAGTTAGAAAGGGAAAGGACTATAGATATTAAGGACTTAGATGAAGAAGAGGAAATCATAGAACAAGAAGCCTCAGGCCATGAGGGGCAATAGCTCCAACATGTGCAAAGAGAGGAAGGTGATCATGAATCACCAAAAGGGGAAGCTCAAATGCTTGATTGGTTAGAGAAGCAGCTGCTAAAGAAATTCCCTACTCTCATTGATCCAAATACCTAACTCGAGGATATACTAGGAAGAACACAAATGAAGATGAGAAAAGAGAAGAATCCAAGAGTCTTCTCCCACATCACATTTGATTTATCTAGATCAAGGATAATGTAGATTGCTACCTCAATGATAGACAAAGGTGAGGGGGTTAGCTATAACATTTACACTATCAACTTGGGCCCCGCAACAAGAGAGAAAGCAAATCATCAGTTCTAGGGGTTAGTGGCTATGATTATGCAACAGATGAACAAGGATCAGTCCTCTAATAAGAAGCTCAAAGAATAAGTGGTGGATATCACCACATATATTTATCAATGGACATCATTAGAGATAGAAACCCCAACAACGTCTTCTGCAACCCTACTTCTCTCCCAGGAAGAACTCAACAAGATGGAGAAGATGAAGAATTAGACCAAGGCTATTGTAGATTGGTTCCAATGAGTGCTTTATAATGGTGACATGGGCATAGGACATGTTGGCCAAATGGCCAAAAAAATTTGAGACATGTAGAAGTAACTAGAGGGCACATAAAAGATATGTCATGGGTTCACCAAGCTATATAGGATCACCTATCCTAAGCTTGAGGCTATTCTCAAGATGCCTAAGAAGATATGGGAAAAGAAGTTGGAGCTTGCAAAAGATGATCACTAGCTGGTGGAGACATGGAAAATGGCCCTAGATCACAATAGGGACATCCTTGAAAGAGTGATGCATGAGGTTGAGCTCAAACTCAAATGGGTCGTAGAACACATGACAGATAGTGAAGACTACCTCAAGCTAATGACTAATTATGATATGCCTGCCCTAGAGCTAGATCCAAATAAAATTAGGCCATTCTTCCATAAAAAGGTGGAGCAAGGGGCAATAGATGTATTAACATCAGATTTCAAGGACTTTTTTGTGAGGGAATTCATTCGGTCCGAGCAAGTAATCAAAGCCACACAAGGATGCACAAAGCACTGGGAGTAAATCATTGGAAGATTCAAGAGGTTGACCTTCCAAGTTCTTCAATCTGACATCAATGAATGGGATGAGATTTTAGAACTAATTGGGAAATTTGTGGAGTATGCCACCATTCAAAAAAGTGATGGAAAACTAGTGATTGATGACGAGTTTCTGACAGTATAAGCTAGAAAAAGAAGGTAGTCACTAGAAGACAAAACTGTTATAGTGTCAGAGCCACTAGAGGATGAAATAGGAATGAGAAAAAAATGTATTTTATATTAAAATATTTTACGGGTAGGTGAAATCCTAATGTAAAATGAATCTTGGCCACAACATGAAACTAAATTCTATCCATTCATTTCACTTTTGGAAAACTATAAATAAGGGTCTACTCTGATTTTTAAAGGGAGAGTTGAGTTGTTGTAAAGACATGCTGCAAAAATTTCAATAGAATTTCACTATTTTGGTGGATTCTTTTGTTTCTCACATGTTACATGATTCATCTTCTCAAAGTTGATAGATTTAGATAGATTTGGTTTTCTATTCTAAGTGCTTTAAGTAGCTTTAGTAGTATAGTGCATGTTGTCCATTGATATTGAAGAATGTTATTGTGTTGATGCCTTCTATGTTCATTTTTTCTAATGTTTGTTGATGATGAACAATAGTGTAAAGATATTTTGTACATTAATTCATTGATGCACTTAAAATTCATCTTTTATTCATGATTTATGGTGAATGAATAGCTAAAAATGTGTAGAACTTAGAAGATATCACTAGTTTCATGAGATTGTATGTTGTTTGGTTAAGTGGAACATAGTTTTAGGAAGGTTCTCCACTATAGCATCCTCCATTGTCACTATTCATCATAGTTGTAGGCTTAGGAACTCTTACCTCCCTTTTCCCTTTTGACCTTTCTTTGAAATAGAGTTTAGGAAAAGTTCTAACATCATTGTAAAGCCAAATCTAATCTTAAACATGGAGTTTTAGACTATTATTTTGAACTTGCAACAATAACACCTCACTTTCAGAATCTCATAACTCCATTTGAAGACCCAATTCCCTTCCAACTTAGCAAATTTTCCACGCCCCTTGTGATTTCCAACAAATCACATAAATCCGCTAAGTTATTTCTGCAAGTCATGACCTAACACTCAAGATACATTAAGGTAATTTTATGCAACTTGTTTGTAGGAAGTTTTCTTTCAAGAGAGGAAGTGCACTTGTGTATTTCCTTTGTTGAGAAATGCAAAAACACCCATAAAAAACTCTCAATGGGGGCTGATGTCTAGTGAGAGACTGTTGAGACAACCCATTAGAGATATTTCTTAATCCAATGATAACCTACAATGAATTAGGGGGGATGGGTATATTTCACATTAAAAAAGATGATGGACACCTGACCCATTCCTACAATGCTCATTTAGGCTAAGGATGGGTTGAGAAGGCCTAGTTTGCAAGATCAACTTTCGTGTTCTCATGAAAGTAATGTTGGTTTTGCATGTGTCACCCTATGGGGCCAACATCTAGTGAGAGACTATCAGGACAACCATAGATGGGGCTCGACATCTAGTGATAGATTGTTAGGGAAACCCTTAGCAGGACCATTGGATGACACTCTTCAATATTACAATCTAGCATTCCATAGTTATGTCTTTTCCTTCTTTTGTGTGAGTGCCTCTAGAATTGAAGTCAATTTTGGAAGTGATGTATGTGTTGTTAATGTTGTATTATTTATTTGGAGTCATGGTTAGCTCTTGGTTATGTTAGCCTATTGTCTTCTTGACTATTGTTTGTATGTAGTGGGACCTTGTGTTATCTCCTAGCATGGGGAGTGGACCTTAGGGTTCCACATGGTTGGGAGGTTGGTGCTTTTCCTCCATTGGGTTTCCTTGCTACTTGTTTGTGTGCATGGAGGTTATACCTTGTATAGTAGATTCCAGTTCATGTTCTAGTTAAAGAAGACAATATTTTATGTATATGTGATGGATTTTATCCTAGTTGTACCATTTATTGTAATCTAATGTATTCTTCCCACATGTTCTTAGGGAAGCATTATTGTAATTAATGTAACAATGTAATAGATTTTGATGTATTCTCTCTTGTAATGGATAATGTAAATGATGTATTTTGTATATGTTAGTTATTTAGAAATGATCTTTCATGTTGTGAAACAAATGAAATCTTATGGAAATGTATATTGTAGAATCATTTAATGTGGTGGATTAAAATGAACTCTTGATTGTTAGATAAATCATGATTAATGAAATGATTCTAGTTATCTTGGCTAATATATGTGTGAGTAGCATTGTTGGTGAACCTTATAAGACATGGGATTAGATTTTGTGTTATGTTACATTATGCAATTTCACTTTTATTTCTTGTAAAAATAAAATATTTTATTATTGTTCTATAGTTGTGTCGTCCTCTGGAGTTCCTTGGCGGGGTGTTACATTGGGTGTGTTTACCATCTCATCCAAATCTAATTTTATCTTTTGAACATTCTTCTCAATGTATTTCTTCTTCTTTTCTAGATTCACTTGATTGTATTTCTCTAAATATGAGCCAAATCTATCCACAAATGGTTCTCTTTGTTTGATCAACATAACTTCTATAAATCTAGTAAGCTTTGGAACCCAAACTTTTAAGTGTTCAACTACTTCCATAAAGCAATAATCTTTGCTAACCATGAAGGTAATATCATTCTTATACTTTTCAACTACACTTTTCTAAATTTTGTGCCTTTCATGCATTCTACCTTGAAATGTCTTAAAGAAACTCCACAAAATAGATTTTTGGGTTTCTAGGTTTCCTAATCTTCTCATATGATGTCTTATTTGAATAGAAAGTGGAATATTATCTAGCCATACAATGTTCTTTTCTCCAAGAACTTCTCTATGAAATTAAAATAAAAAATAGATAACTAGGGTACCATATAAAAAGGAGTACTTTGATTATTTTTTCTATAGATTCTCCTTTAATTGTTGTCTTAGGAGCTCACAAAAATCCATGTCTTCACCTTTCTTCACCATCTAGTGAGCTATGTGGATTGTGGTGTCCAATATAAAGTTCTCTTTGTATAGAAATTTTCCTACCCAGTCATCATATATGCATACTTCACCACCGAATCATCTATATCATTCATTGTTAGAGCTGGTTTGTCAAACTTCACTCAGGTGATCTCCATTAAAAAATCATTTTTCATGACCTTCATTGCCAAAAATGGTCTATTTGAGCACAAATTTGTAACTATCCTAATAGCTTTGTTTTTTATCATGTGTGACATATCCAACCACATGAATTTTTCATGAATTCAACTCAACATATGTTTAACCTACTCATCCTCATAGAAGAAATTGGGAAATTTATTCAATACATCCAATTTATTCTTTGTTAAGCTCTCATATTCAAGTTTTAGTTCAAAGTCATCTCCATTCAACACATTCACCCATTATTCCACCATTTTTAGATGATCATACTCTTCCATTTTAGTTTTAATGTGCATTTGCACATCCTTTGTGTTTGAAAATGCACCTTCAGGATCTAATTCCATATATTTGAATGGGTTCCTCTTAAATTTAGGTCTTGCTCAATTTAGAACATCAATTACTTGAGGAGTAAACATCTTAAATCTTTAGAGAAATAAGGTTTGCAAGAAAGGATTGATAAATACATTGGAATTTGTCAGTAGGGTTTCAAACAACACTTTGCAATCACTTCAAATCACCTTTTCTCTACTCTCCACTTCAATTTCTCAGTTACAAATGAATTTAAAATATGAAAAATTAGACATAAATTATTTTCTAGTGACCTAATATACATTTATTATAGTAGATAAAGTTAGGTTAAAAAAATTGGAAAACTTTCACTATGTCATTAGAAGCACCCTCAATCACTTTAAAAATCTTTACAATAATATATTTCACGCCATAGATACCATCAACAGATAAACCATGTCAAACTACACATTTACCAATGTGCTAAAGGCTTCAACACCACATCTTTGGTGGAGGCATTGATTTTTTTTGTTAAAACTCACCCTAAGAAAAATCTCTTTATCTAGTTTCTAGAGGAAACATCTACACCAAGGGCTAGCACAAACTCACTCTTCACCTCATTCTTCCATTTTCTTTCATCTCTTGTTTATTTCCTTCATCACAACTAGATCAAACTTATTTACCAAATCAATCTTCTTGTGTGAAATAGAGGGTTTCACATTATTACTTATGTAAAACTTAGCTAAGTGTCCTATTTTATTGCATTTATGACATATAAAACCCTTTTTATGAATAGATTTACTTCTTACCATTTTAGATCTATGTTCAAAATACTTATGCTTAAATCCATTGCATGTATAACAGTAACTATTGAAAGATTGAAACATCATACCATTATTGTAACCATTCATCATTTGACTTTTGTAGTCACTAGCTTTATGACCAAATCTATTACATGTAAAACACTAATTGGGAAAGGAGGGAAAATTTTGATTCATTCTACTTCTACATTCTATAGCCCTATGTTCAAATTTATTGCAAGAGTAATAGTAACCATTAAAGGATAAATACCTTTCTGCAACAAGTTGTTTGATAGGAGATCTTTTGAAATATTTCTTTTGGTTCCAAACCTATTTGACATTCTTCTTTTCATAATTAATTGAAGTCTAATTGTCCTTTCAACTTTCTCCTTTTTCAATCCCTAATCCTTCTTTTTCCTTAGAAGCCTTTTGATTTGAAATCATTTTATCAAGCAAGGTGGAGCTCTTCTTGAATATTTTATTTCTCTAGATCTAATCTCAAAGTCACAATATCTTGTTCAAGCTTTGAACATTCGTTAGATTTGTCTTTCAATTTGGAATTTAGGAAGTATTCAGCTCTTTTTCCTTCTTCAACTTGCACTTTCAGATTGGTGTTTGTCTCATTTTATTGCTTGAGCTTCTCATTTATTTCTTTGAATATCTATTTATCTTTCTTGAGTTATTCTCTCAACTTTTTGATACACTCATCTACATCCTTAATATTTTATTTCAATTCTTTGTTCTCACATTCTAATTTATCTAGATCATCGATAGTTGATTTGAGTTCTCCTTCCATATTAACTTCATAATCTTCTTTAGTAAACCCTTTAGGGATAATCTCTTTCAAAGGGATAGGATACTTCCTTGTAGCCATGTGTTCAACCTCCAAGGTCTACCTTAGAAATAAATCCAATAGAAGGAACTAAAATTTGATACCAATTACTAAACATCCAAAATATTGAGAGTTCGTCAATTTAACTATCCATTCAAGGAATCACATTAAACTTGCAGTAATAGAAAGGGAAATATAAAGCATGCATCACATCAAAGAACATAAGAACACCATATTTATGTGGAGTACCCTTGAAAGGGAAAAAACATAGTGAGGATTAGCTCACAATATATTATAATTGGTTATAATAAATATTATCAAATTATGGA
This sequence comes from Sequoia sempervirens, assembly GCA_007258455.2. Lineage (NCBI taxonomy): Eukaryota > Viridiplantae > Streptophyta > Pinopsida > Cupressales > Cupressaceae > Sequoia > Sequoia sempervirens. The sequence goes on along the minus strand of VDFB02252616.1, from coordinate 233,580,434 downwards.
CTCACTCTCTAGAAAGAAAGAATGAATCACTATCAGTGGCTCACTACTAAGGGATCACTACCTAGAATAGAAAAAGATAGAGGAAAGGGTGGCTCACTACCAAAATGAACTACTAATAATGAATCTACAACATGTTGAAAATATATTTCCAATTAAGCTCTAAAATCTAACTTAACCCACTTCATACTTCACCACAACACCTTTCACACTTCACACTACATTAGAATTCACATACACACACTACTCTCACACTTATCTCATCATTTGCACAATGAATCAACCTTGCATATATACTGCAACCAACCAAAACATCAATTATGTTGGCCTAATTGAATGCATGGTGTACCACATAACTATCAACTTAAAACTTTAACACACGCACCTTCCAAAATAGGTCGGAATGACCTATAATCACTCCCATAAATTCATTCCATACATACTTCAACTCCACATGGCCCCAAAATTTGTAGGTCAACACCACATAGAAAAATTGGTGAAGTAACAACTGAATCAACCAACTATTCATTCACAACTCAACATGTAGACCACTAAAACACTTTCCACTTAGATCACACATACTTTTGACATCTGTAAAAACTTCCACAAAATTTCAAAGCATAATATTCATCTATGGTGGAATGCAAAGAATTCCTATATGCACTTTGTACTAGTAACGCTACCATTACAAAGCTAATACTCTATCGACATTATCTTCAACTGTGGAAGACATACAACCTTGAAACTTTGGATCTAAATACCTTCAATACACATAATCAACACCTCAAAACCACATAAGATATTGCATATTGGAGCAATGCAGAGCACAAAAGTGGTTCAATGTAACACTAAAATTACACTTTGAGACTTAGCCAATTATCCACACCATTTGATCTCCCCAAAACCAACACTTCTACATTTTTATAATGGGTTTTCATTAATGACAACACAATATACCATCCATGCACCATCATTCTCATGTTTCCAACATACACTATTTATTTATTTATTATACATATAATTATCTTTGTGTATTTCAATTAAATACAAGTATGTTCATTTTGTTACACTAATAATAGTTTGGATGTATTTTTTTTTACTTCCTTTAGTACTACCCTATTAATGTTTCTATAAGTAATTATTGAATCCTCCAATAAAAACAAATAACACAATTTCATTTGTTACATTGTCTACAAGTCAAGTATAACACATTGAAATACAAATTATAACACTATTCACAAGACATACCAAGGTTATTAAACTTTATAAGTCTAACAAGATATACATGCATATTCTTTGAGAACTATAGGTTGAAAAAAACAAAAATAATCTTCCTTACTTAAGATTTTTACATAAAAATAAATATAAAAAAATAAAGAAATGTTGGCCAATGGGCTCTCCACCAACTGTAGGATTGAAATTCAATCCATCCCCAAGCTAGGGTTGTATAGCTCTTTCACAAAATACTTTACACATAATTTTCACAAAAAATATGCACCACATTAAACTCACATTACAAAACTTGGAGCATTAAAACCATTTCATTAACATCATATTATTCCTTCACCTAAAAAATATATAGGGTTACTTATGTTTAAATTTTGACAAGGTGGGTACTCATACACAAGAATAAACTCAGACATAATCATAAAAAATGAAATAAATATTAACCATCCATTTTCACATAAATTTCATAGCCATAGAAAAACATCTGAAACATTATTTCACACATCGACACACAAAGATAAACAAAAGGGTCTAGTCTCAACCATTAGAATTATTATCCAAGTTGAATAAGACTCTCCAATCCCTCTCTTCCATCTTTCCTTCCTTTAACCTTCTTCTGGTGCAGGAGCACCTGGCAAAGTTGGAACATGGCAAAGTTGGAGCACCTAGCAAGGTTTAAGCTTTACTGAAGCTTTTGGTTAAGGTTCATTTTGTTGTGTTATGTAAGGTCTTGTGGATCATATTGCTTATGGTTGAGGACCTTTGCTTCTTAGGTTAGAAGTGGTAAAGTTGAATAAATTTAGGGAGCTAATGTTTGGTTGTTTCCTAAGCAATAGACTAAGGTTGCAAAACACACTGTGTTTTACAACGATAAGCTTTTGGTTGTTCTTAAGCTCGAGAAAGGAAACCTAACTGTTTCCAATATTATCAAAAGGTAACTCTCGACCTGTTTGAGGGTTGGAAAACATTAGGAACTCTGGAAGTTATATGTAGTTAATAAAAATATAGTGATTTTTGTGTGAAAGTTCTATTTTTCTTGTTCTTGCTCACGTGACAGCTGCTAAATGTGTTGAACAAGGAATCTTGTTGGTTTGCTAGCATGTAAAGAATCCTTCTTGAAGCATTTTTTTGACACATTAGATAACTTTTCCATTGCTTTCATCTTTTCTTGTAAATTCTATGTTTTACCTTACTTGCTGTCTTGACTGGAAAATTGAATAAAAATGGAGTTTTAGCCCACACTCCCACCGTACCAAGAAGTATGGAGACATTGGGAAGGTGGATAAACTCCATTAGTTTACATATCTTGGTGGTAGGAGTCTTTAAGAGTTCTGGAAGCATGCTTAAAATCTTTCCAAGGTGAGCTTGTGATGCCCGGTTTGGAAAAGATGGTTGAAATCAGACCCTAACATGGCAGGGGTGATAAAGAATTAACATTATAGGGTGTGTAGTGTTTGCAGGAGGTATCAAGAAGGTTGGAAAGAGAGGTGAAGCCCCTGTTAGACTAATTGGTGGCAGGAAGAAGCAAAATAGACCAAGAAATGGAACTAAACCCTAGTTTCTTGCAAAATATGGGTTGTACCTATGTAAGGGCAGAAAAGGTCCCAAACCCCAAAAATCTTGAAGAGATCCAAAATTAAGATAGGGTTATTTCTTTGAGTTTATGGTTTTCACCAAGAAATAAGGAGTAATAGCCTAAAATCTCAAGCTAAGAGACCTAATAGGGGCTCATGGGCTACTAGCCCTCCTAAAACCCTAACCTAGGTTTTGGGGCAGCAATAGAAGAAAGATGACTTGAGATGGAAAATGAAACACAATAGGATAGTTTTGAATCCATGGAAAAGATATCACACCCCTGCAACAAGTTTGGTTAAATTTTGGAGATTATCTAGTCTTTAAATAGCATTAAGGGCTAGATGAAGAATGTGAGGAAAAGCACCAAAAATTGCTTGGTAGCGGCAAATTGGAATTGATAGCAGGGTTGGCAAGGAACCAGGGGTGCCTAAATAGCATAGGACCTACAAGTTGAGTGGTGGAGGAAGTGACACCAAGGGGTTAACAAAGGTGTGACCCGGAGCATTGAGGCAATGATTGTCTCAATCCAACCCTATCCCTATCTTCTCTTTCTTCCTCCAACTTGAATTTTCCTCCTAAATGAAAAACCAAATGAAAATCAAGAACCATCCAAAAGGAAAAATCCCCATCTCCACTCAAGGAGAAAGAATAAATATAAGGGGAAAATAAACCACCTCTCCTTATCCACCTAAACTACCCAACCAACTCCAATTTTCACCACTTTTAAGAGTGGGAAATAAAAATGGGGTATAAACCCCCTCATAAAGTGTTTTATGATAAAAAATAACTTTTTAACCTATAGATCCCACACCTAGGAAAATTTCTAAACCATAATATGAAATTTAAACCTTAAATAAAAGTTCATAAAATCACAAAAGATTAAAACTCACTCAAGAAAACATTCAAAATACAATTAAATAAGTTTTCACATTGACACATAATTCACATAATACCAACAAAACTTATTTCACAATAGGGGAAAAAAAGACATTAATACTCCATACAAGTCTAGGTCCCTTGTTACTTTGAGAAGATACACAAGTATCTATGTGACCCCAACCACCATTGGCCACATTCACTCAAAAAAAAGGTGTCAATATATCATATAAATAATAATATTCAAAGCAACTATTAAATTAACACTTCAAAAAAAATATATTTTTTCCAAATTTTCTTATTTAAAATAATCATCTAGGAAATCATACCTAGAAATGTTTTAAATCAATAACCATCATAAGTAAAATTTAACATATCAAATATCATGTTCTAATCTCCTACTATAAATTTTGAACTCTTTGTATGCATGGTGGATGTTCCCTTGGGGGTACCCCATGGTCCCCCTCCCCTATCCCTTCCTAACTCAAATCTGCACCCCACACATGATTCTCCACTTTCCTCAGGGGTCCCTCCTCCTTTAGAGGGTACTGTTCAATGACCCATGATTCTTTCCAATCTGGGGCCCATGAGATAGAATAATGTGGTTATCAACTCTCCTCAAAGTCCCTCTTTTATAGTTGAAGGTGATCATTGTTGGCCAATGATTTCATAATTTTACTCTAGAACTAAAATTTCTCTCCTAGACTCTACTATTGACAATTTATTTGTCAATCAACAACACTTTTGTAGGAAAAAAATTATTTTTTTGTTCATCCATCTATATGGTTTGTTCTTAGATAAAAGCAAAATTTCATTTGAAAGGTACTGTGGATGTTAGTGCCTGACTGGATGGTTGTTTCTCTTCAATTTCACTTCACCTAAGGATCTACTTCTAACACTCTCCTATATTATGTGTGTGTATGGTAAACAAATCATATCTCTTTGTTATTGGAAGCCTAGCTTCAACCTTGCCATGTATCTCAATAAATATACCCTAGTTTAGATGTATCTCTTGGGCTTGCTGCTAGAATATTAGGATGAATCAGTTTTCCAATTCATTAGAGACTCATAACTATTGACATCATTACTATAATGAGGTCTAAGTTATTGTTTCCCCATTTTTTCTTCAATATAGATATTAATAAAACTCATCCTAACTCTATGACTCTTGGGTCCAGGTTTGGGATATGGTCTCAACAAGTTTTCTATGAGAATTCCATTGTTTATTACCATAAATTCTCCAAACCTGGGCACATCATCTCTAACTATAAGTCCTTTAGGATCAAGAAAAATCCCAAAGATCCTATTGTTCCTTAGGGAGTTCTCACTAATAACTACCCATTCAAATTTTATATATTAAATATCCTTAAGTCCCCTCCCAAAGCTAGGCCCAAAGGTGGTCAAGGATTGACATATGCTCTGGATGCTCCTATCACACTTGTGTCCTTTTTGGACCACCCAACTGAAGATCTATCTATAAATTATATTCATATTATGGGGTCCCCTAGTGCCCCTATTTCCCTGGGTAGTAAAGATGCACATATGCCCACTATAGAATTGTGTGGGTGAAAATCGTAGACATCTAGATGAGATAAATGTAATTGAAATTAGAATCTAATCTATAATCAAGAACATGAATATAACATCTATTCCTACACTTATGAAATGCACAATTTAGAATACTAAATTAAAGAACATGAAAATTAAATACATAAAAAATTGAATTCAATAATAAAACTATTACATATCTTGTATTGGAGTATATTCGTGAGGATGTGGTTGCTCATATCACTGCGAAGCCTCCATAGTTCATGTGCAAAATCTTGAAGAATGATGTGTGTATGGTTGATTGAAGATATGTTGAAGATCTATCAATGGTGTTTTGGAATTACTTCATTATCTAAATAGATTGATTCTTCGATCCCCTTTTTGTGAGGAAAGAGGTTTGTTATATAGAATTTATGATTTGAAATGGATGATTAGGATTGTTTTGTAGAATATCCCGATCAACAGTCAAAAGGTGTTGAGAGGATTTAGACATGAACAATCTATGAAAAATAGATTACACAATTTGTGTGATTGAAGAAATAGATTGAATTAATCAGTGGGATTGAGGAATAGATTGAATTAATTAGTGGGATTGAGGAATAGATTTATCGGTCAGGGAATCATAATTTGTTCAATCAGAAATAGATTGATCTATTAGGATTAGATTGAGAAATCAAGGGATCGTAATTTAATGAATCAAGAAAGTGGTTGAGAATGATTAATTAATTTATTTAATTCATTCATTTATTTTGGAGTAGAATGTGCAAATGAAGTTTGACTTTTGTAAATAAAGTTGTGTTGTGTAGTTTTCACACATACACCACACTGAAAGTAGGGACCCCCTTTTTTCGCTTTGATCTCTTGTGCTTTGGCCCTTTGGTTTTTATGATTTTATTTCTTAGACACATGATTGAATGTTTATATTTCTTTCACTAATGATCCCTTTAAGTTGTGCATTGAAAATCCTAAGTTCTAGATAAAAACAAGTTTCTCACTATCTTTGGGAGTTTTCGCTCTAGGTGGAATTTCCTAGGTTTTCTTGAAAATTCAATGACCAAGTTTTTACCCTATGATTTAAAGATTTTGGAACCTCGTGAAATTCCACCTAGACTATATTTTTCCACAATTTTGTCACCTCATCAAATTCCCAAATTGTGTTATGACCTGTCTTGTCGACGGAGTTAATGCTTGATAGTATGATCTCTGCGGCAAGTATTTAGGTGACTTCTTGGGAAATTATGTGTCACTAGGCTTTCATCATTTCAATTTGCTTATTTTGAGATCTTTTTCTTGAGTGTTTAGCATTTTTACAATTGGACTAGTTATTTTCTAGATTTGATAGTAGATTTCTTGCATTGTCATTGCAGCTATTGCTAGGTCGTCTAAGTTTGTTATTGATCACCTTTGAAGATAGATTTGCTTCATCCATGGTATGTAGCTTTTTCCTTGCCTTTTGAACGATGAATGAATGTGATGTTTTGATGTTTTGAATGAATTTGAGGCTTGAATTTCATAGGTTTGATGTCAATTTTTTCCAGAGCTAGGGTTTGGTTTGTTTTCTTTGCAAAATCTTAGGACCCAATTGAGATCCCTAGTTGAGTCAGTAATTTTGTAGTGCCAAGCTCTCCCAAATCACTCATTCACACTCGACCCATGAGTAATCTTGTTGCAATTTAGGGTTTTGAGAATTTTCTTGGTTGAAGATGATTCCCTAAATGAGTTTGTGGGCCTATCTTTGATTCATTAGCTAGTAGCTCAGTTAGGCATGTTCCAAACAATTTATCTTGAGCTTAATTAGACAATTGAGTTTAATTTAAGGTTAACCAAGCTCATTCACTACATTCATGGTGGAGATTTCACAATTACAACCCAGGGCATCACCAATCCCCACTAATTTCCCTAGAGAGAGTTGAGGACTTAAAATGATCTATAAGAAATGCAAAACAAACTATATTTGAGCCTAAAATCTCAAATTTTGTGGTTGTTTGATTGTTCTAGGTGAAATCATGAGAAGTGGTAGTTTTCAGGATTTTGAGACCTTCGCAGAATTCCCACACCCTCATAATTTACCAATTTTCACTTTCCTGGAGGCATGCAAAAAGCCCAAAATTCTACATACCTTGCAGATTTTCCCAAAATGTTGTCACAGTATGGAGGATTTGAAGGTTAATGAATGCAATGTTATGGGTTTAGTATCTTGTGCTTGATTTGAATCATTTAAAAGTGTGTTACATGCTTTTCCTTCATTTTTTGATGATCAATATTGGATAATCATGTTTTATCGGCGAAGTCTGCCAGACATGGAATTTCCCAGAATTCCTCTCTAGCCGGTTTTTCCTAGATTGCTCAAAATCCTATATTTAAAATGATTGTGTTTTATGACTGATTTGAGGGATTTTCGTCATGATTTTGAGCTGGTGTAATGATGAATATGTTGTTCATGGGTGACTAACCTTGATTCTAATATTATAAAAGGATTTATTGTGGTTTTTTCTACTAGATGTAGGCTAAATCAAGTAAGGCAATAGCTGAGAGGACCAAGGACAAGTAGATAGATCCAAGTGTTGAAGGGTCTACTATTTCCAAGGTAGAGAGGGTAAAAATGGATATAAAGAGTAGGATCCTAGAAATCAAGTTGACTTCCATCTAGTTAGAGGTCACAGATACAAATGTAGGCCAATGGGATTATTGGGAATTCAAAGAAAGAATGGTAGCACATAACCTTCCCCTATTGGATAGAAGGATGGTAGAGTTAGGACTGGCCCATGTAGTAGGATTTCCCCCCATAGTTCAATGTTATGAGTTGGTGCTAGAATGTGCCAAACATTATGACAGAGGCACACAAAGGATAGTGGGTCCTCAAGGGAGAATAGTGGAAAATATTAACATTGTTTATATAGCCCAGACCTTTGACATGCTTGATAGGTCTTATGTGGTGGGTTTTGATATGGACATAGCAAAGAATTATTATGATGAATACATCATCAAATCACAAGTCATCAATTCCTAGCTAGAGAAACCCAAGTCTCACTTCTCCAAACTGCCCAAGCAACTATTCAAAGCAAAATTCAAAAAGGAATACTATGATGCTATCACACTGCTTACTAGGGTGGTAGGATTGAAGTGTGTAGAAGTATTTGAAAATTGGATGTTCCATGTCATTGTGAGGATGGAGAAAAATATTGATTATCATTGGGCAGGCATTATAAGTGCAATGATACATGAGAAAATGTGCAATGTGCTACAGACAAAGACCTTCACAATGACCTCTTACTTGGTCTATGCACTTGCAATGTTCCATCCATACAAGGGGATAAGCACAAGGGGCATGTTTGGGCAAGATGTGATTTATGGGGTATACCCACAATTATACTTGGGTAGCACAAGTTATAGGAGGGTGAATGATGCATTCACCATGTATATCACTAGGTTATTACAGGGAGCATACCATTTCTGGATCTCAGACAATGCCAAGGAGCTAATCAAGAGGTTTGGAGCTTGGTTTATCTAGTTCTCTACCTTCTCATACATCAGAATAGATGGTTGTCAGAGGGCCCCATATAGACTCCCTAGATATCCCATAGATCACATTATACTTTTGGAAATCACAAGACAGATCTATGATTTTGATGCAATTTCTAAGAAGGAAAAACATAAGACTGGGTTTGGTGGTGATTTTCCTTTGAGAATAGGCAGTAATGAAGCCTATCCTTCTATTAATTTAGCCCATGCTTCTAAGAATAAATGAGCACTTTTGGTTTCTCTTTCCATTCTAAGAGATCTAGATTTGATAGGACTAGTGAGGCATAGAAGAGCACCAGTAGGGAATATAGTCATAAGGACGATGTAGAGGATTATTGGGCTAACAACAAGGATGAATTTGAAGTTAGGAGAAAGTTCTCTAGGTTTCCAATGAACTTGGTCTGGATATACAACATAAAGGCCATTCCTAATTATATTGAAGGTGATGGAGATTTGATTCAAGGCTATGATTATGAAGTAGTGAAGGATAAACTTGTTTGAGAGATAGACTAGTTAGAGGAAGAGAAGATAGAACTAGAGTAGATCATGACTCCAGTAATTAAGTACAAAAAATTATAGCTCAAACATAAGATTTAGCAGTTGGAGAGTGAAGGTGTGTGATGCACCTATAACTTAATGGGAGATTTGGAGTCTTCTTCTGAAGAGTCAATTGAGTAGGACCCTATGCCTAAGGGTAAGGTGATCTCTCCTTTCAAGATAAAAATTAAGGATGCTCAAATAGAAGAATCAAAGAAGCAAAGGAGACCTATCACTGAGAAAAGAATACATATTTCAAAGACAAAGAAATCTACAAAGGAAGAAGCTGAGGAAGAGTGAAACAAAGGTAGTGCTTTTATGCCTAAGAGAAGAAGAATAGTGAGATTGTATTAGAAGAAGAAGGAATCTTCCAAGCCAGGGGATGAAGCTAGCCCACCAGTAATGAGTGTGGAAATTTGGGAGAGAAAAAATAGGTGTACACAAAAAGATCAAGAACTCCCTCTCCCAAGGATGGTGTGCCAAAGAAGTGTTCCCTTAATTGTCCCTGCCATAGAACATGATAATGTCCCTCCTCATGAAACTCATAATGTACCAAGTGAATCCAAGGATGCATAGGATCACCAAGATCAAGGAGAAGAAGAATTTCAAGAAGATGAGCTCTACAGTACAAAGGAAAAGATAGAAAAGATATTGCAGCCCCCTCTAGTGACCTATGAGGATTCACTTATAGGAAATGAAGAAGATAGAACTCCACAAAGAGAGGAAGTTCCAATCAAGACCCCTTCACCAATGCATGAGAAAGAAGAACATGATAAGGGAAGTGAAGATAAAACTGAAGAGATTCTTGATGAGCAAAATCTGAATATGGATTCCTCTAAGGAGAAGCAGGATGTGGTTGGACAGGGTAATATGTAGTTAGATTCTACTATTCCTACTTGGTTGGATAAGGAATTGAAGAGTAAGGAGATTATGTTGGACAATACTCCTCATAACTGGGATGAATTACTAGCAAACATAGGAAAACGAAAAGCCAAGAAGAAATCTAGAGTTATCTCCAAGATTGAGAGGGATGAAGCCAATAATAGGGTGATTGACATTGCCACCCTTGTACCAAGTAAGAATAAAGATTAAGTGACTGGTAGAGATTACAGTGTGCAAAACTATTCACTTGGGACCC